>OZ018321.1:206562537-206822037 GCA_963969495.1 Ceratothoa steindachneri
AGTTAAGGGTCACTTAGAAAAAAATGAATTACCAACCAAGGTATTTGTGTTTAGGAGACATTGATGGGCAACAGTTACTTCTTATGATCATACATTATTGGAACATTCAACTGTCAACATGGCGGCTTGTGAGAGACAACTGGTTTCCTGCGATGAAAAACAAAGGATTGTGTGCCTTCACCAAGAGGGCAAGTGAAATTCTGTGATAGCAACTACTGTAGGAAGGTCTAGAAGTAGTGTGCAACGAATTGTAGCTCGTTTTAAATCATCAGGATCGATAGATGCTAAAGTCAAAACCTGTAGACATCGTAAAACTTCACCAAGACAGGATCTTATTATAAAGAATGTCACTGAAGGATAGGTTTAAGAGTGCTGCCGAGATATCCCGCAAGTTCAGCTCCGCCTCCTATGTCAACGTATCGGGCAAAACAGTTTCCTGGAGGTTACGAGATTCTGGGTTGCTTGCTCAGTCACCGGCAAAGAAACCCCTGATATACAAGAAGAATCAAAGAGTCTGTCTTCGTTACACTCACAAACATGTGGTTTGGACAGGAGAAGAGTCGGTGCAGGTTCATTTTAACGATGAATTGAAGTTTAATATGAAGATAGTGAAATATGGATCGCTGCTGGTCCTGGTCCACTTATTCCCCTACAAGGGACTGTTTAATGCTGAAATTTGCAAGCAGATTCTTAGACAGCATGCTCTTCCACATCTCCGATCCTCATCTGTTCAACCTCCAACTTCATGCAGGATAATGCTCCCTGCCACACTACAAAGAGTCAAAGATTTTTTGAATGGTAAAGGGGTTGATCTCATGGACTGGCCACCTCAAAGTCCCAATCTCAATCCTATAGAAAACATTTGTAAGATTATTGGTGATGGGGCACGAAGGAGAAATCCAAAGAACCAAGATGAACTCTGGGAATTATTGAAAAATGAATGGAACAAAATTACCACATCATTTTGCAAGAATTGTTGTTGAGTGTGAGCACAATAAATTGGCAGTGAAGACGTCATCGCCAGGAAAAGGCTGCAGAGCTGAAAGAAAACTTTGCTCATGATGCACTGCTCATACTCCACTGGAATGGAAAACATAAATCCACCCTCACAAATGAAGGCATTGTGGACCGACTGCCGATCCTCGTTTCTGGAGAATGCGTGGAGAAGATCCTCACAGTTTCCATTACTGACAGAAAAGCGGAGCCTATGGAAAACACCATTCATTCCGTTATATCTGAGTGGGCTATTTCCAATCAATTTGAGTGCTATGCTTCAACACAACGGCGACAAATACAGGATCCAAGGGTTGAGTGTGAGTTTGACTGCAGCAAATCCTTGGTTGAGATCTCTTGCATCTAGCCTGTCACCATAATGTGCTGGAAATTATGCTGGAAGCAGTTTTATTGACCCTCATCCCAGAAGCATCTCAAAGTCCAGATATTGCCTGCCTTTGTCTGTTTCCGAGAGTTCTTGCAGTTTGTTGATCAAGACAAGACAGGACAGCAAATGAAGAGCTCAAGGAGGACTGGGTGGACGGCATCCTCAAACTCTGCCAAGGCTACTTCTGACAGTACCACCCACATGATGACTAGTGGGAACTGCTAGAACTAGCCATTGTGTTGCTTGATGGAATCCCTCATGGATGCAAGAAGATCTCTTTCAACAAGCCAGGAGCTGTCCATTGGGCTCAATGGATGGCAAGAGCGATTTACACTCAGAAGCCATCCACTTCACACAAGATCAAGTCCGCAGTTCCTCCAAAGCTGGGCGAGTTCTGCATCTTCATTGTATGCTACTACATTCAAGTGTGGTTCTCAGCTGCATGTTCAGCAAAAGCCCCCAAGAAACGACCTTGACCTATACAAAGCCTTTGTGAAAGAGACAAACAAGGCAATCAGAGAGTCAGGGCTGAAAGCGTTGGGACATTACATGTGAGACCTGTCAGAAGTGACAGTTGGTCTTGTGCTTTTTGATGATTAGCTGTCCCTGGAGGAAGAGCGGAATGTTGTTGCCAACCTCCAAGCGTGGAGTCATCGGAGGAATCTCTACCCAAGTTTCGCGTCAAGGAGGCTGACTTAGACAAGAAGACTGTTGCCTCCTTCCTTACAAAAAACACTGAGAAATTCCTGGAGCTACTGGAAATCGATAAAGGGTTCCTTGATGTCGATCCTGCCCTTTGGGGGACAAACTCCACCAAGTCACAGTACTGATTACTGATTTGTGCAATAGGATGCAATTTCTCCCATCCCTGAACAAAAGTATGGTGACTGTGTGACATGAAGATATTGTCCAATCAAAAATAAATTTCTCTCATTTTGTTTCTGTGGGAAAAGGAAAAGAATAAAGAGTTCCGCATTAGCATCATTTCATTTTGAAATTCCACCCCTATTGACACAATGTACCCTAATATATATATATATATATATATATATATATATATATATATATATATATATATATATATATATATATATATATATATATATATATACAGTGGCGGCAACAAAAAAAGTGACATTGAATATTGGCAATAGAAATCGATACATAAAATCGCTTTCACGATTTTACTTGCCAACAAGCCAATGAAAAGGGACGGGGCTTATGCCACGAGTGGATGACTCTCCTGAGCTAAGACAACAGAACTGCGCTTTATTGGAACTCACTGTCTCGTTTGAGCTCGTACAGTGAGGTTTTTGTGTACAACGCTCCAGCGTGCTGATTTCCTGCATTCGTGCCTACATTTGACGTGCTATAACTTCTGTGCAAGTGGATACAATGGGGCGGAAAAAGCTTTCTATGACAGAGAAAAGCCGCGCCTTGACCCTATTAGAGCAGGGAAAGTCTTTTATTGATGTAGCAGCAGATTTAGGAACCTCAAGAAATACGATTTATCGCCTAAAACGGGCAGCTGAGTTATTGCCACCAGGTACCATACCAAAGAGGAAGGAGGGCACTGGTGCAGCTAGGAAGACATCTCCAAGGACTGATAATATCCTAAGGCGTGAAGTGATGTCAGACCCTTCTGTAACCTCCGCTTCAATCAAGAAAAAACACCCAGACCTTCTCCAGAACGTTGCCCTCAGGACCATCCGTCATCGCTTACTGAAGGACTTAGGCCTACCGGCTCGCCGCGCTGCCAAGAAGCCACTTCTTACCAAGGCTATGAAGATGAAAAGGCTCAATTTTTGCAAGACCTATAAACATTGGACAGCTGCCCATTGGAAGAAGGTGATGTTCAGTGATGAGAGCACCTTTAGGCTGGTCAGAGGAGAGTCAAAGATCGTGCGTCGTCCCAGCAATGTGTCTCGGTATGACCCAAAATATACCGTGAAAACTGTGAAGCACCCTGATAGTGTGATGGTGTGGGGTGCCTTTAGTGGAAACAAGGGCAGAGGAGGTCTGTACTTCCTTCCCAAGAATGTAACCATGAGGGGGACTAACTATCTCGAAGTTTTGAAGCAGTACATGCTGCCATTTTGGGAAATTCATCGGTGTGAATTTTTCATGCATGATGGTGCCCCTGCTCACAGGTCCCAGTTAGTAAAAAGGTTCTTCAATGATAATAATATTAGTGTTTTGGAGTGGCCTGGTAATTCCCCGGACCTAAATCCTATTGAGAATGCTTGGAATCTGATGAAATCCAAAGTTCAAGAGACAGCATCCGGCAGCATCAAGGACCTGATAGAATCACTGAAGAAGATCTGGGTTACGATCGACCCCACCTACTTCGCAAACCTCGCTGAATCAATGCCCAATCGACTCAGAATGGTCATCAAGTGCAAGGGCAACATGAACAAGTATTAACTTTCATGAAATATTCATAATAAAATATGTAAGTTACATTTTTCTGTTTCATTTTCCCCGAATTGTCACATGTCACTTTTTTTGTTGCCGCCACTGTATATATATATATATATGCAAAAAGGCCCACTAGGAAAATAAAATGAAGATGACAATTATTTTCAAACTTTATTTCAAGTTCATTATCAAGGAATGACAAAAATTTAAAAAACTGCAATATATAAGCAAGGAAAAGAGGAGAGCGAAGGCCAAAAATAAACAATTAAACCCATCCTGGAATGAAATAATTGCTTATAGAAAAAATAGGTGTGAAAAGGAACAAAAAAGAGTAAAATACAAAAAAATTAATGTCAAGTAAATTTAAATATTGAACAGCTGCCCAGAAGATTGAAAATAACCCCCAAAACAATTAAGTAGGGAGATAAGATCACAAAGGCTGATTAAATTGGATGTCAGGAGTAAAAATGGAGAGGCAGATATGTGCACATCTAACAAAATATATAAATATACATAGAAATAAGTGTTCATATATAAATTCCAACATACATATACAGTAGAACCTTGGTTGACGAATGCCCCGCATCACAAACAAATTGGTTCACAAACTAGTTTTGCAAACAAATTTTAGCTTGGTTCATGAACGATGCATTTGGGTTACAAACGCACATTACCCCCAAGCCATGGAACCTCGTGCTTAGTTGTACATTGGTGCACTTGGTGTTGGCACTCATTAAACACGCCTTGTTAGGTAATTCTGAAGAGTTCGATCCATGAAATGTGCCCTCTTTGGATTATCACACTGCTTCTCACCAGTGAAAGCATTTTCTGCCTCATCCTTATTCTCGGTCATTCAGTAATTGTTCATCTCTATCTTTACACTGTAATTTAGAAAGGTAAATTACAGTACTGTTTTATTTAATTTAGTGTTATTTGTCTCTATTATGTACAGTGCTCCCTCACCTATCACGTTTAATACATTCCAGACCCACCTGCGCTATGTGAAAATCTGCGAATAGAAACCACATATTTATTTAATTATTTAAATATATTTAAACACACTTTAAACCATTATACAGCATCCACACACTCTCCTATAATTTCTCTGAATGTCTTGCTTACATTGTCCCTGAAACTACCATCCACAAGGGTCTGTGCACTCGCTTGTCAGACGCTGGTTAGATCGGAAGGAGGCTCAAGGAAATGTGAATATTCAATTTTCTTTATTACACCAAACTTTAATATATATTTATATTCCCACCCAATAGAATCACCCTCCAAAAATATCCAGAAAAAAATATGTACAGAATAAACAAGAAACTCAAATAATACAAACTAAGGTAAAAATTATTAAGTGTGCACAACTTTGCGAGTTCGTTCTTCCACTCAGATGTGGTTTTCACCCAACCACAACTACAAGCCACCTTGGCTCTACAGTCACTAGTTTGCCCTTGGGCGATCTATTTAAAGTTTGCGCTTGTTCAAAGTAAGTCCTCTCGCTCTGCTTGAGTGGGGGAGGGGGGCTGTCATCTGGCTAGGTCCGTCCTGTCCTCATCTTCTCGCTAACAACAGACCAGGGTAAAGGACAATGAGGTGTCCAAAATTTCACCACACAGAGGTCCCTCATCTCGACACACTCTGGCTCCTTCCTCACTCCAAAATGAGAACATTTGGTGATACCTTAAGAGCTGGAAAAGGGGGAAAAGAAATTAACCCCTGCTTGCTCCTTAATGGTATTACATATCCCCCCTCCCCTATATACATATATACCCCTCCATACAATATTCCCACCAATACACACCTGGCTTCACATCCAGCTTTCTCTTGTTTGTGATGTTCATCTCATCTTCCATGTGTTCGTCGGCACCACAATTTTCAGCAAGTTGAGTGTACATATCATACAGATATTCTTTTTTATGCAATCATTAATCCAGAGAAACAATGCAGATTCCATCCTAACCATCACCTTATTACACAACATTACAACCCTCTTGGCATTTAAATTGAAAGAAACGGCTGCCGTCAATCTTATATTCTTTTTGTGCTTCTTAATATAACGTACCATAGATTCATTGAGGCCAAAGTGGTGCCCTACAGCCACGTACGTGCTCCCTTCCTTAAGCATGTTGAGAAGTTTTACTTTTTCGATGATGGTTAGATTCTTCCTTAAACACTTGGATTCAGGTTCGGAAGACTTAGAAGATGCAGGACCTGCAAAATTGAACCACAATATATTCTTACAAAAAAAAACACCTAAATATGTAAAAATACCATATATCTGTGGCTGAAATAGATTAATGGTATTTACACTAATTTCAATTGAAAAAATTGTCTTAGTTTGCAAACAGTTTTTTCCATGAACTTTTTGAAGTGCCCACATATATTACGGTGGTCCTTATTTTTCAATTTTTGAAAAGTTTCCCAGGCACCCCTCAAAAACGTTACTTTTGATGTAGAAACAATGTGGCTAAAATGTTATTCAAATTGAATGTTGTTTACTGGTGGTACCGGGTGTCCAAAGTTTATTCCTTATGGGGGTTCACTATTTATTAATGATAATAATAATGTCTCCATTTGTGGTTAAGTGGACAACAGAATTTTGTTAACCAGGTATTTTTATCTCTTTCACAGATGGAATCAAATCGTTTGTGTGAGATTTACTTGTTAGAGGAGCCTTCCCACTCGATTGCTGGGAACAAGCTTTCCTACAAGAGACAGGTTTTTCAGGTCTTCCAACTTTACAATGAAGAATAGACCATTCATTAAGCAGCTATGGGAGCAGTTGGCGCTGCTCTTCCCTTCTAGAATAAGGCCAGAATGCCTGTATGTGTAAAGAAGCACCTTATCGAGAAACTGGAGGTGCTCTTCAACTTTTGGAGATCTCTCAGGCGAGCACCAGAGTGAGAAGGATCTTGAGGAAGACAAACAGTTCCTGCTGGCACCGCAGGAGAAAGAAGGTGAGAACACATAAGAAAAAGGACCTTGGTGACCCGTGCTGTCAGCGGAGCAAAAAGAAAGAAGGGGACCCCCCCAACGTTTGTCATTCCGCATGAAATCAGGCAATGCCAAACCGGTGACCATCTTGGATTTTCTTCATTTTGGGATATGTTGATACATGTCATAAAAGAACTTCACACGCAAAATTATAGCTCTCTACCTCAAATGGTTCCGGAGATATGGCCCACATAATTTTGGAGGCTCTTTTTAGAGACCAAGTCGATTTTTCAAAATCGCCGACTTTGAGGCCTCATAAAACATGGTTTGAAAAATATAGGTCTGAAAAGTTCAGGTCCCACAGAAATCAGGACCATAGATTCCAAAAAAGGAATCAAAACCAGTCTATCTCTAACCAGCAAAGAGTTATAAGCTAGCAAAAACTGAAATATTGAACAAATCCGTCACATCTGAACCAACTTCTGATTAAAAATATTCATACTTAGAATCAATACTAAAAGTTATAACTGATAGGATATGAGGATATATGTCTTTTATTGTATTTAAAACCATTTCTGGCGGAGAAACATACATAGCAGCTGAGAAATAGTGTTTCAAATATAGTCAATTTTCATGATTTTCAGAAAATAACCTTGACCTTTTGACCCCGTGGAAACATGAGGACCCCCTTCAAATTTTTTGTGCTTGAAGGCGAAGGTCTATACACTAGCTATACTAAATATCTTATTTATTCCATCCTTTACTTGTGCATATTAGGACAGACCATTTCACCATTGATTTAGCTAATTTACTTATCGTATTTACACACCTCACCATACAGACTAATGGAAAGTATGATATTGTATGTGCCACAAAATATATCTATGTTATAACCATAAAATGAACAAAAACACTATAACTATATCATCTTACAGGTAGTTCCTTTCTAAACAGATTGATCAATCAGATATCTATGGTTTCTCACCGTATTGCAGGACTCTTTGCAAATTGGAATTCAACAAGAAATACTGCCTGCCACTTGCTCCTTGGGCACTAGGGACATCAACTGTGCAGATTACATCTTGGAAAGGAATCCAGCAGATGTCATGTTTTCATGGCCATGAAAGTGACTGCTCTGTTGCACCCTTCTGCATGAAGTTGACAAGCAAGTCATGCTGTTTGTCAGTGATCTTCTACAATCCCAATATACCAGTCCGTCGTACATGCAAGCTACATACTTTCCTACCTCAAAAGCACTATCATCTTGGGGCTTGATGCCCTGCAAGCCTCCCATCTGGTGTCTACTGAAATTTGCCTAATCTCAAGTTTCATGTCCCCAACTGGCACAAAATTATGATGGGAATGTGTACCTGGGACTGTAGACACATGACTATACCTTTCCTCTAACTTGAACCATTCACAACTATTGATGACATCTGTCGCTGATACATAAAAGAATTTTATACCTTTCACATTGATGACACACCAATCATGCATTTCTAGAGGGGTTAGAATTTGTCCAGAGATAGTGGCCTGCAAACTAGCAGGTTCAACTAGACGTTTGACAGTTCCACCTATGCCCTCACAGGGACTCTTACCGTGACTAGTGGCAACGAAATTTCACTGTGCAGGTATTCCAAAATCATCTTTGTGGCAGAAAAGATTCACAAGGTTTTTGTAATTCTTATACTGGGAAGCAGCACCATTGCTGAAGTACTGTATATCTGTCAAAGTGGGCATCACCAATTTGATATGTTTGATAACAACCTCTAGAAAAGCATGAACAGTATTGGTTTCAGGATTCATACAATCTGATATCACACACATATTCAAAACATTCAGCTTGTCATCTACAATGTAGTAGAGGACAAATGGGTGCAGTGTGGCTTGACTGTTATCCCAGTGGTGACCTTGAAATGCATCTTGAACAACAAAATTGTAATTTTCAGCAAAGTCTAACAACAAAAGCCCAGTAATTTCAGAAATGGTTTCTTTCAGGTTGCTTAGATGCTGTGCTTGGGCTTTTGTGATGAACTGGCGAGAAAGCAGTGCTTCATACATTGAACAGAACTTGTCAATAAAATTCTCAACTGTACAAGACAATGTTTCCAGAGTTGTTTTACCTGACTCATTCCTAACCCACTGTTTATATGATGTTATCATCAAGCTCTTGCTCATTAGCAGTAAACACAGACATCAAATGTTCTCTAATTTTCTGAACACTAGGACATTTTTCACAGATTCTCAACATACAGTTTATTTATTTATTTATTTATTTATTCCATATTAATCCAATGTACAGTATAAACATATTACATTTTAAATCTTAATGACAAGTTACAATAAGTACTTTATACATACTCGTATATATGTATATACATACAAAGATTAGTTATGGGCCCAAAATAAGTCTGTGAATTTTAGGGCAGAAACTTAAGACTAAGCATAACATTATCAAGAATAAAATCTTTTCATGTTTACGAACAGAGAACACCTTTGTTATAAAAATATAAACAACTTAGTATACATTTGAGAACCTAACCATTGTAAAGATTGCAAATCACCAATAATTATATTATTTAAATTTAGAGATAAATTAAAAAACTATTTATTTTTAGTGATTATTTCAAAAGATCTGTAGTTAACATAGTCAACAGTCTTATATAAATAATAACATTTATAATGTATAAATCAAAGTAATAGTACACTGTATAATATTGTATAAATATGTCACAAATAGCCATTGACAAAATATCTTTGTAATCAGTACTGTTGATGGCTGTGGTCGGTAACCCCTTGAGTAACAACTTGGCATTCTGGTGTTTCTCACACACACAAACAGAGTGAGAGCTCTTACTCCCCACATGTACACACCATTTGGGCCAAAGCTCAAAGAACTTTGATATACCAATCTTAAAATTTGGGAACTTTGCCTTGAAAATTGCGTTCAATTCTGCGATGTTTACCAAAATCAGTCTTTTCTGTTTGCGAACTTTTTCACCATTGATTCTGACAGAAACAAAGTCTTTCTTTCCTGGGCACATTCTGGAAAACTCATCATCTTGATAAAACGATTCAACAGCAGTAATAATATCTTGTGACAGTGTCTTACTCCTCCCTAGATAAGCGTCGGGTCATGCAAGGATTCCAGAGTTCTTTTTTAGATCTCTAGCTTGGTTTATTGCATATTTTGAAACACCAAATTCATTGCACGTTTTTTCAATAGTCCAGCTTTCTGGAACAAGTGTCAATATTTGAATTTTGTCCTGTTTGGATTTGAAATTTTTCATTTTCTCCTTCATCAAATAAATCAGTCTAAGTCAGAACATTTTGTGCAGGCTTCTTTGGTGGTATCCTGTGACTGTATCAATTCTTCAGTAATGTTGAGAATAGTGGCTACCTTTTTTGCTACAACTTCTTGAACCTCCGATACTTTCCGCTTACCATAATTTACTTTCTCTTAATTGGGGAACATTCTAGTAGTAAAACACTTGAGTTGAGGGATTTGAAGGTCTCTTCAAATGACTGCTCGCTGGCATCTTCGAGCGTTGTTTCTTCATACGTGGGGTAATCTGAAGGCGCTTTCATCTGGGTATCATAACGTGGACAAACCTTCTGCCCAGGTTTAAGGTGGTACATTTCAGCTCTTGGGCTTTTCACAACCCGCAATGATCCTGAAAAAGATGCGGACAGTAAATAGATAGAACTTCTACTACTCAACAACACACAAGGCTTATCACCTCATCTCATTTTTTTGACGTACACGCTTCGGGCTACGGGTATTTCCTGCACTAAATAATTGTAAATACTGTTCACAAAAACTGTAATGTTCTGTATTTAGTGTATAAATAAATCATTATCATATCAAGGCCCCTATAATGTGAAATTAAACTTATTTCTAAAATGTAACTTTACTACATAAATTTAATTTTACATAAAGAACTATTGAATTTCCTGCACTAGATAAATGTAAATACTGTTCACAAAAACTGTAATGAATTTCGTATTTAGTGTATAAATAAATCATATATCATATCATATCAATGTCCCTATAGTGTGAAATTAAACTTATTTCTATAATGTAACTTTACTACATAAATTTAATTTTACATAAAGAACTATTGAATTACCCACACTAGATAAATGTAAATACTGTTCACAAAAACTGTAATGAGTTTCGTATTTAGTGTATAAATAAATCAAATCATATATCATATCAAGGCCCCTATAATGTGAAATTAAACTTATTTCTAAAATGTAACTTTACATAAATTAAATTTTACATAAAGAACTAATGAAGTTCTACTTACCAGTCACTCGCTTTTTATGCTTCCGGAATGGGTCAGCACAACTTGTCTGCAAACTTTGATATCTACTCAAAAAGACTTTCTCATGATGATAACAAAGTGAGTCACCTTCTTTACATTTATATCCAGTTCTTACTTCAAACAATTTAATACTGTCATTGGATAAGTCTTCCAAAGATAAGACACCTTTTTTTCTGTGATAAAAATTAGTGCTGTGGCAATCCTCCTTCAGATAATTTCCAATACAGCATTTGCTAGACTCAGCTTTTGCATCAGCCATCCCGTAAAATTCATCCTGCTAAGCAAATTGGAATTTCAATGCTAACATTGACATATCATTACAAGCATCCCTAACTATCAGCCCAATACATTAAAAGCCAAAAATATCAGAGGTTTCAAATAGAAACCATGTTATATTGAATTCATGATATAAAGGGACCCTGCTGTAATGCTGATAGTGTCCTTATTCAGCATTGTGAAAATGATGGAAGGAATAATGGAACAAATAAGATATTTAGTATAGCTAGTGTATAGACCTTCCCCTTCAAGCACAAAAAATTTGAGGGGGGTCTTCATGTTTCCACGGAGTCAAAAAGGTCAAGGTCATTTTGTAAAATTCATGAAAATCGACTATATTTGAAACACTATTTCTCAGCTGCTATGTATGTTCAACTGCCAGAAAAGGTTTTAAATACAATAAAAGACATATATCATCATATCCTATCAGTTATAACTTTTAGTCTTGATTCTAAGTATGAATATTTTGAATCAGAAGTTGGTTCAGATGTGACGATTTGTTCAATATTTCAGTTTTTGCTAGCTTATAACTCTTTGATGGTTAGAGATAGACTGGTTTTGATTGCTTTTATGGAATCTATGGCCCTGATTCTGTAGGACCTGAACTTTTCAGACCTATATCTTTTCAAACTGCATGTTTTATGAGGCCTCAAAGTTGGCAATTTTGAAAAATCGACTTAGTCTCTAAAAGCCCCCCAAATTATGTGGGCCATATCTCCGGAACTGTTCGAGGTACGGAGCTATAATTTTGCGTGTGGAGTTCTTTTATGACATGTATCAACATATCCCAAAATGAAGAAAATCCAAGATGGTCACCTGGCAAGTGTTTTTGAGACCTCAGAACCTTCTGGATATGTTCCGCCAAAGAGAGCTTTACAAAATATCACCCATCCTCCCCTTAGATTGGCTTCAGCTCTGGATCACACTAGGAGAGCTGCCTTTGTGATCTTGTAAATAGCCAAGAGTTTCGGTATTGATATCACTGACTTTAACATCAATCTGACATACATTGCTCGAGGTGACCAGAGAAACAGGAGACATTTTGCAGAGGTGGTCAAGCGGTACTTACATGCAGATGTTCCCTTGGTGGTTCATTGAGACAGGAAGTTGATGGAAGATCTCACCACCAAAGAACAATGTGGACAGGCTCTCAATCCTTGTGTTTGGAGAGGATATGGAGAAACTTATTGGTGTTCCCAAGCTGCCTAGAGGAGGGACATAGGAGAACCAGGCCTCAGCTGTTGTCACAGCCATGGAGGAGTGGGGGATCTCAGTCATTGGGATGTGCTTTGATGCAACTGCCTCTAATACAGGGAGGTGATCGGTGGCTTGCCCCCCGCATTGAGCAGAGGCTGGGTCGTGAGCTATTCTACTTTGGCTGTTGCCACCACATCCTGGAGCTGGTCCTGTCTGCAGCGTTCCAAGCTCATATATGCTTGACTATGAGTGGACCTAATGTCTCTTTAAAAGGTTCAAGTCTCAGTGAGAATTCAACAAGACAGCCTACCAAGCAGCACCTGAAGAGGATAGCCTTCGCCAGCACCTGCCCCCAGACCTGATCCAAAGGGTCACATTATTTGGTCCCTCCCAGCTGACCAATCACCACCCCTGAGACAACTACAGAGAGTTCCTGGAGCTCACCCTCATTTTCCCGGGGAAAGTTGCCCCATCAGGTGTTCAGTTCATGGCACCCAAAGCATACCATCATGCCCACTGGCTGTCCAAGGCTTTCTACAGCATCAGTTGGGAGCTGCAGCCCTTGGGGATGGAACAGTCCACTGGGCAACCTCTGGTCACTTGTGCTAACACTGATCTCTAATGCTTCCAGGGTGGAGATCAGAAAAGTCTGAAAACCTGAGATGGGATACACACAAGCAGTTGGATGCAGGATATATCCCATGACCCTTTTCTTGTTTTATTGGTCACAAGCTTGGGCTTTTTTTATCGTTGGTAAGTTTTCATAAGATCTCACAACATTTTGGACTACATCATTATTTACAAATCCTCCATTGGTGTTTTGGGAATGGACGATATATTTCATGACAGCACCGCTGCTGGGTGGACTGCAGCATATGTATTTTCTTTTGCCATCTTTGGAGCCACCACTGGGCAGCTCTACCTCTGTGATGGAGGTGGACCCCCTGCACTTTCTCTGAGAACCTTCAAAGAATCTTTTAGTGGAGTTAGCATTTCTCCCCCTCTATTACTGATGAATTTGGGGGTTTCCTTTCTTACCCACTTTTGTAGAGTTGCCTCTCAGTTACTCTTTGTAGCTGGTCCCCCTTGCTTTCTCAGGTGCCTGCCAAGAACATGGCAAGAGAGGGGACATGCTGCCTCAGTTCCTGCCCCTCCCATTCGGGTCTGGTCAATCACTATAACCCCTTTATAGGGGGTAAGAGGCATTGTCTACTGGCCCTCGCTGCAACACTGCATTGACATGAGGTTTGTCACTTTAAGGGGGAGTTGGCATGCCTGCTCCAATGATGTTTCTGATGGACCATAGCCCCTATGATTCCTTGTTTGGGATACCAGACACCTGGAGATGATCCCTGAAGTGTTCCCGCCTCGGATGGTAGGGTCTTCCTTGGGGTGAACCTGGACTCAGTGCCAGACATCGAACCTGAGTCTGCCATTACACAATATCCTGCAGGACTCAGAAGGTATGGAGTGATGACCCTCTTCCCCTTAGTGCTCCCTTGATGGGCAAGATCTCCATTTCATGGGAGGATCTGGCTGAGGCTTGTCTGTCCGGCCTTGATGACTCTTTTGTAGTGGAGAGAAGTGGGTTCACTCCCCACCCTCCTCTCCCAAAAAAGAAAAAAATCAAATAGGATTATGGGTCTCCCTCTGTCAGGAAGAGCTCAGGGATGGACTGGCCCTGAGGCATCCTCAAGTGAGAAGACCAAAGTTGTAAGTGTGGTCAGCGGAGCACTGATCACATTAGGGACCCCCATTGAGAGGCTGCCTGCGTCAAGCATTTTTTAATTGTTTGTTCTACTGATATGGGGCATGTTGGCCAAATGCCACATGTTCTATTAGAGGATATCATTAGTGAAATTTACTGGTAGAGAGCCAAAGGTCAACCATTTTTTGGATGAGAACCTTCTGGTGAATGCAGCATACCCTTCCAAGGTGGCCATTATTAGTGCTCAGCAAACGCTCAATGGCTCACTGCTGAAGGTGACACTACTGCACTCTACCATGAATTTTGTGTGAGGGGTGAGTTTATGCGAGGGAACTCATGGACCATTCCTTAGAAGCTATCACAGAAGAGCTGGTTGACCATTTAGCCTGTGATGAAAAAACAGGGAGATGGCCACTTGAGACCCACCCCTACACTTTCATCACATTTGATCATTATAAGATCCCTGAGTTGGTATTGCTATTATGTCTAAGCATTCATGTTACTACTGTCATCACTTCAGCTATATGAACTGCTCATGGAGACCGGACACTGTAGCAGCAGGCTCTAGATATCCTTCAGTTACAGTGCCTGCTGCATCATAAGATGGCTGCCTGGTTGTTCAAAGACAGGATCTAATATTATTTTTATTTACAACTATACAAAAAAATGAGGTAACTGGGAACCCAGAACAAAATAGAATAGAAAAATTTTTCAACCCTATTCTACAATCTTATTTTAAATAGACAAATGAATGTCAATAAAAAAAGTATACAATCCTATTCTAAATAGATAAATGAAATTAGAGGTATATCAAAACTACATCACTAATGTGTCCACACTCAATATAATAGAGCACTTTGCTCATAAAGATGTGTTCAATATTTTTGGCCACCCTCCAGTCCTGGGCTTTGATATTCATTGGAGGGGGGCCCCACTCCCTTAAGAAAATTGGCATTTTGGGGGCAAAACACTCTGAAATGGGAGGACTTGAAGTTGCAATGTCATCTGTGTTCCAACACCACTGCACCCTCTGAAGCTGGAAAGGAGTGACATATTCATTCAAACTACTACTCAACATTCACACACACAGGCAGACAAAAATCCTCACCTGGCAACTTCACCAGTTTCATTTCTTATTTTAATCACACTGATCAAATGTTTCCTCACTATATTGTAAGTCATTCACTAAATATGCTGATTCTCCTGGTGAAAAGAAAAACATTAATGTGTGGCATGATGGAAATCCATTGGTAGTTTCCCATGGTTCAAATCTCTTACAAGTGCCTTTGAATAGCTAAATGAGGCTTCTGCCACTAGATAGCACCACCCAGCACCAAATCCAATGGCAGATTTGAAATCTCCAGGGTCAATAACCATATGTCCAATGGTCATATGGGTCATTTGATGGCTCTAAATGGGTACAATTGAACTTTACTCCTTTAAAAAAAAAGTGACGCCTAGACCTGGCGCTTCACCACAGGTAAAAAAGGGATTACGCATCTACATGGTTCAGGGTAGGCAAACTCTGACCTAACACTCAAACCACTACAACACAATCACTCCACCCGGATACAATCCTATTGTGGGACTACCCCACTTGGGAGGCAATCTATATGTGGTTTAGCAGCAATCACACTCCCACTTCCTAACTATGGCATGGATTGTTTGCACACAGGAGTGCTATAAAATTCCAACAGCATGTACCAGCCTCCCTCCACTCTACCGTGGTCCTTCAATCAGCCTCACACAAGGTGCAGCTCCACTTAATTGTGGTATGTTGATCCCTGCACTAAGATCAAAGTCTTCCTCCCTTAATCTCCCAATCGATCCGAGGTAGCAAAGGTCCTCCGCTCCTGGTGAACAATTCGACGACACCAGCTTACATCAAAGTGACTTTCTTTTTATCCTTCCACTGAAATGTAGTTTTCTTCAACTGTGAATTTTCCATGGATCTGGTTCATAATAACAAGAATCGAAATCATAAAGCAAGACTTTCTTTTTATCCTCCCACTGAGAGAATTTTTCTTCAACTGTGAATTTTCCATGGATCTGGGTCATAATAAGAATCAAAATCCTAAAGTAAACTCCCCAAGACCCAACTAACCAACCCAGTATTAAACTCAAAGTAACATTGGCCTCGCCGTAGTTCTAAAATGATAGTCTGTACTATAATATCTTATGAAGGAAATGCATGAAATTGAGACTTCTCAAAACAGCATGATAAACTAACTGCACAGAGCCATTTAGTGAAAGATATAAATCTAACCTAACCGACATGAAAAGATTAAAGCTGCCATTTAGTGAAAAGATTAACCGACATGAAAAGATTAAAGCTGCCATTTAGTGAAGAGATTAACCGACATGAAAAGATTAAAGCTGCCATTTAGTGAAGAGATTAACCGACATGAAAAGATTAAAGCTGCCATTTAGTGAAGAGATTAACCGACATGAAAAGATTAAAGCTGCCATTTAGTGAAAAGATTAACCGACATGAAAAGATTAAAGCTGCCATTTAGTGAAAAGATTAACCGACATGAAAAGATTAAAGCTGCCATTTAGTGAAAAGATTAACCGACATGAAAAGATTAAAGCTGCCATTTAGTGAAAAGATTAACCGACATGAAAAGATTAAAGCTGCCATTTAGTGAAAAGATTAACCGACATGAAAAGATTAAAGCTGCCATTTAGTGAAAAGATTAACCGACATGAAAAGATTAAAGCTATTGTCAGAGACTGCGAACATTGACCAGTTTTGGAATAAATTACTTAGAATCTTTTCCCTCCATTGTCCGTAATTCTTCTGCACATTTATGATATCAATATTTTTAATTTAAGCTTTTTCTAATTTGTCCTTTTTTCTATAACAAGGAACCCTGGGTATTGCATATTTCACTGCTTTAAAAGTTCTTAAACAAGAACTTTTTGATCCTTTAATTCGGATATTGAAAGTTTGAATTACCTTAACTTTCTTTTAGGTGTTGGCAGTGGAATGCATGAAGCTGAGTTGGCTCATCTGAAACCTACTATTGATAAGAATTTGTCAAATGTGGAAGCTCTCACTGATAAAAAGAAGCAAGGTTGTATTTGTAAAATCAATTTATGGGGTTTGTATTTATGAAGTAGCGTTGCAAGGGGGATTCTAAGTTCATTTCAATTCTTGCTGTTTTTGAATTGATGTGTGGGATTTATAATACATTCTCACACATCTAGGATTTATGTTGATTAAGTTTCCTATTGGTCTTTTTTTTGTCCTTTTCCATTATTCCTCGTATCTATTTTCTTCAATTATCTTCTTTGGATGAAGGGCGTTTGTATATTCAACCTGTTACCTTCATTTTCCTTAAAAAAAAAAGTAGGGAGTAGAACTTTTGCTATATATAAACTAAAACTGAGATTGTAATTAACCAACAAAACAGATCCATAATTGATCAATTTAAAAGAATAATGTACTACTGAAATAAAATTGAAAGAGTAAGCAAAATTCAAATCTGGCTATGCTCTTTTTTCTAATTAATTTCTTAAAACTGCTGAAATTGAAAAGGTCATACTTTGGGGGAGGGGGGTAATCTTTGTGACCACTTTGTTGTAAAATGAAATGGTTGTTCGTTTAGTCCCAACCAATAAACACACTGAGTAACATAGATGGAAATATTCAATTAAATGATCTTAAATTTTTTCTTTGTCATTTCGAATAATAGAGACTGGCAGTTTAGAAGTCTTATAATTGAGCTACATCTACTGAATATTATGAAGGCAATGGTTTGTTTTCACTTCCAGGTAATAATATCGACTCTCAAGAGCCCTTCAAAGGTCTCTGCTCACCAACTGATCAAATTGAAGCAATTAATAAAAATGAATGTGACCGTCCCATTTCTGATCTTAGTCAAACAAACCGAAAGAAGGTGAAAGCAGGTATGACCATTGTTGTTTAGCATAGGCTGTCTGGCTGAACAGCCCCGAGCTGAGCTCCTGAGGAAGGCCACAGCCAGCAGTCTGGGTATGTTGTTTTGTCTGCATATTTGGTTGTGGCTTATGCACTCTTAGACAAAGCCTAGGGAAGTTGGTGTGCTTCCCCATCATTCCTCCTCTTTCTCTATGATTATCTCCTCCACCCTCTATTTACACCTAAGGACCTGACCACTTCATGTTGTGTTAGAAGATACTTTGGAGCCTCTATGAACAACGCTATTTAACACCCAATGGTTGCAAGAGACTAAGCTTAGGGGACCTGGTCATTGGGGCATAAATAACGTAATATTGGTTTTGCCCCAATAACTTCCCTGCTTATATTAGGCTGACCACCTCACAAAGTATCACACTGGTAAGGTTCCAGTGCATTCATGAGCCGAAACTAAAACCAACAAACACCACACCATCATCTGTACCTGCTGCCACCAGGAACCAGACACAGCTCAACTCATTCACAACATGCTCAACCCTTGCTGCCCCCCATCTGGTTGTTAGAGTTCTTCAAGGTTGCTGGCCTTGAGGCAGAACCAATGCCACCAGGCGCATCTTAACGAATTAGGACTCTAACAGGGTGTCTACTGCCCTTAAAGCCCTTGAAATCCTTGAAAACTCCTTGAATTTGATGAAAAGTAGATGGTCCTTGAATTTAAAAAATAAATTGAATGATTTTTCAAATTCACTATATACTTTTTAATGTCTATGAGGGATGCTCACTATACTTCTGTGACTGTTGCTTGGATACCTTGTTATGCTTTGCTTATAACCCATTTTTCCCTTAAATACCTCGCCTTCATCAATGTCCCATAATGTTTATTGCACTTTTTTAATTTAAAGAAAAAAAATTGGTTTAAAAAGTCCTTGAAACCCTTGAAAAGTCCTTGAATTCAAAATCACCAAACAAGTAGACACCTTGTCTAAAAACATGTGGAAATCATTGGTTAAACATGGAAAAAGAAATTAATCCTAATTTACTTTGCAAAAAGGTTTTAAATCATAATCCAGGCTTTGTGATCTTTATTAGCGCAAGGCCAGTAGGGTGAGAAAATAGTATAACTGACCAGCCCTTTTTGTTTTCAAAGGTAGTGGGCCTGATCCTTCTAAGCCCCCTTGCAAGAAAGCAAAGCTCCTTCGTCGAGAGAAAAGAGCTGCCAAGATTACTTCTTGCCATGAGGGTGACAGTTTCAAATCACTCTCAAATCTGGCCCATAAACGAACTAGACCCCGGGCCAAATCCCTGGAGGATTACTTGAAGCTGCCTTCACCTGAATCCGCAGCGCATAGGCTAGAGGTAGGTGCCAGTCACTCTCAAAAACCAGTTCTTTATTAGAAGCTGGTTGCCACTAGTTGTACACACACGTTTGCAGTTGGGATCAACAGTCTAACATGGGATCCTAACCACCAGTCTCTATTCAATCAGAGTGAATCATGACTTCCAACTGGTACTGGATTGTGGTCAATAGCGACTCGCAAAGTCCCCTTGGGTCATTGGAATATCCACATCCCCTGGTTCGCGTTATCCGTGATGCCACGCTTGCCACGAGCCGGGTGGATGTTAAGAGTATCTTCTGCTGGGTCCCTGGACATGTAGGAATGAGGGCGCCAAAGAGTGCCACCAGACCCGCGTTTCGCTCTTCCTCATAGCAGGAATCAATGCCTCCTTAGAGGCTACCTGACACAGAAGATGCGAGACCCCCGAAGGGAACTCAAAGTTGCGTGCCATTGCGCCACGACTGTTCCCGTGGACACAGCCCTTAAATGTGTGGGAGGATTCTGTAGTCTTCGAATTGGCCACACTTGCGGGACACACCGCCATTTGATAGAGCGCTCCCTTGCACTTTATTGCGACGACTGCGGTGTCCCCAAAACTGTTCGGCACATTCTTGTTGAATTTCCCAGTCTGGGGGATCTCATGGTACCAGGACAAGCTTGGTCGCTACCGCTTGTTCCTCGTACTCGGGACGGGTTTGTGTACACAGAATTGTGGACTGACTTTTTGGAAGAGACTGGACTGGCCTCCATTTTATTTGATTCTTTTAGTGTTGGTCACATGATTCTGGCTGCAGCAGGGCGAAGTAGCCCCCCCTCCCCCCAACCCGATGCCACAACGTGCTTCCTTCCTGCTTGATTTTGGTTTTTGGGGTTGTGTTTTTCTTTTTATTAGTATTTTTTTATTTTCCTATACCCTGACTTAATTATGGTGGTGACTTATGCCCTTGGTAACAGTTGCCAGATGGGATGCTATTTAAAAAAAAAAATATCCAACTGGTAACTGCCCTCACTCACTGTGGCTTAACTTCGCTCTACCGGGAAGCGGCATTTCTATTTGGGTTGTAGTCCTGATATATACAGGCAGGGTATGAGTGTAGAGGGTGATTTTTTTTAATCCTCGTATAATTGATGTGGGCACTGAGAAATGGGCATGGTGATGATGCTTGGTTTAAGTTGAACATTCCAGAATTTACCCTGTATTTGAATGCCCAAATAATCGTACTTGATGCAGTTAAGAATCGACAGTTTTCTCCATAGGGTGTGGGGGAGGGGGATGGAGGGGGGTATGGATACCAACACTGTTGTCATCAGGTAACTAAATGTGACTTTTCCATGCGAGAAATTGGTTTAGGCGCTGTGCCTAGGAACCCGCTCTCTACATAATAATTCCATGAATCTCAAATCAGGTCGTTTACTCACCAGCCCCATGCACTCTTAAGGAAAGCCTTTTCCTTTCTACATCTTGTTCCTATGGTCATTCCCGCAAATGGGGAAAATTTATAGTTTATACTACTAGTACTCTAAAAATACCCCCTCCCTATAATTTTGGCTTGATATGGGTTGTATTAATATTTTCACCCATAATTTGTATATTACTCTTATTTTCACTTTCTTCCTCTGTCTGCCCCCCCCCTCCCCACTCATTTATTCCTACGCCTTGATAGACCCGACTCTGGGTGAAATAGAAAGTTTAACCCCTTCAAAATAAATCCAACATTCTTTATTGATTTATTATTTTCACTTAATCTGATCCTTTTTGGCTTTCACCCTTTTTGTCACTCATTTTCGCTTGGATTGACGAATCTGAGTGAAAAGGGAAATAATAATGATAATAATAATCAATGCCGCTACCAGCATGGGTAGACGGAGTCCATGACACTGCCATTTTTGCGCCTACTCCTCGCAGGAACAAAACTTTTGGGTGAGCGGCCCCTACCCAGTTTGTCACCTTACACGATGTGCCGGAAGCTGGTAATGGTATTTATTCATGGCTGGTCTCCTCTATTTTATTTTCTTGTATTTTTGGTTGTTTGCTTCTTTTCTTTTCTTTTTTTTAATCCTAGTGTTAGGCTGTAGTGTGATTACGGTGACTTTTGTCCTAGTAAGCAGTCGCCAAATGGGCTCCTTAAAAAAAGTATTTGTTCTCGTTGGTCAATGCTACTTCCACTTTTTAAAAGTGAATTCTTGCATGGAAGCTATAAAAAGAAGTCTTTCTCATAACAGATCCGTCTGCTGGTGGCTCTTCCAATTGATCGCCAGTACAGAGCTACTGTGGAGGCAGCACATTCTGTGTACACAAAATATCAAATGACTGTACACAAAGACCCTGAAAGCAAGTGTACAAGATCACGATACGAAAGGTTTTTGTGCAAATCATCTTTACAGGTGACAAGATTAAAAAACTTCAAGTTGAAGCAGAGGAAAGTCGACCAGAAAGTTTGCGGCGAACTCCCCGTTTCTTGGAACTAGTATCTTTCTCGAATTAAAGTCCACCTGCACCTCCCGCCCTCCCTCCTTCCCTGTCCAAATATTGTCTCTTTGAAATTTTGAGTTTGGGTGTAACGCTCTTGAAGCTCCCTTCTTTGACAATGTCGCATGAGGTGGAAAGTGTTTGCTTCTTACACCATTCATTGAGTTGCAGTCGGTGAAGTTGTTCATTCTAGTGTACCCGTGGAACATCATAGCCCCTTTTTTTACCTTGCAGTTTCGGTTAGTTTCTGTGAATTCTCATCCCGAGAAGTTCGCTCCAACCTTTAAAGTGTCGCACGAAGTGTTTCGCACCTACCAGATCGCTATTCACCATGACTCGCCTGGCGAATGCACTCAGTCAGCGTACAAAAACTTTCTGGTCGACAGCCCTCTAACGGTATTGATAAAAGAGCTTTCTTTGCTGCCTTGGCCTTGTAGTCGTTTGCTCACCGGCCATTTCCCAATACATCTTTGGGGCTATAGCATAGCCCAGTGGAAATCCTGCTTCTGATTACAGTGAAGTTAAGGCACATTGGGTCTCGTTAGTTGCCGGATGGCGTCCCTTTATGGGTTGTCTTCGTGGGGGGGGGGGGCTGCCAGATGTTGTAGATACTGGTAGTTCAGATTCCACGTTAAACTAGGTTCCTAAACCACAAATAAAAGGCATAGACTTAATGAGTGCTAATTAGTGGTAAAAACCCTGCCTTTTTTTTTTTTTTTAGTTATCTTTGCAGACCCACTCCTACCATTACATCATCATCAACTGCTTCCCCACAAGATGAGGCCCCTTTCCAGGCCAGTGGTCCCTTTCTATCTGGCCTTAGTCGCCATTTTAAACATGCACCGGGAGACGGTATGGGGATTCTTCCTTCCCAATATAGAGGCGCTCCTGCCATAACATGGTAGAAGTAATTATAGCGATTAATGCCATTAGTAGCAGTCGCCAGATGCACGCTATAAAAGATGCCATTATATGGCTTTCCTCTTATAGAGATTTCTCTAAATTGCCTATTATGGGCGGTAGTTTGTTTAGTGTGATGTTAGGCTGAATTTGTTTAAAGTGTGGGTGAGGGTAGTGTAGATGTTTATTAAGTTGTGGATTGGGCAAGGGAGTGGGGTGTACTAGTGTTAGTAGTGTGCTAGGGATTCTTTTTTAACTTAGGGTGGTGATTTTGTTGTAAGGTGCTATTTGGAATGTGATTGGTTTAATGCTCTGTTGTTATTGTGCTTTAAATTTGAGAGAGAAAAATGTTCTGCTGAAATGTTGAGCTACCATCTTTATATATACTCTAATTGTTAGTATTTTGGTCTCTGTCTAAATGTAGTATGGTCCTGTATATATATATATATATATATATATATATATATATATATATATATATTTTTATTCCTTCATCTTGTCTGTGTTAGTTTTGAAGAATATATGTGCTAAGCTTTCCTGGATAAATTGTTGTCCAATAAATGTTAGGTACTTTTTTTTAAAGTATTGAGTTTCTCTGACCGTTTTGATAGTTATATGTGAAGCTAAAAGCATGTGAATGTCGAATGTAATTCCCGGAAGGTTGAAAGTTCTGTTTAAAATAGGACTTGTCTATTTAGTGGTATTCCTGAATGTTTGATGAGTGGTAATTGGGTGTGATTTGCTGGGGAGGCTGTAATTCGATTTTGTATAAGCCATTGTTCAAGTATTTTTATGTATTGTAGTGTTCTGATTGCCCTGTTTATTTTGGAGTTGTGCTTTTTTCAATATGCTGTCTCCGTATTTGTGTGGATAATGGGTATCGTAGCTGTGAAATGTTGTGTGAATATATAATTGAAAGAAAGTGTGAGAGGAAGGCTCCCTGATTGACACCATTTGGTATGTTATTAGGCCTTATTTATGTGCTTTGTTTTTGTTGTTTTTTCCTTGTCTGCAGAAGATTGTTAGCCATTTTTTGTTGTTAGTGATCTTAGTGTTTATGATTATATGTACAAAAATATGTCTAGGTACTGTGTTGAATGCTTTGTGTATGTTAAATGCTACGAACGGAAATTGTGTGTTACAGTGGTGTTTGTGTGCTGTGTGAGGTGAGTTAATGTGTTATGGAGTGATATTTTCTGAATCCACGTTCTGTTCATGATAGGGGTATGTCTGGATCTGTTGCAGACTGATGTGAGGGGGCGGGGCTTGAACGTTATGAATTTTTCTTAGGGTTTTCGAGAGGCGTTCAGTTCGTTTTGTCTTTTATTGTGCTCGTGGAATTGGTTCTGGTTTGTGTTTTATGATCAAATTGATTATTTTATTGGGGTTTTAATTTGGTTCTTTTTTATGCATTCTGGGATTTCTTTTGTGAAGTTTGGGTTGTATATTTTTCTCTTCACCCTTGTGGGATGTTTTTATTTGTGGCCTCAATTATTTTGTTGATTTGAGATAATCCTTTGTCTAATGAGGAGTAGGTGTTGATGGAGAAATTGCATTTTTTTCTTCTATATATTTTCTTTACTAATCCTCAAACTGTCTGGTTGAGCACCTCTGAGACCCTGAGGAAGGATATGACTTGTACTCGGTTTTACTCATGAGTCCTCAAAGTGTGATTGTGTTCTGTGCATTTTTCCATTGTGTGAGGTGCAGTGTTTCATTTTGGACAAGGATCTGAGAAGGTCACCCCGTCTTTACTGGTACCTCAGGAGAACTGAGTGAAGTCCACACTGCAGCCTGGCCAAGTGGACTCTGTCCTCATGAGAGAGGGAGGATTCAGAAGGGTGGAAATCAAAGTGTTGTGTGAAAGTGACTGGATATGTTTATTAAAGCTGGTTTGAGCTGGTATCTTTGTAGTATAAATTTGTTTTATTGTTTAATAGTTAGAGGATGTTCTCTTTTGTAGTGTAGTGGGTGCTCTGGGTTAGTGAATGTTGTGGCTAGTATTTGTGTGTTTTTCATGTCAAGGTGCTACGTGATACTGAGGACTTTTTAGTCGCGCGCGAGTCTAGTCGCCAGCAACTATTACATCTCTCTATGTCGGTCAGTCCTCGTTTTGCTTTTTTTGTTTTTGTAATAACATTGTAACTATTCGGCCGATTCTAACGAAATTTGAAACCCTTATGTTGTTTTAAATTCTCTTTCGAATGATAGAATTGCCAAGGTCCTCCCAATGTTAGTCCAAGAATTATTGAAAGTTTTGAGTGTTGTAAGGGCATAAATTAGAATAAGTGAGACACTTTGGTCAGTAGACCTTGTATTTTAGTCTAGATAGTTTGTGTATTGTCAGGGATTGTTCTAAACGCTTTCTTTTGTATGGTGCGGAGAATGTTGAGAAATCTTTGAGAGAGGTTAGAGGCCCAAGCAAGCGCTTGCATAGTCCATTACTAAATGCATGAATTGTGGTCGCACTTTCTTTTTGTCTGAATGTTGACCTTTTAGTGATTTGGTGTGGATGTCATTTTATTTTGGTGACATGATCTTGGAATGTAAGTCAATTTTTCTGAGGGTGTTTTTATTGTTCGCTGAGGCGTGTATTAGTGTTCCTTATCTATCACTGGTGAGGAGAGTAGTTGTGGACTTGGTTAGGGCTATTTTGAGAGGCGAACCAAGTGGGCAGTGTATTGAGGAAAGGGGGCAGGAAACAAGATGTTTTTGCTTAGTGTGTGCATGCAAGTATTATGTCGTTTGCATATAAATAACCCCTTCCCTCCTCCATTTAATGGGCTGACCCATTCCCCTGTGGCCGTTCTCAGGTGCATACGACTGCACTCCCATCTTTGGGTCTGTCAAATGGCAGATTTTCAAATCCTGGCCACTTGGTCGCAACTCTTTTTCCGGCTGCTCAGCTGGGAGCTCCCACTTTTGGGGAGTGACTCTCTGCTGGGGAATGCCTAGTTGGTGTTAGTGTTGCACAGGCGTGAAAAGCACCCTCTAACACGCTGAGTTGGAACCCCTGAAAGTTTAAAAAATCCAAGATGGGAACGGCTGAACACGGGATCTAACCAACCAACCAACCCTTTATTCTTTTTTCTATTCTCACAAGTTTTTGTTTTGTTTCTTTAGTTTTTTTATTGCCATTCACAGAAGAGAAAAATAAAAGAAAAAAGAGCTTGCCCCTATCATATCTAGTGGCAAAGGGCTTCCACAAAGTCACCCCCCTTGCGTGACTAATTTAACCGGAAGTGCCTTTCCCCACCCTTTTGTAGGGAGGCCTACCACCTCAAAGCGTTGCACAATCAGCTTCAAAATATCGCGATTACCCTTAGAGGGGCATGGGGTGGCGGGGCCCATTGGGCTATACCCCCCCCCCCACGGATTGTGACCCTCTTAGGGACCAACATTCCTGTTCTCCGATTTTTCCAGTTGGAGGCCAGTGCGGCTCCTCCCCTAGACTTGTAAAAGCAATAGACTGCCAACGTGCCTGGAGTGAGCGCTCCAAAACATGGAATCCCGGGCCCCCCTCCCTGCCAGACAAAAGACAAGGCTAAAAAGGCTCGCATCTTGAGCAAGTCCTCCTGTCCTCGAAGGCAGCAGCACTTTCTGTGGCCAGCAGGTACCAGAGCTCTACCTTCAGGAAGTCTATGGCCATGCTGGTGAGGGGCCTTCACTGCTCGTTAGACCCCAACAGATCCCTCAAAATTGATCCGGTAGACCCTTTCCTTCAATGGAATTGCCGTGGACTCTAGTTTAATTGGGAGGAGCTGCAGTTGCTCGTCTCCTCCCATTACCCTTAATTGTCAGCCTTTAGGAAAACACGGTGGGCTCGTATTCCCTGTCCATTCCCGAGATATCAGGGTTTTCCAATCCCACCACCTCGATATGTGGGGCCTGGCAGGTGTATGTACAATTTACACCTAATATGATGCCTCCTCTTTTTTCTTTGTCTTTATATTACTTTTACAGGTGGGTGCGGTGCAGCTACGCTTAGATAGGAGGTACTCTGTCCTTTCTATCTATATTCCACCCTCAGTTGACCTTGATGCGGTGTACTCCCATCACATTGTGGAACTGTTGACAAGCCTTTGTTCCACCTCGGGTACTTGAATGTTAGTCAGGCCATGGGGGGTGGAAACTACATGTCCAATTCCAACAATAGCAATATCCTGGCTGACCTGCTGGAAGGGGAAGAGCTGGAGATTGGTATCGTAAATGTGAATTAATTTACTTATCACTGCCCCCAAACTGCTTCATTTTCCTTTCTCGATCTATTACGGTGCTCTCAGGATTCACATCTTGATTTTGGGTGGGAGTTGGTCAATGACCTTCATGATAGCAATCATTTTTCCACTCCCACCTTGGAAGCCACCTCAGTGGTGCTTTGGAGTGGTCATGGTGGTTGCATTCTTATTTTATGTCGATTAGTTTAGGTCAGTTGATGATTCTGAGTTCTCTGGCATCCTTATCAGTGCGGGCTTGATTACTATTCCTCGAATGTCTGGACGTTTTGCGCACCTTCCGCTTTCCTGGTGGTTGAGTGAGTGTTAGACGGCCCTCAGTAAGAAGCGATATGCCTACAGGCGCCGCCCAAACAATTTCACCTTATGTGAATTTTGTCGAGCGAGGTCTAGGTTCTGGTATGTTTCAATGATCATGTAGATAGAGAAGCAATTATGATAGGTGCTAAGAATGTATGGAGTGAGTTGTAAACTATTGGATGATTTGAAGCGTATTTATGTTGGAAGTACGGCATGTATTAGGTTGAAATCTAGCAATAGTAGGTGGCTAGACATGCACAGGTGGGTAAGATGATGATGTGTCATGTCACCATTGCTACTTAATATCTTTATGGATGGAGTAATGAAAGAACTACCCTTGGATTGGAATGAGAGAAAGGAAAGGAGAAGGGAGTGAGATTGAGCTAGCCAGTTGCTTTCAGACACTGCCCACCGTAAGGGGCGCGGCGATTTGCCTTCCAGGGCGCTGTGCTGACGGGACTCAGCGCCCCGTCCGGCCCCAGCTTAGCCTCTTCTCCTTCTTTCAGACAGCCTGTGTTTCTTCCCTACTTCCTCACTTCTACAACCTCTCCCACAACTTCCTCTGGTCGGCTTCTATTTTCACAGGGTAGATGTTAACCTTCTTCTCAGCCAACTATCCCGGATCGGGGCTGAGGTGGGAGGGGACAATGTTCCTTATCCCCTGAGCTCCGGTTCGGGATGGTGGGTTTTTAACAACCTGCTTCATCCCCACCTATACCTTCCTCACATCCCCATTCCTTCTCACTTCACTCTCTCTCTTTACGCCGTGCCCAAGGTGGAGCCGCCATGCCGAAGGGCTGCCAGGTCACTGGGTGGGAGGGGTGATTAGTGTTTGCATCCTGTGAAAAAAATAGGGTCACCATGCCCAATGATGAGTAAAAATTTAAAAATTATCTTCCCTTACTTTCCCCTCTACCACCGTCGGAGCCGCCTTTAGGCAGCTCCACTGAAAAAAATGGAGGTCTTCCCCCCCATCCGTGCTCTCGCAGGGGACCCTCCAAAACGCTTCGACCGGAGAAGAGGCTTACTCCTCTCATTGCCTAGGGGTTCAGGTGGCTCCCCCTCACTCCCTTCTTTGGAGTCCATGTTACCAGCGGCAGCCCCCCCGCCTTTACTTTCCCAGGGGACTGCCAAGAAAGCCAGCAGACAGCCCATTCACCGACCGCTTCCCGTTGAAGCGGCTCGGTAGGGCAAATCCTCTTAGGAGGGAGAGGGAAGACGGCCCATCGGACCCTTCCCTCGAAAGACCTGCTGGCTCAGATATTGAACTTAGCAGGCGTCAAGGCACGTGACCCCTACATCTAACCCGACTAGAGACACCGCTGCCAATGAGACCTGGGATGTCCTGAGGGAGGATGGCCACATGGAGCCCCCTCCCCCCGAAATAGATATGGTCCTTGAGGCAACCCAGCACCAGACGGTAGGACCTCCCATGGGCGAATCGAATCCGGGCTCGGTGCCAGGCACCGAACTCGAGTCTGCCCCTGTGCAAGGTCCTCCTCAGACGGCTCGGGTCTTCAAGGCAATACAAGGAGGGGAGGGATTTCCTCCTCCGGTTGGGACCTTCTCCATCTCGGAGAAGGACCTTGCTGAGTCCGGTCCATCTGGCCTGGGGGGTCCTGCTGGCAGAGGGGAGAAGTGGTTTCATTCCCCACCCGCCTCTCCCCAAAAAGTTTATGCGAGGGAACTCATGGACTACTCGATAGATGACATACCCTAGAGTTGCCCGACCACAGGGTGGTCAAGGTCGAACCTGTAATGAGAAAACAGTGAGGGGTCTCGAGACCCACCCACCCCTACACTCTTCGTCACGTTCGGGATTACCCGAAGTCTGTGTGAATTGCTCCAAGGCCGCACACGATAAATCCAAATCGTGTGTAGCTAAGTGTGTCAATTGCGGAGAGACGCACCCCGCTTTTTCGAAGCAATGTGGTGCATATCCCATTGAAAAAGAAATCCTGGCTGTTCAGGCACAGGATCGTCTCTCCTTCCGAGAGGCTAAGGACTTCGTCCTGGCATACCCGGCGCTGCCTGGAACATCGTATGCCTCAATAGTGAGAAAGACAACCCTCTGCTCCTGGCTTTTCCAGGCCTCAGAGCACGTCCGTTTGCGTGCCCATTCGGAACCCTTCTGCGGGTTATACCCACCCCTGGCGCTCCCATGGTAAAGCTGGCGGCAGAAAGGGTCTACACCCAGCCCCGGCTAAAACTAGGGCTCCCCTCCCTTTCCCCAGCGTGACCGTTTCCCGTAAGGTGAAACGGCCACGCGTCTGCACAGAGTCGTTAGACTCGAAGGAGGCAACACCCCAGAAGTTGGTCGCCAGGCCATCTTCCGGGGTTCCTAAAGCTGCCCCCCGAAAGGAGGACAGCACTAAAGGAGCCTCGGCTTATTCGCCCACACCCAGTGGCAAGCTGGGTGGCTCGGAGACTGGGCCCTGCAAAGGAGGGACCACCGCTCGCCTAAGGTTTCGAGGCGGAGAGAGGAAAAGACTCGCATGGCGAGACCAACCTCCCTCGATAAGTCCTCGAAGGCGACATCGCCCGGAGTTCTGCCTTCGGGAAGCATACGGCCATTGCCGTGAGGGTCTTCTCTTAGAAGAGGGCCCCAGCATCTCCTCCGAGTTAGGCCTAGAAGGCATATTTTTTTCAATGGAATTGCCGCGCACCTCCTGGCCAGCTGGGAGGAGCTGCGGAGACTCGTCTCCTCCTGTTCCCGGTTAGCTATGTTTTTGCAGTAGACCACGTTGTGCGCGTGACCCCTGCCCACTCTCCCGGGGTATAAGGGCTTTGCGACCCGACCACTACGGGATAGGGGCCGGGCAGGAGGATGCGCGATTTATACCCGGTATGATGTCTCCGTTCTTCTCTTCGCATTAGATACCGCCTTGCAGGCAGTGGCTGTGCAGCTACACCTGGATAGGAGGTATACTGTTATTTCTACGTACATTCCACCGACTTCGACGCATCGTGACACGGTTGTCGAGACCTTTTCCTTTGCGTAGACACCCCCTTTGGGGAGACTACTCAATTAATCCCAGGGGCCGGCCAAGTTCTTGCCGACCTGATCGACGAGCTTGAGATGGGCGTCCTAAATGTGGATGAGTTTACGCATCGCTGCCCCAGAACCGATTCATTTTCCTGCCTCGATCTATCTTTGTGCTCTCCGGATGCACAGCCTGATTTTGATTGAGAGGTAGTCGATGACCTCCATGGTAGTGATCACTTTCCCATTCAAATATTTTTGGGGACGCTGCCGCATGAGAGGCCGACGCGGTGGTCTGCATTTCAGGAAATGACTGATTTCTCTATCTCAGTCGAGGAGTTTAGGTCGGTTCGATGAAGCCGTTGAGTTCTTGTCAGGCAACCTCATCGCCGCGTGCCTAACTACTATTCCTAGGTCTGGCTGTTTTGCACGCTGACCACTTCAGTGGTGGTCAGGAGCAGTGAAGTGTCCTCAGTGCCACACTCTGCCCTGAGCATCAACCTCATCACCTCTCTGCTGCCGGAAGATGTTCTCGCTATGCTCTACGTGGACAACCTTTCGATCTCTCTTGGTGCGGCCCAGATGCCAACTCTGGAGCGTAGACGCCAACAGGCATTGAACCGCGTCTCTCGCTATGCCGAAGCGCACAGGTTTCGGTTTTCCATGGCCAAGACTAAGGTGGTGCACTTCTGCCGCCATCCACGTCTCCACCCTGACCCAGACTTGTTTCTAAATGGGGTGCGCCTGGAAGTGGTTGAATCGCACCGTTTCCTTGGTCTTGTATTCGACCGACACCTCACCAGGGAGGCTCATATTCGCAGCCTTAGGGTCTCTTGTACCCGCGCCATGGATATTCTCCGTTCCGTGACGTTCAGCGCTTGGGGCGCTGATAGGGCTACTGCCTTACTTTTTATCGATCCTTTGTTCGTTCGAGGCTTGACTACGGTTGCGAGTTTTATGCATCCGAGCCTGTATTTCGGAAGGTGGACTCGATCCACCACACCGGCCTTCGCCTGGCGACCGGTGCCTTCCGCACTTCCCCTATTTAGAGCCTACTTGTCGACGCTGGGGAGATGCCGTTTGCTCTACACCGTGCACAGTGTATTATTTGCCTGTACGCACAAGCTCAGCTACTCCCTCAGTTGCCAACAGCTCTCACTGCATTCACAGATCTCGATGGTGCCTATGTCGCCGAGAGACGCCAGTCATACCCTTAAGCCCTTCGGGTTTAGTGCTAGGAAACACTTTCATGAGCTAGGTATACCTCTTGGGCCGTGGTCGTGGTGTGCTGACGTGCGTATCGGCGCTCCCGGGCAGCCTAGGTTATGCTGTTTAACCGATCTACATTTCTACCCGCCCTTACTGAGGATTTTTCTTGGTGATATTGTGATGAACATCTATATACTTTTAACAGCGATTTGGCTTGTGATCATAGCCTTGTGTAATGCCCAATACTAAAAAGTACCATGTTAAGTCAAGTCAGCGCATTGACCCCTCTGTAATTAGATACAGGTCACGGCGACTGTATGAACTGAAGCATGGGTGTGGCAGGAAAACATTTGAAACCATACAAAAGGTTAAAGAATACAACATCTTTCACGCCAGAGGCACCACAGCAGGAAAAAATAAACCAAGGAAATTTAGTGTTATCAATATCCCCCGAAAGCCCCCCCCTGCCCTCTCAAAGCCAACCCAGCGCATAGAGGTACCTCGGTTGTGGTACAATCTACCCAGGTTCTTACTATCAAATGTAACCTCCCTAAGTAATAAACTAGATGAATTAAATTGTGTTACCAACCAAGAACAGTTAGATGTCATTGCTATAACCGAAGCCTGGCAGTTGACACCAGAAACCTGCCATCTTCCTGGCTATGACTTGTTCCATGCACTAAGGGTGGGCAAACGTGGCGGTGGTGTGGCGCTGTATTGACGAAAATCCCTCCGCGCTGCTCCGCTCAAGGTAGACGTACCGGAGGGCATTGAAGTGCTGTGGGTTCGTGCCACGCCGACCCATCACCCCCGCTATACCGTATCCATTCTGTATTGCGTGGTTTACCACCACTCACGAGCCCCCACCAAGGACCTCCCGCTACAACATATCGCGGACACCACAGATAACCTAAGAGTGAGGTTTCCTTGCGCCCGACTCGTTGTCTGCGGCGATTTTAATGAGCTGAAAACCACCGACCTGCAAAACGAACTAGACATTTCACAAGTTGTCAATTTTCCCACCTACGGCCAAAACACCCTGGATCTCATCATGGCGGATATGCAGCATCACTACCTGCCTCCCGAACCCATAGCCCCCTTTGGAAAAAGTCCACACACCTCAATTCTCTGGTTACCGGCACCACCCACATCACACCACCAGCAACAAGCAATAAAAAAATATCGATCATTGCGTGACTCGTCCCTTAGGGAGTTCGGACAGTGGATAACAACCCACACCTGGTAAGATGTCACAGAACCAATTGATATAGAAACCAAATGGACTAATTTAATTACATCAATACAATCATCATGGCCTACCACAAATATTTCCCTATGATTTCCCGCCCCCAGCACCTATGCGACCTCCCCATGGATCACCGAAATTACGAAACAAAGTTATAAGAGAAATAAAGAAAGTAAAAAAGTAATATTAGCCAAACCACTGAGTGGTTCAATAAAATCAAAGATTTATCTGGCCTGAACAACAATAACTCCATGACTTATACAAACCACCTATCTGACCAACAAGCCGCACAATCCATCAACCAGCACTTCGCCTCCAAATGCCAGCGCCTTCCCCCCAGTCTTTCCGCTTACCTCCCCCACCCCACCCTAACCCCTATAATGATCATCAACAAGTTTACAATACATTGACGAAATTTAAAACGAACTGAGCCAGAACTCCGTCTGACCTACCAATGAAACTAGTTAAAAGAATTTGCAGCAGAACTTGCCACACCACTCACATCAATAATCGATGCATCACTGCAACAGAACAAATGCCCCAATGATTGGAAGGTGGGATACGTAACTGCCATACCTAAGAAGCCTCCTCCCCCAATTCAACGACCTACGCCCAATTACCATCACCCACCTGCCTAGCCTATTATGCGAATCATTCGTGACATAATGGGCGTACAGTGACCTCAACTCCCAAAATGGACCAAGATCAATTCGGGAATATGAAAAATTCATCCCCACCCCACTGCCTCATTACCTTCATAGATTTTGTCTACAAAAAACCTCGAAAAACTCAAAACATCAGTTTGTTTGGTTTCCATCGACTTCACCAAATCATTTGACTTAATAAATAATACCACCCTCATTACTAAAGCCACAGCTGTGCCTCAGGCATCCGATCATCACTTGTGCCCTGGATTAGCGACTTCCTGACTGGGCGTCAACAGGTCACACGGTACAGGGGTCGCTTTTCACACCTCCCCATCACGTGCAGAGTGCCACAGTGTACGAGAATAGGACCACTCTGCTTCCTACTAATGATAAAGGATGCCCTGGTTGACACAACAGCCAGGTGGAAATATGCGGATGACTCCATCTTCGCCTCCACGAGCAACAACAACAACCCCGACTACAACCCACTACAAACTACACTCGACACACTGAAGCACTGGGCCACGGCTAACGACGTTACAATCAGCAACAACAAATCAGTTACATGTTGTTCACCCTGCCCACCTTCCTGACCACACCCTGGCATCTGTGCACACCACCAAACTTCTGGGAATCATGATCGACGACCAGCTGGAATGGACCCCGCACATCCAAGCTATCTCAAAAGCAGCGAATTGCAAATTATTCATGCTTCGACACCTCAAATCCCTCGGCCTAACCAATTCAAAACTAATAAACATATACACAACCTTCATCAGACCCAAGCTGGATTATGCGTCGCCCGCGTGGTTATGAAGCCTCACCCAGACCCAGAAAAGCAAGCTAGAAAAAGTGCAGAAAAGGGCGTTAAAAATTATCTTCGGTCACCAGCAAGCCCTCTACGCCTTCAACCTTGCAAGTATCGCAGACTTTCACCCCCACACCCTGACGCAGTTCTCCCACAATCTCCTGCCCAACGAGCAGCACCGTGACCTACTCCCACCCCACCCAACCCTCCCTCCCGCCACAACCTCCGAGCTACAAACATATTAGTTCCTATAAGAGCCAGCTCAAATCGATATGCAAACAGTCCAGTCCTATCAATGGTGAAAATAATTAACTAACATTAGGCTGCCCCGCTTTCCCTTGACTCACCTTCTTGAGCCCCGCTTGTAAAATGCATGTGCCAATGTAAATATATTTGCTTATGAAATAAGTACTTTACAATTAGGTGTTAGTAAATATGAATTTATACTTCCATTGTACATATATTTTTGAAACATTTAATGTTAATTATCACTAAGCAAATCTCATATTTTAACATATTCTTATAAATATTATACCCTAACTATATATCTATCTACTATGTATTTTCAGCCGCTCAGCTGTGCTGATATAATAAACCGTTAATTATTATTACCCTGGAGGGTACCACCTTTGACCATTTGTGACCACGCCTCTGCTCCCAAAGCTAGTACAGCGCCGGGAGTATTACGTTCGGCCTTTTAGGAGCACACCTCGTGTCACACTGGAGCCGTGTCCTTGTATACGGATGGCTCCAAGTCCCAAGAGGCAGTCGGCTTCCACGCCGTATCCCTCTGTTTGAAGTCAGCGGGGCTTTGACAGGCGCTGCGTCTGTCTTCACGTCCGAGCTGGTGGCAATACACCACTCGGTACGGGAGATTAGGCGACGTGCCTGGTTCGGAGACCGGATTGTGATTTATAGCGCCTCACAAAGTGCCCTGAGTGCCTTCAGGGCATTGAAATATCCGCATCCCCTGGTGTGCGATATCCGTGAAGCCACGTTTTTGGCAAACCAGGCGGATGTCGAGATTATTTTCTGTTGGGTTCCTGGACATGTAGGAATTGCTGGGAATGAGCGCGTCAAAGAGTCCGCGATGACTGAGCGACCGGACCAGTGTTTCGTTCTTCCTCACACCGATTACATGGTAGGAATACGGGCTGCTTGGCAAAGAAAATGGGAGACGGTCGAGGGGAACTTAAGGTACGTGCCATTGCGCCGTGACTGTTCCCATGGACCTACCCCCCAATGCCGCGAAGGCTTCAGCTTGCTTTCTGTCGTCTCCGAATTGGACACAGTCGCAGGATACACCGCCTTCTGATGGAGCGCTCGCCTGTGCCTTATTGTGACGACTGCATTGTCCCCCAGACTGTTCGGCACATTCTTGTTGAATGTCACAGTCTGGGCGATCTTTGCGCACATTACCTGTCCCGGTACCGGGATGAATGGTGTCGCTACCGCTTACCCTCGGGACGGTTAAGGTGGAGGAGGCTGGCCTCCTCCACCTTATCTAACCTTTTCCCCCTTTTTTTGGTCGCACCTCCGTGCGCCGGGGTCTCGCCTCGACGCGTGAGCGTGCTCGTTGCCCTTTTTTCTTTTTCTTTACTGTTGTTTTCTTTTGTTTTTTGTTGTATTTTCCTGAATATTGTTATTTTAATTTTGCCTGGTACTAGGCTTTCGTTAGTACGGCGACTTATACCCAAGTGGGCAGTCGCCAGATGTGCTCCTAAAATAATTATATTAAAAAATCACACAATGCCTTGCTGCATGCTCAGGCCCATTATATCCACCCTTCTGAATTCTTCCTCCCTTGTAAGGACAGTCCACCTGGCCAGCCTGATGTGATCTTTAGAGATGCTTGTCTAGAATGCAACACCACACTCCACACAGTTAAACACATAATGGAGGACTTCACTCTAAACACTCACACAGGCCTTATCCTTCTTCGCAGTCTCTGGGTCTACTTGACCATACAACTTGATGATCAGTAACAACAACCATTATTATAAATTAGGACTCATTTCTTTAAAGCACAACAGTAAATATCTTTCAAGATTAGAATCAATAAATTTTACTGTAAAAATGTAACAAAGAATAAGAGTTGTCCATATCCTCTCTTCCTTTTGCCTGACCTTCACCCCTTACCACTACCACCCTTTCCCTTATCTCTTGAAATACTCTCAAGTGCATCTTAGGTCTTTGCTGGTTCATAATTCTGTAAACTTTCTCTCAAACGCACAAATCAAGAACATTCACAACCAGTCAAAATACATGCCTTTACACAATGGTGTCCCACAAGGTGCTATTCTTTCCCCGCCTACTCTTCAACCTCTTTACGTACAACATACCCACCCTAACAATCTTATGCAGATGACCTAACAATAACATCCCAATGCAGCAACATAAATGCTGCCAAGAGAAACAATGATGTCATTCTCCCTATAAAATGCCATACTAACATTATTCACCTCATACAGCCACGAATCAAACCACCCCTCTAACGTCATACTGCATAATCACCGCATCCCACTAAATAAAACACCTACCGTATTAGGCCTCACCTGGAATACACTTTATTTCCACACACTACGTTACATACGTGTAGCAAAACTAACACAAAAATCGCTACCCTGCATTCTCTAGCAGGCACTACCTTTATAGTGGTGTTCAAGAGGACTTGATTGAAGTCTTCAAGTGGGTAAAAGGTTATAGTAGAGGAAACTTAGGTAAGGTTCTTATTTTGAGGGGACACGTACGTAGCAATGGGTTTAAATTGACAAGTTTAGGTTTAGGAAAGAGATTGGTAGAAATTTGTTTACAAATCGAGTAATAGATGAATGTGATAGAAGCGTCCTCCCTGCAGAGTTTTAAGAATAGATTGGATATTATGGATGAGGATGATAGGTGTGACTGAACTGGGTGATGAGAACAGGAGCTGCCTCGTATAGGTTATTGATTAGCCGTTTGCACACTCCTTTTCTAGTGTTCTTACATCATAAGGAACGGCTAGACACCCTATCTATATAAACAATTTATCCACACCACACTAAACTGTATCTTATGCCTGGCACTCCCTCACCACCTTCAAATCTAAAATAAACAAACTTGAAACAGCACAAAATAAAGCCCTTAGGACAAGCTTTAGCTGTGGTAGGGTGTAAAGTAGTAGGCATGAGTAGGTATTTTTAATGACATTGATGCCCACCAACCCCTCATTGACAAAGTTTGACTTTTATTCTATGATGCTAAGACTAATGGCTGTCTGCTTCTTTCAGCCATGGAATCCGCCTCATGGCCCTCCCAAAGGCTATGGCCCTTTTCATCAGCAATATTGGTTAGATGGGAAACTAATTGCTGTAGCGGTGCTCGATATCTTGCCTCATTGCATCTCTTCGGTGTACTTCTTTTACGACCCTGAATATTCATTTCTCTCATTGGGAACCTACTCTTCAGCGAGGTAATGTAGAAATCTGCGGCTCCTTCGGAAGTGGGCAGACTATTTGATGTATACAAGTGAGGTTATTTGATGTACCCCCGAAGATAATGGAGTTTTTAGATTATAAGTAAAAATAAGCATGTCAAAGGTCTGAAAGATGGAAAAGAGGTTAAAGTGGATGGTATAATAGTGAGATAATAAGAAATTGCGGTGATTGTGTTATAGATTGAGTTTAACTCCTAAAGAAGCAGAAATATGCTGTAATAATACAATTGTTTAGGGTATAGGAAGACAGGTGAATGTAAAAACAACAAGATAGTGTAGGGAATGGAAAATTTAGTGACATTGATGCATACTGACAACACCTTGTAGGCAAATTATTGTAGTTAAAGATTAAAAGAAATGTCGATAGTAAGAGCTGTGTAAATGCATAATATTAGAAGCGTGTAGCGAATGGGTACAAGGTATAAATGTTGAGAAGAAACATGTGAATGAGGAAAGAAGAATGTGTGCAAATTGACTTCTGAGCATAAAGTATTAGCATGACTGAGTGTGCGAAGTGTAGAGTCTGTGCGAAAGATGAATTGTGTGAGCATTTGAGACAAAAGGAAGATATTCTGTACGATATGTGTGCATGGAGGTAGTTTGTAAAGGAAGTGCTTGCGGCTTTCTTCCCAGAGATGAACCATGACTCCACGAGATAAGTGAGGAATCTTCAGATCCTCACAGTCTTGTTGACGAATAGGACGACCTAGTGAGAGGTCCTGCCCCGCTGGATGTTCAGTTTAGAGCCGCAGCCCTGCACGACCGACTGTCCGCTGTGTCACTTAGGATCGGTGTGTTTCGCTGTTTAGGGGCTAATATCCTTCATTAACATGCCCCTGAAAGGTCTGAAAATCCAAGAGGCGATAGACAGGAATGGCTAGGCGCGGGATAAAACCCGCCAACCCCATTTTCCCTTTCTTTATATCGGTCACAAACGTTTTGTGTTTTTTTCGCGCTCATTGGTTCCTAAATGGCCACTCTGTAAGTATCATAACATCTTGAGTGAAACACGTTTAAGAATCCATATGCTTAGGATACCCTGTTACTCAAGGCATGGCGCCCCCCAATTTGAAAAATTATCTTCTCTCTTTTCCAGAGGCCCAGTAACCAAATTTCTGATTATATCCCAATTTGCGAGAACTCACCCCACCTTGGTATTGAGGTGGAGGAGGAATTCAACCACACATCTCTGACGGTTGGATGCCTTTCCTCTCACCGGGTTCATTTGATAAATGGATTTCCCTTTTATCACTTCTGGGCCCATCCTAAAGCAGCTCCACCTTTATAAAAGACCCAAACTCCTCCGGTGATTTCTCAGTTCTTCTTAACATTTATCTCCTAGCTCCCCTAAGGAGCCACAGGCCCCGGGGAGAATTCCCCCATTACTATGGCACTGAGTAGGCTGGCTTAACTGCAGCGACTTATACCCTTGCTTTCAGTCGCCAGATATACCTCTATAAAAAAAATCTCTCCACTGTCTTTATCTTTGCTATCCCCCTCAAAGGATGTAGCATGGAAACTGCTGCAGCTGACGTCCTGAGCTTTGTCTTGCCCCACTGCCTGTCCAAGAACATGTCGCTTTATGTGTCTATCTTTCCCACTTTCTTCACAGCTCGATGCACAATTTAGGCGGTTGCATTCCGCCTAATTCATTCCACTTATCGGACACTCGTACCCACCTCCCTCTCAAACAACATCACATTGCTCTTTTCTGCATTTACTTTAAACCCTTTCTTCACACACACACACACACACACACACACATATATATATATATATATATATATATATATATATATATATATATATATATATATACACACACACACACATACCGTAAACGGCTTTAAGCACCATTTCCAAATCCCCTTTTCATCTATGCTTCTTCATTCACCATCCATATCGTACTCTCTCGTTTTACACCTCCACATATATCAAACCATTTCCTGCTATCTTTTGTATAAACACAAATTAATTCTAACATAAACACCATTCAATAGTTTACCACTATCTCCATACATTCATACAACCTACCATAACACTTCTCTATTAACACAATCATATGCTAAAACCAGACCCACAAACCTAGTGTAGGGTTCTAATAAAACTAAAGCCAAACTTGGCTTTTCAGATTTATTTATTAGTAGGTAATAGAAGTAAGGGAGATGATAGAGAGATGGCATGAGAGTTTGTTTGTTTTTTTTAAGGAGTAGGTGAAATATGTGTATATGTGAGAGTATATATGTGCCAGGAGAGTGACTGATTTTTTTTATGGTTGCTTCTTCTTCTATTAAGTTATTTTGAGTTTGGTTTGCCTTATTCAGGTGAATTACATTTATTTATTGAATAAAACGGCAATGTTTGAGGGGTAACTAAATATTTTTGGTAAAAATAAAATTTAAGGGATAATCTGTAAAAAAATACATTTTTATGGATATTATTTATATATGCCACTACACCAGCATAACACCTGGCTTCCAACATTCATCTTTCTCCCTGATTTCCTAAACCAGGGGTCTCCAAACCACGGCCGCGGGTCAGATCCGGCCCGCCGCTGCACTGAGCCACAAATGAACATTTGAGGGCAATTCACTTGATTGGATGCAGCAATTACAAAGCTAATATTGATGATACGAGGGGCGTTCAATAAGTTTTGCGAATCGGTAGGGCAAAACAGAGGAAGGGGGATGGCTGTTTGTGGGGGTGTTAGGACAAGTTATGACAAGTCAGGACCTGTAGCCGCACGCTCCTGCCTCGTCTATTTAAGAAGCAGTAGCAGATCGCAGATTGTCAGTCACAAATTTTTCAACAATGGAGAAGGTTGAGCACCGCGCAGTGATCAAATTTTTGAGCAAGGAAGGCAAGAATGCAAAAGAGATCCATGAACGCATGGTTGCAGTGTACACCGATACCGCCCCTTCCTATGCAACCATTGCTCGCTGGAATTGGGAGTTCCGTCATGATCGTGAGTCCCTTGAAGATGACGCCCGTCAGACGTGACCAACGAGGACAATGTGGCCTGTGTGGAGAGGATGATCCTCGAAAATCAACGGGTGAAGGTCGAAGAAATCGAGCGAGAACTTGGAATATCACATGGAAGTGTTATCAACATCATCCACGACAATTTGCCCATGACCAAGGTCTCTGCCCGTTGGGTCCCTAGAAACCTCGCGCCCCATGATCGACTTCAACGTCGTCAAAGTCCACAAGGCCAGAGTTGCACAAGGTGCCCTGCGCGAGTGCGGATTCGAGGAGCTCAACCATCCCCCCATCAGTCCAGATCTGGCCTCTAGCGACTACTTTTTATTCCGCCAGCTCAAGGCTGCACTGCGTGGACGCTGGTTTGCGGACGATGAAGATGTCCAAGTCGCCGTCAAGGAGTGGATTGAACAGCAGTTGGGAATTCGAAGCCTCAGGGACAAGTGGCGCAAGTGCATTGAAGTCGAGGGTAGTTATATTGAAAAATAATAAAACACTTTTCCTCATTTCTCGTTTCCTTATATCCGAATTGCAAAACTTATTGACCGCCCCTTGTATCTTAAAAGCTAAACGGCAGTTTCACAAATATCACTAACCTTTTTTGCTGCTTAGTTTGTGAGACTCAGATATTTGCGCCCTGGGTGTCATAATACTTATTGCTAACGACGCCTGCTTTGATAACTTTTTTTGGTAAATAAATGTTTGTTGTCTTTATTTTTTGTGTATTGGTAAATAAATATGTTGGTTTTCTTTATTTTTTGTGTATTCACTATATTGTATTGAACAAAATGGTTACGGCCCGCGCTCATCATTCTCTCAGTTATCTGGCCCACTGTGAAAAAGGTTTGGCGACCCCTACCCTAGACAATGGTACTATCACTGCATTCTTCTATAGCTCAGGCAACATGAATATACTCTGAGCCTCTACACACATGGTTTAAGGAGTTCATACCTTGCACTCACATAACTAAATACATTACAAAAGCCAAATCCAAAAATTACTCGACACAGGATACATTTGCAGCACCCTAATAAATCGCCACTCTGTAAGTATCATAACATCTTGAGTGAAACACGTTTAAGAATCCATATGCTTAGGATGTCCTGTTACTCAAGGCCTGGCGCCCCCCAATTTGAAAAATTATCTTCTCTCTTTTCCAGAGGCCCAGTAACCAAATGCTGACAGTGGTTCGAATTGTAGCTCCCTAACAGATGACTACTGTACAACCCACAACACCAATTTCTGTATCCTTACAGAGAGATTGCCTTGACTCGCCAACTACACCAATCTGCACCCCTCCTGAAGTGGTACTACATGGGTTATTACATTCATTCGTGCCCCAAAATGCGTTATAAGGCTAACTACTCGCCTTCGTTCCTCCTTTGTCCAGAGACTTTTGTGTGGGTGCCTATCCCCAAGTGTCTTCCCAAGTTGGACCAGAGCAAATATTCAAGATTGAGTGATGATCCGAGTTCTCCCGAGCAGTCGACGGACATTGGTCAGGTAGGAATTCGCAATCGCATTCTTAATGCATTCTTTTTCTCTCCCTGTTTCCCTCAAGAGACCAAGTTGGTGTTTTACCCCCTTAACCACATTGTCCAATGCTGGAGCGGGTATGTATTCATTTCTTACAATTAGACCAGAAGTTTAAATCCGCTTCACTGGTTTTGTTTTTAATTATTTGAATAATTTTGGTGATAGACGCTGAAGTATCAAAATTCATCGGGTATCTGTATGTAAAGGTAATGGTGGGCAGCGTTACCTTACCACATTGAAATTCCAGGACTTTTATTAGTTGTCATCTGATACCTTGTGGGTCAGTGTGAACACCGCAAGGGGACGTGAATTATGGGAGTTTGAATGGGGCATGATAGTGGGTGCCAGGCAGATAAGACATTCAACATCCCTCTCTCTCTCTCTGGTGTCATGTGTGTACCGAGAATACCTCATGAAAGTCATTACTGCCAACCGTGGGCAGCGTAGTAGTCGATCACGGGTATCTTGCTCAAATTTACAATGGTAACAGACAAGCAACACTGGATCGAATCAAATCGCATCCACATTCAATGTAGGTTGTACCACACGCATATCCATCAGGACAGTGCTGCGCAGCGTTCTTTAATTCCATGTGATATCAAAGCCGCAGACTCCCCCTGTTAACACCACGCCACCGGCGACAGCATCGTTGATTGTACCCTTTACGACTGTCAATATGTACCGTGGTCAGATGAATCACAGCTCCACTTGTTTCTGCTGATGGTAGGGTTCGGGTATGGCACAAGCCCCATGCGACCAGGACCTTAGTTGTCAACAAGTCTCATGCAAGATGGTGCTGGTCTATACTAGTGTACAGTGTTTATGTGTCGTGGTTTGGGTCCGCTGCGCTGCCTAAACGTGTCATTGACCTCAATGTTGCATTGCATGGTCACTATTTGCATCCATTCATGGACTTCGGATACTTCAGCAGCGATAGCATATTCCAGCAGGATAATGCCGTGTCATCGGGCCCCAAGTTGCCGAGCATTTGGGTGATTTCCAACAAATGGTGGGGTCCCCACTTGAACCCAATCGAGCATTTATTTGACCTGGTTGCCAGGTTTATTTGCACCCTACAAATCTACAAATATCAGGGAACTGTAGACAGCATAGGCCAACATCTCTCCAAAGGTCTTCGATCCACTTTTGGAAGCGATGCCAAGTTGTTCCTGCACTTGTCTATGATGGTAGGGTGTCTAAGAAACCACCCTGCTTCTTACTCTACTTCCTCACTTTGCCTACAACTTCTTCCACAACTTTCTCTGGTTGGCCTCTAATTGCACAGGGTAGACGCCGACCAGCTTCCTCTCACCCAACCATCCCGGATCGGGACTGAGGGCCCCGTAAGGGCCACGGCAATTTGCTTTCCTGGCCGCCATGCTGACAGGACTCAGCGTCCCGTCCTGGCCCAGCTTAGCCTCTTCTCATTCTTTCTGACACCATCTTCTTACGCTGCTTGCTCACTTTCCACATACAACCTCTCCTACAACTTTCTCTGGTTGGCCTCTAACTTCACAGGGTAGACACCGACCAGCTTCCTCACCCAACCATCCCAGATCGGGGCTGAGAAGGAGGAAAAAACGTCCCCTCACCCCTCAGCTCCGGCTTGTGATGGTGGGTTTTTAACAACCTGCTTCACCCCCACCCTCACCTTCCTCACATACCCTTTTTCCTTTAACTGCCATGCCGAAGGGATGCCTGGCCACTGGGTGGTAGGTGTGGTCTTAAATGACGGCAGCGGGGTTTTCCGGCCCAGTGTCCACCCCTCGCAGAACGGGCTTTTACGTGGGGTAATTATCGTATGCATCCCGTGCTTTCTCAAGGAACCTTCCAAATTTCTTCTACCGGAGAGGAGGCTTACTCTTCTCCTAGGCCTACGGGTGTAGGGGACTCTACCTAACCCCCTTCTCTAGAGGCGACTTGCGCGCCACCCTCTTTCCACCAGCAGTCCCTCCTTTTCTTTCACAGGGGATTGCCAAGAAAGCACGCAGACGGCCCAATATTGACCGCTACTAGTTCTAGTGGGGCAAAGTAGGGCAGGGCCAATCAGTCTGTGCCTTCCTCCCTGATGTCCTACACATGCGTTCTCGGTTTACAGGGGTCACTGTACCTGCCCCCCCCCCCTTCCCGTTCTCTTCCCCGACAGATGCCAGTTTGCTGGCTCAAGATGAGACAAAAGGTTCCTCGAATGGAGTCCGTGATGTCTTGGGGGAGGGGGCGCACCTGAGATGGTCATGGTCCCTGAGGTGACACAACCCCAGACAGTAGGATCTTCCATGGGGTTGAACCCGGGCTCAGTGTCAAGCACAGAACCTGTATAAGTTGCTCCCAGGCCACATATGATAAGTCCAAATCGGAGAGACACATCCCGCTTCTTCGAAGCAATTTGGTGCGTATCTCCCAGATAAGGAAATCCTGGCCGTTCAGGCCCAGGATCGTCTATCATTTCGCCACGCTAAGGACTTGGTCCTGTCGCGCCCGGCGTTGCCTGGGACGTCTTATGCCTCAATGTTAAGAAAGACACCCTCTGCTTCAGGCTTACGAGCACGGTCCTTTCCACGCATATTCGGAACCCTTCTGCGGGTTCTACCCACCCTGGTACAGTTGACGCCTCCAACGAGTCGTTAGACTCACAGGAGGCAACACCCCTGAAGTTGGTCGTGAGGCCATCTTCCGAGACTCCTAAAGCTGACCCCGAAAAGAGGAAGGCACTAAAGGAGCTTCGGCTCCTATGCCCACACCCGGTGGTAGGCTGGGTGGCTCGAAGAGGTTGGATCCTCCAAAAAGGGGACCCCCACCTGCCCAAGGTTTCGAGGCGGAAGGAGGAAAATACTCATGGTAAGCCCAACCTCCCCCGATAAGTCCTCGAAAGCGACTGCGCCTGGAATTCTGATCCGGGAAGCGTACTCCATTGCCGTTAGGGTCTTCTCTTTGAAGAGGTCCCCCGCATCTACTCCCTACTAGGCCGGGAGGAGCTGCGGAGGCTCATCCGCCCGTTTTTGCTTAACTATCTTTTTGCAGGAGACCATGCTGGGTGCATGCCCCCTGCCCACCCTCCTGGGGTATAAAGGTTTTGCGACCCCACCACCACGGGATGAGAGCCGGGCAGGAGGATGCCCTATATTTACACCCGGCATGATATCTGGTTCTTCTCTGTGCTTTAGACACCTCCTTTCATACAGTACCTGTGCAACTGCACCTGGATAGGAGGTATACTGTTATTTCTGCGTACATTTCACTGTCAACCGGCTTCGACGCGGGGGACTTCCGCCACGTCGTGGCTCAGTTGCCGAGGCTCTTCATCTTACTCGGGGATCTGAACAGTAGACACCCCCTCTGAGGAGACTACTCAATCAATCCCAGGGGTCAGGTCCTTGCCGAGCTGGAGATAGGTGTCCTAAATGTGAATGAGTTTATGCATCACTGTCCGAGAACCGCTTCATTTTCCTCTCTCGATCTGTCTTTGTGATCTCCGGATGTACAACCTAATTTTGGTTGGTGCGTAGTCGTTGACCTCCATGGTAGTGATCACTTTCCCATTAAAATATCATTTTCTGGGCCGCTGCCACCTGAGAGCTCGCCCTGGTGGTGCTTGCACGGGCGCAGTGGTCCACATTTCAGGGAATGACTGATTTCTCTGTCTCAGTCTAGTAGTATAGCTCGTTAGATGAGGCCGTTGAGTTCTTCTCTGGCAACTTCATTGCTGTGGGCTTAACTACTATTCCTAGAACGTCTGGCCATTTTGCATGCCGACCGCTTCCGCGGTGATCAGCCGAGTTTGAGGCGGTCCTTAAACAGAAGCGTTATGCCTACATGGTCTATAAGCGCCGCCCTAACGATTTCACTGTCGGTGAATATCGTTGAACGAGGGCTAGGTTCCGGTATCTTTCGAAACACGCCCGCCGCTCTTCCTAGCGGGCATACGTGTCTTCACTTAACTGGAAGACCCCTCTAGCAGAGGTATGGAAGCGAATCAAAAGCATTCGGGGCAAGTTCTCGCAGGACCCCCTCCCGTTCTCTAGGAGAATGGGACCGCAATCTCGGAGCCCGCGTCCGTTGCGGAGTCCTTCGCGACGGCTTTCTCCGCATTCTCTAGCCGGAATGCTGCTCCGCCAGCATCCACGTCCTATGTCGCGAAAGGACGGAGAACCCTTGAAAGACAGGTTTACATTGAGTGAATTGCGTTCCACTGTCGCTTCGTGCGCGGACACCGCCCCTAGTCCGGACGATGTCCCGTACGCGATGCTTCGGCACTTTGGTGAGTGAGGCCTGCCCTTTCTGTTAGATTTTTTCAACGGGATCTAGATAGAGGGTATCCTCCCAGACTCATGGTGAATCGGTACTGTGCTCGCTATTCGCAAACCGGGGAGAGATATCACTCTAACCCGCCTGGTTTCCGCCTAACCTCTCTAACCGTTTCCTGCGTGTGCAAGTTGATGAAGAAATTGGTAAATGTTAGATTAGCCTTTTTTTCTGGACAGCGGAGGCCACCTATCTTCTGCATAGTGCGACTTACGCAAGTTCCACTCCACGTTGGATGTTCTGCTCCGACTGGAAAATGCTGATCTACGAGGCCTTTTGTAGACAGCGCTACGTAACGCTGTTTTTCGATCCGGAGAAGGCCTATGATTCCGCTTGGCGATACGGTATCATGGAGACTCTCCACACGATGGGGGCGAGGGCCGCCTCCCAATCTTTATATCTGAATTTTTGCAAAATTGTCGATTCCGCGTACGGGGCGAGGGGAGCCCTCTCCAGTCCAATGGAACAGGAAGAGGCTGTCCCGCAGGGAAGTGTCCTCACTGTCGCACTCTTTGCCCTCATCATCAACGGCATCACCTCAGTGCTGCCGGAAGATGTTCTCGATTTGCTCTACGTGGACGACCTTTCGATCTCTTTTGGCGCGGCCCAGATGCCAACTCTGGAGCGTCGACTCCAACAGGCATTGAACCGCGTCCCTCGCTATGCCAAAGCGCACAGGCTTCGGTTTTCCGTGGCCAAGACTAAGGTGGTGTACTTCTGCCGCCATCCACGGCTCCACCCTGACCCAGACTTGTTTCTCAACGTGGTTCGCCTGCAAGTGGTGGACTAGCATGGTTTCCTTGGTCTTGTATTTGACCAATGTCTCAACTGGGAGGCTCATATTCGCAGCCTTAGGGTCTCGTGCACCCACACCAAAGATATTCTTCGTTCCATGACGATCAGCGCCTGGGGCGCTTTTAGGGCTACTGCCTTACTTTTTTATCGATCCTTTTTTCTTTCGCGGCTCGACTACGGATGCGAGCTTTATGCATCCGCATCCGAGCTCGTATTGCGGAAGGTGGACTCGATCCACCACACTGGCCTTCGCCTGGCGACCGGTGCCTTTCCCACGTCCCCTATTGAGAGCCTACTTGTCGATGCTGGGGCAGATGCCACTTGCTCTGCGCGCGAGCTTGACGCCTACCTCCCCGTAAGGGGCGCGGCGATTTGCCATCCTGGCCGCCGTGCTGACGGGATCCAGCGCCCCGTCCGGCCCTAGCTTAGCCTCTCTTCCTTCCTTCAGATAGCCTGTATTCCTATCCTACCTCTTCGCTTTTCATACAACCTCTCCCACAACTTTCTCTGGTCAGCCTCTAATTTCACAGGGTAGAAGCTGACCTTCTTCTCAGCCAATCGTCCCGGATCGGGGCTGAGGGGGGAGGGGACAATGTCCCCTAACCCCTGAGCTCCGGTCTGGGGTGGTTGGCTTTTAACAACCTGCTTCATCCCCACCCATACCTTCCTCACATCCCTTTTCCTCTCGTCTTCAAAATCTATCCGTTTTACGCCGTGTTCAAGGTGGAGCCGCCATGCCGAAGGACTGCCAGGCCACCAGGCGGGAGGGGTGGTCCCAAATGGCGGCGCCTGGCTCTGCCGGGCCTGTAAGCACCTCTTGCAGTGCGGGCTACTGCAAGAGGTGGTGAGCGATTGCGTCCCGTAAAACAAAGAGGGTCACCATGCCCAATGATGAAACAAAAAAACATCTCCCCTTAATTCCCCCTATAACAACAACGGAGCCGCCCTCGTGCAGCTCCACAGAAAAGATGGAGGTCCCCCCCCCTGTGCTTGCGCAGGGGACCCTCCATACCTCTTTAACCGGAGAGGAGGCTTACTCCTCTCCTACGCCTACGGGTGTAGGGGACTCCCCCTCACCCCCTTCTCTGGAGGTGCTTTCGGGCACCTCCCTATCTCCAGCGGCAGTCCCTCCTATGCTTTCTAAGGGGACTGCCAAGAAAGCCAGCAGGCAGCCCATTGCCGACCGCCCCTCGTACAAGCGGTTCGGTAGGGCAAACCCCCTTAGGGGGGAGAGGGAAGCCAGGCCCCTTCGGTCGCTTCCCTCAAAAGACCTGCTGGCAAAAATATTAAACCTTGCCGGGGTCAAGGCCTGTGCCTCCCCACTAAAGACTTATGACGCTGCCAAGGGGACCTGCGATGTCCTGGGAGGGGATGGCCAACTGGAGGCCCCTCCTGTGATAGACATGGTCCTTGAGGAAAACCAGCCTCAGACGGTAGGGCCTTCCATGGGGGGGAATCCGGGCTTGGCGCCAAGCACCGAACCCGAATCCGCCCCTATGCAAGGTCCTCATCAAACGGCTGTGGATTCTCAGGCAGGACAAGGAGGGGAGGGATCTCCTCCGGATGAATCCCCTGCGCCCACCGGGACCTTCTCCATTTCAGAGAAGGACCTGGCTGAGGCCGGTCCATCTGGCCTGGGGGCTTCTACCGGCGGGGGTGAGAAGCGGGTTCATTCCCCGCCCTCCTCTCCTAAAAAGAAGAAAAAGACAAGAAAGACGAAAAAGACTCGGGGCTCCTCTCCATCCGCGGGGGCTGCGGGGACGGATGGGTCTGCTGCCACTTTGGTAGGCGACCAAGCCAAGATCGGCAAATCCGGCCCCTCTACCCCCTCGTGTGCGGAGCTCCTGACCAAGACTAAGACGAAGAATGCACAGGGCGGAGCCTCGATGACATCGGGGCCCCTCATTCAGAGGTTACCTGGCGTTTTCGAGCCCGCTGGCTTCAAACGCTTCCTCGTTATTCGCTCCACTGATGGCACCATGTTGTCTAAGGGCAACATGATCCATCAGAGGAGAGGATTAGCTAGTGCAATTGGTAGAGAGCCGAAGGTGACCCGTTTCTCGGACGGCAGCCTTCTGGCGAATGCGGCGAATCCCGCCGAGGCGGCCAAGATAAGTGCTCTTCGGACACTTCATGGCACCCCGGTGAGTGTGACGCCGCACTCTACCATGAACTTTGTGAAAGGAGTAGTTTATGCGAGGGAACTCGTTGACTACTCCATTGAGGACATCACCCTAGAGCTGGCCGACCATGGGGCGGTCAAGGTCGAACGTGTGATGAGAAAACAGGGAGGGGCTTCGAGACCCACCCCTACACTCTTCGTCACGTTCGACTGTGACAAGCTCCCTGAGTCGGTGCGTGCCGGTTGGTACCGCTACCGCGTGAAGGCATTCGTGCCACTGCCGCGGCGGTGCTATTACTGTCACCGCTTCGGCCATACGAATCGCTCATGTAGACGTGCAAAGTCGGGGTCACCCGAAGTCTGTGTAAATTGCTCCATGGTCGCACACGATAAGTCCAAATCGTGTGTGGCCAAGTGTGTCAATTGCGGAGAGCCGCACCCTGCTTCTTCGAAGCAATGTGGTGCATATCTCCTGGAGAAAGAAATCCTGGCCGTTCAGGCCCAGGATAGACTCTCATTCCGCGAGGCTAAGGACTTGGTCCTGGCGCGCCCAGCTCTGCCCGGGACGTCATATGCCTCAGTAGTTCGAAAGGCACCCTCTGCTCCTGGCCCATCCAGGCCAACGAGCACGGTTGTTTCCGCGCCCATTCGGAGCCCTTCTGCGGGCTCTACTACACCCGGGCGCTCCCCTGGTAGAGCTGGCGGCAAAAAGGGTTCATACCCAGCCCCGGCTAAAACCAGGGCTCCCCCCTCTTCCCCCAGCGTGACCGTTTCCCGTAAGGCGAAACGGCCACGCGCCTCCACCGAGTCGAAAGACTCACAGGAGGCAACACCCCTGAAGATGGTCGCTAGGCCATCTTCGGGGGTTCCTAAAGCTGTCCCCCGAAAGGAGGACAGCAACAAAGGAGCTTCGGCTCCTTCGCCCACGCCACGAGGTGGAGCGAGTGGCTCGGAGACGGTGGTTCCTCGAAAAGAGGGCCCCCCGCCTCCGAAGCCGCAGCGCCCGCCTAAGGTTTCGAGGCGGAGGGAGGAAAAGACTCGCATGGCGAGGTCAACCTCCCCCAATAAGTCCTCGAAGGCGACAGCGCCTCCAGCGCTTTGTCCGGCCAACAGCGCCCGGGAAGCGTACGGCCATTCCCGTGAGGGTCTTCAATTCGAGGAGGGCCCCCGCGTCTCCTCCGAGCTAGGCCTGGAGGGCATATTCCTTCAATGGAATTGCCGTGGACTCCGGGCCAACTGGGAGGAGCTGCGGAGGCTCGCCTCGTCCCGTTCCCCGTTAGCTATTTTTTTGCAGGAGACCATGCTAGGCGCGTGCCCACTGCCTGCCCTCCCGGGGTATAAGGGTCTTGCAACCCCACCACCGCGGGACGGCCGGGCTGGGGGATGCGCGGTTTACACCCGGCATGATGTCTCCGTTCTTCCTTTCTTTTTAGATACCTCCTTACAGGCAGTGGCTGTGCAGCTGCACCTGGATAGGAGGTATACTATCATTTCTGCGTACATTCCACCGTCAGCTGACTTCGACGCGGGGGACTTCCGCCGCGTCGTGGCACGGTTGCCGAGGCCCTATCTCTTGCTTGGAGATCTGAACGGCAGGCATCCTCTCTGGGGAGATTACACCATAAATCCCAGGGGACAAGTCCTTGCCGATCTGATCGAAGAGCTTGAGATGGGTGTCCTAAACGTGGATGAGTTTACGCATCACTGTCCGAGAACCGCTTCATTTTCTTGCCTTGACCTATCTTTGTGCTCTTCGGATGCACAGCTTGATTTTGATTGGGGGGTGGTCGATGACCTCCATGGTAGTGATCACTTTCCCATTCAAATATCATTTTCAGGGCAACTGCCGCCTGAGAGACCACCTCGGTGGTGCTTGGCGCGGGCGCCGTGGCCTGCATTTCAGGAAATGACTGAATTCTCTATCTCAGTCGAGGAGTTTAGGTCGGTAGATGAGGCCGTTGAGTTCTTCTCCGGCAACCTCATCGCCGTGGGCCTGACTACTATTCCTAGGACGTCTGGCCGTTTTGCACGCCGACCACTCCCATGGTGGTCGGCCGAGTGTGAGACGGCCCTCAAACAGAAGCGTTATGCCTACATGCGCTATAAGCGCCGCCCGAACGATTTCACTGTCGCTGAATTTCGTCGGGCTAGGGCTAGGTTCCGGTATATTTCGAAGCACGCCCGCCGCTCTTCTTGGCGGGCATACGTGTCTTCACTTAACGGGAAGACCCCTTTAGCTGAGGTGTGGAAGCGAGTCAAAAGGATTCGGGGCAAGTTCTCGCAGGACCCCCCTCCCGTTCTCCAGCAGAATGGGACCGCAATCTCGGACCCCGCGTCCGTGGCGGAATCCTTAGCGACCGCTTTTTCCGCATTCTCTAGCCGTGATGCTGCTCCGCCAGCATTCAATGCACGTCGTGATGTCGCGGAAGGCCGCCGGCTGGACTTTACCTCCAGAGGCGGAGAACCCTTCAACGACAAGTTTACTGTGAGTGAGTTGCGTTCCGCTCTCGCTTCGTGCGCGGACACCGCCCATGGTCCGGACGATGTCCCGTACGCCATGCTTCGACACCTGGGTGAGCGAGGCATGGCCTTTCTGTTAGATTTGTTCAACAGGATCTGGGTGGAAGGTCTTCTCCCAGACTCCTGGCGAATCGCTACTGTGCTCGCCTTTCGCAAGCCGGGGAGAGATCACTCTACTCCGACCGGTTTCCGCCCAATCTCTCTAACCTCTTGCGTGTGCAAGTTGATGGAGAAATTGGTAAATGTTAGATTAGCCTTTTTCCTGGACAGCGGAGGCCATCTGTCTTCTGCGCAGTGCGGCTTCCGTAAGTTCCACTCCACGTCGGATGCTCTGCTCCGACTGGAAAACGCCGTCTGCGAGGCTTTCCTTCGTAGACAGCACTACGCCACGGTGTTTTTCGATCTGGAGAAGGCCTATGATACCGCATGGCGATACGGTATCATGGAGACTCTCCACACGATGGGGGCGAGGGGACGCCTCCCAATGTTTATATCTGAATTTTTGCGAGATCGTCGATTCCGCGTACGGGTGGGGGGAGCCCTCTCCGGCCCAAAGGAGCAGGAAGAGGGTGTCCCGCAGGCAAGTGTCCTCAGTGTCACACTCTTTGCCCTGAGCATCAACGGCATCACCTCGGTGCTGCCGGAAGATGTTCTCGCTACGCTCTACGTGGACGACCTTTCGATCTCTTTTGGCGCGGCCCAGATTCCAACTCTGGAGCGTCGACTCCAACAGGCATTGAACCGCGTCTCTCGCTATGCCGAAGCGCACAGGTTTCGGTTTTCTTTGGCCAAGACTAAGGTGGTGCACTTCTGCCGCCATCCACGGCTTCACCCCGACCCAGATTTGTTTCTTAATGGGGTGCGCCTGGATGTGGTTGAGTCGCACCGTTTCCTTGGTCTTGTATTCGACCGACGCCTCACCTGGGAGGCTCATATTCGCAGCCTTAGGGTCTCTTGTACCCGCGCCATGGACATTCTCCGTTCCGTGACGTTCAGCGCTTGGGGCGCTGATAGGGCTACCGCCTTACTTTTTTATCGATCCTTTGTTCGCTCGAAGCTCGACTACGGATGCGAGTTTTATGCATCCGCAGCCGAGCGTTTATTGCGGAAGGTGGATTCGATCCACCACACCGGCCTTCGCCTTGCGACCGGTGCCTTCCGCACTTCCCCCATTGAGAGCCTGTTGGTCGATGCTGGGGAGATGCCACTCGCTCTGCGCCGCGTGCAGTGCATCACTCGCCTGTACGCGCGAGCCCGGCGCCTCCCTCAGTCGCCAACAGCTCTCACTGCATCCGCAGCTGATCTCGATGGTGCCTATGCCGCCGAGAGACGCCAGTCATACCCTAAGCCCTTTGGGTTTAGGGCCAGGAAACTCCTTCGAGAGGTAGATATAGCTCTCGGGCCGGTGGCGCCCCTGGTTCTGCCCAGGACGCCACCCTGGAGGGTACCACATTTGGCTATTTGTCGCCACGCCTCTGCTCCCAAAGCTTGTACTGCGCCGGGAGTATTGCGTTCGACCTTTTTGGAGCACACATCGCGTCACGCTGGTACCGTGCCAGTGTATACGGATGGCTCCAAGTCCCAAGAGGGGGTCGGCTTCCACGCCGTTTCCCCTCTGTTTGAAGTCAGCGGGGCTCTACCAGGCGCTGCGTCTGTCTTCACGGCCGAGCTGGTGGCAATACACCACTCGGTACGGGAGATTACGCGACGTGCCCGGTTCGGAGACCGGATTGTGATCTATAGCGACTCACAAAGCGCCCTGAGTGCTCTCGGGGCATTGGAATCTCCGCATCCCCTGGTTCGCGAAATCCGTGACGCCACGGTTTTGGCGAGCCGGGCAGATGTCGAGATTATCTTCTGCTGGGTTCCTGGACATGTAGGAATTGCGGGGAATGAGCGCGCCGATGAGGGCGCCAAAGAGTCCGCGAGGACTCTGCGCCCGGACCAGCGTTTCGCTCTTCCTCACACCGACTACATGGTAGGAATACGGGCAGTTCTTCGGACTGCTTGGCAAAGAAGATGGGAGACGGTCGAAGGGAACTTAAAGTTGCGCGCCATTGCGCCGCGACTGTTCCCATGGACCTATCCCCCAATGCCGCGGCGGCTTCAGGTTGCTTTCTGTCGTCTCCGAATCGGACACACTCGTGTGACGCATCGCTATCTGGTGGAGCGCTCGCCTGCGCCCTACTGCAACAACTGCGTCGTCCCCCAGACTGTTCGGCACATTCTTGTCGAATGTCCCAGTCTGGGTGATCTTCGCGCACGACACCTGTCCCGGTACCGGGATGGGCGGGGTCGCTACCGCCTGTCCCTTGTACTCGGGACGAGTGCGTGCACTTTGACTGGTGGACTTGCTGACTTTTTGGGGGAGGCCGGCCTTCTCCCTATTATTTAAGCAAGGTTTGTGTTTTGTTTTGTTTTGTTTTTTGTTTGTTTTTTTCCTTTAGTTGCACGCTCCTGCGCCGGGGGGACCTCTCCCCGACGCACCAGCTTGCTTCCTTTCCCCATTTTGGGGTGTTTTGTTTTGTTTTTTTCTTTAATTTTATTTTAAAGTAGCCTAGAACTAGGCCAGTTTTAATACGGCGACTAATGCCCAAGTAGGCAGTCGCCAGATGAGCTCTTAAAAAAAAAAAAAAAAAAATTGACGCCTACCTCACTCGCCATCAGCTCTCACTGCATCCGCACCTCATCTCGACGGTGCCTATGCTACCTAGAGACGCAAGTTATACCCTAACCCCTCTGGGTTTAGGACTAGGAAACTCCGAGAGCTCGGTGTAACCCTCGGCCGGTGACACCTCTTGTTCTGACGAGGATGTCATACTGGAGGGTACCACCTCTGACTATTTGTCGCCACGCAAATGCTCCTAAAGCTTCTACAGCGCCGAGGGTATTGCGTTTGGCCTTTTTGGAGCACGCTTCATGTCACGCTGGAGCCTTACTAGTGTATATGGATGGCTCCAAGTCCCAGGAGGGGGTCGGTTTCCACTGTTTGACGTTCGCGGGGCTCTCCAAGCGATGTATCTGTCTTCCCGGCCGAGCTGGTTGCAATACACTGCTCGGTTTGCGATATCCGTCACGACATGGTTTTGGCGAACCGGGCGGATGTCGAGATTATCTTATGCTGGGTTCCTGGACATGGAGGAATTGCTGGGAATGAAGCCGCCAAACTCCGCGAGGACTGGGCTACCAGACCAGCGTTTCGCTCTTCTTCACACCGATTACATGGCAGGAATACGGGCAGCTCTCCGGGCTGATTGGCATTAAAGATGAAAGATGGTCGAGGGGAACTTAGTTGCGTGCCATTGCGCCGCGTCTGTTCCTAAGCACCTACCCCTCAATGCCACGACGGCTTCAGGTTGCTTTCTGTCGTCTCCGAATCGGACACAATCGCGGGACTCGCCACCTTTTGATGGAGCGCTCTCCTGCCTCTCATTTGGACCACTGCGTTATCATCCAGACTGTTCGGCGCATTCTTGTTGAATGTCCCAGTCTGGGTGATCTTCGCGCATGTTACCTGTCCCGGTACCGGGACGAGCGGGATCGCTACCTCTTGTCTCTTGTGCTCGAGACTGTTTCGTGCACACAGACTTGTCCTCCACTTTATTTGACCGTTTGTTGTAGGTCGCATGTTCCAGAGCGCGCTTCCCACTTGTTGCCTTATTGCTTTTTCTTTGTTTGTTTTTTTAGCCTTTGTCCTTTTTATCGTTATTTGTTATTTACATATTGTTGTTTTTTAATATAGCATAGTAGTAGTCTGTGGTGACTACGGCGCCTTATGCCCTATCAGGCAGTCGCCAGATGGGCTCTTAAAATTAAAAAAAAAATAGTAGCCTCTCACCACATGTGCTGACGACATGTTGCTGCACAACATACAGGTTTTCTTTCAAAATAGCCGAATAAACTTTTAACATCGTTCCATCAATTTTAACAGACTTATGTGCAATTATGCACAACCCCTTAATGTTATGCTTTAGAGATTTGCGTGTGTGTGTGAGGGGGCACTTCATTAGATTTCAATCAATCAACTCTTCAGCAAACAATTTTATGTTTGTTTCATCACTCCTTAATAATTGCATTGGATTTATCACAGTGACTGTGAGGTTCCTTTGCTGCAAACGTCAACCCTGCGGCAACAGGCATTTTACCACGATAGGGCTTCTTTCTCGCTCCGGAGCTGAGGATTTATCATTTTAGTGGAGGAATGAATCTCTTCACTCTTTTCGCTGAAATATTAATCTACTAATTGTGATTCTGAAATGTTAATTTCATATTTGTTTGGGAGTTTTGTGTGCAAATAGTGCATTTTAAATTTGGGGGGGGGGGGATTTTTTTATTTTAAAGCGTTTTGTTTTCCTGCGAGTGATGTCATAGTAAAGAGCGTGCCCGAGCACCCACCTCACCACTCGGCCGGCTCTTCTCTGACGTTTTACGTGACGCTGGACGAAACCGACCATCATGCGCGAGTTCCGACCCGACTGAAGCACTTCACCCTAGATCTACTCGCAGCGTCGAAAACATTCAGAATATGCAGTCGAAGCATCGCTCTCATACCGAGATAATTAATGTAGCCCCCCTCTCTCCAGCAGCTCTAGCTGGGAGAGACGCTCAGGGTGAGATGCTTGAAGACATCAGACGCTATTTGAAAGAATCCTCAACATCGTCCAGTGAAGATTCATCCACCCGGCCACGAGACTCAAAGCCCAGTGGTAAGAGAAAGGATTCCTCACCTGGGTCATCGACCACCATTAAGCGGGCTGACTCGGCCGAGCCCCGGGAATCTTCAATGAACTCCTCCCCTATGGCTGAACATTCTATGCCCTTAAGTCTGTCCCGCCCTTCACAGGACTTAGGTCCCACCCTGATCCAAACAATGGCAGATATACACCCAGCTCCACACACCTCGCTCAGATCACCTGTTCTTTGCGCTCACCCTTCAACCCAAGATCCGATGGAAGCAGTTGATACTCCAACATCACCAGTCGCGGCGGTTGGACCAACTCCTCAGACACCAAAAATACCCTCGACCCATGAATCCGGATCTACCGGCCGAAAATCCCTTCTTGATCTTCCTTTTCCGCCAGGTTGTGAGCCCGAATTACAATCAAGGGACTCGGTCGGTTCTCTAAAACCTACGAAAAAAGCCCCAGTTACTGCTCCATCTAGGATCTCCCCCTGCAAAAGCAGGCTCCTCAAAATCAGCTCTCTGTATCCCAAGCTCTTTAGGACGAACCTCAAATACAACATTGGCCTCAAAAGAGAAAAAGATATCCACAGTGGTATCTAATCGTCACACATAATATCTTCCATTTTACAATGAAATTGCCAAGGCGTTCTTCCAAAGTGGGAAGAACTCCAAATTCTTTTGACGACTATCCACCCCGCTGTTATTTGTCTTCAGGAGAATAAACTGGGTATACGGCCCTTTCCGCCGGTACCCGGCTTTCTCACTTTCAACTCTATTGCTCCTGCTGGAAGCTCCTCTCATGGGGGGACGGTCAATCATGGTATCTTCATCCCACCGTTTCTCCCATCCCCTTACATACTACCCTCCAAGCTGTTGCCGTGAGGGTTTTTCTTACTAAACTTTTTACTGTTTGCTCTATTTAACTACCCCCTTGTTTATTATTGTCAAGACCCGACCTTTTAGAACTTATAGACCAGTTGCCCTCCCCATTCTTATTACTAGGAGATTTTAATGCCCGTCACCGATACTGGGGTGACATCACTCGAAATGCCAAAGGCAGTGTTTTAGAGTCTCTTTTATTATCTGACTTTCTTTGTGTCTTAAATCCTGGTGATTTTACCTCTTATCATGTCCAAACGGACTCTTTTAGCTGTGTTGACCTGTCTGTTTGTTCCCCGGATTGTTTCACGGAATTTCGATGGTCAATTCTTGATCTCCATGGAAGTGACCACTTTCCTATTGTCTTGTCGGCCCTTCAAGTTAGCTTTCATACAACCATGCCATTTAAGTGGGACTTAGGTCATGTAGATTGGGAAGGTTTCCAAGAGGCGTCCTTCACAAGTACATCCTGGGGACATTCAATGGAGTGGACGCGGCAGTAGAATACTTTACATCGACTATCTACAATGCAGCAACACAGACCATCCCACGGAGGCGACCCGCCACGGGCCGCTCAACCGTGCCCTGGTGGACCTCGACGTGTGCAACAGCTATCAAAAATTACAAGTTAGCCCATGCCCGATTCCGAAAAAACCCAACTTTGTGCAACAAGGTCGACCGAAACCGAGCTCGTGCGCTTCGCCAAAGAACCCTTCGTCAGGCTCGCCGAAATTCATGGCGCCATTACGTTTCATAAATTTACTCTTTGACACCTACTGCTAAGATCTGGAAGAGGATTAATAAGATCAGGGGCCGTTATGCTGATCATCCTACCCCCACGCTCAACTTAGACGGTTCCTTGGAGAATGACGGCCTGGCAGTCAGCAATTCTTTTGCTGACCATTTCCGCGCCGTCAGCCGTTACGATAAGGCTTTTCAATCCTACAAATCAAAGGAAGAATCTCATTCTCTCAACTTCACAACAAAATCTAACCTTCCATATAACGCTCTATTCAGCATCCATGAGCTGCATAGCGCTTTGTCCCTTTGCAGATCGACTTTCCCTGGCCTTAACGAGATCCATTTCGATATGATTCAGCACCTACATCCACACTCTACTCTCTTCTTACTTGCTTTGTACAACCTTATATGGGTGAAGGGTTTTTACCCCTCATCATGGCGCATTGGAATCATCCTTCCCTTTGTCAAACCGGGCAGGAACGGGTTGGATGCAGATCACTACCGCCCTATAGCTCTCACCAGCTAGTTCCTAGAAACCAATCACCTTTTCTCTCCACTTCAATGTGGCTTCCGCAAATTTCATATTACCCTTGACCTACTAGTACGTTTCGAGGGATCGGTCCGGAAAGCTTTCTCATTAAAGCGCCGAATCCTGGCCATATTTTTCGATATTGAGAAAGCCTACGACACAACATGGAGATACGGCATCTTGAAGCAGCTATACGTCTGGGGGATGAGAGGCCTTTTACCGTCACTTCAAAGTTTTTTAGCATCTCGATCCTTCAAGGTACGTGTTGGAGATGCATACTCTGACCTGCAACCCCAAGAGGAGGGAGTTCCTCAGGGCAGTGTTTTTAGTGTCTTATGTTTTATAATTGCCATCAATGATATTTCGTCTCTCCCAGAGGGTGTATCGGCAACTATGTCGATGATTTAGCACTATACTGTTCCTCACCTCGCCTTCCATCAGCAGCGCGTCGGCTACAACTGGCGGTCGATGCTGTATCCAGAAGAGCACAACTTAAGGGATTCCACTTTTCCACGAACGAAACCAAAGCAATGTATTTCCACCGAGGCAGAGGGGTTCTTGTTCCGCCATCTATCTTCCTAAAAGGCGAAGATATACAGTTTGTCTCCGAGTTTCGGTTCCTTGGCGTAACTCTCGATCCAAAGTTATCCTGGTTACCACACCTACGCCGACTTCGAACAGGCTGTCTGCGAGCTCTAGACATTTTGAAAGTCCTCTCACACACTTCTTCCAGCAGTGACAGACAAACATTGTGGACATTATACACAGCCCTCGTTCAATCCAAATTGGATTATGGCTGTCAAATTTACTCATCGGCTTCCCCTTCAGCCCTTAAAAAGCTGAACCCCATTCGAAACCTCGGAGTTCGCCTTTCTAGTTGAGCCTTCCGTACTTCTCCTGTCAACAGCCTTTACTGCGAGAGTGGGCTACTCCCTTTGCCCTACCATAGACTTCAAATCTGCATGCGATACCTCTGCCGAGTACAGCAAGCACCAATATCAGAGGTCTACAGATTCCTGTATGCTGCCGAATCAACGGCGGCATATGATAAGTTGCCATCTTTACCCCGCCCTTTGAACCTTAGCATAGGAGATCATCTCTCTAACCTGGGTGCTCCAAGGGTCCTTACCCTCCCATTCTTACTGACCCCTAGTTGGCGTGCTCCTGTCCCCACAGTATGTACCAACATGTGGAGCCTGGAGAAGTCCTCCATGGACCATCGCATCATTAAGAGCCTGTTCTTAGAGCATTCGATCTCACACAAACAATGCTGCCCACTATACACGGATGGCTCTAAGTCGGACGGTGGCGTGGGCGCCGCAGCCATCTACCCAGGAGGAGAATTCCTAACTCTATCTTTGCCACCAGCAGCATACGTTTTTCCCGCCGAACTTTCAGCAATCCTTTTAGCCTTTAGACTCATCCAAATTTTACCTTTTAGTGATTTTGTAATTTTTTCTGACTCAAGGGGTGTCTTACAGTCAATTAGATCTTTTAATGCGTCCCATCCCCTGGTAACAGAAATTTGCAACTGACTGATCCAAAATGCGTCCCGAATTAGAATTATTTTTTGCTGGGTCCTGGGCAACGAGAAGGCTTATCGGCTGGCCCGCTCAGCACGTGCTGTGTCCCCTGAGAACTCGGCTCTTCCTTTTAGGGACTACTTTCCTTCAATAAGAAGAGATATTTTTCAACTGTGGCAGAGTATTTTTCAACTGTTCATCATCCAAAGTATACAAAATAAAAAATTCTATTCGCTCTTGGCCCTCGAGTCGTCATAGAATGCGGTCGTTGGAGGTGGCCCTTTGCCGAGTTCGCATTGGCCACACGAGACTTACTCACGGCCATCTTGTTTCGGTTGAAGTTCATATCAGCCCTTACTGTCGTTTTTGCGGTGGGGACCAATCGTTTGCCCACCTTTTATTGGATTGTAGCCATTTTACCATTCTCTGGTTGTCCTGTTTCCCGACACTTTTAACTATCCCTCAACACACACCCGTCTTCGATTCCTATTGGCGTAGGAATCTTTTAACCCGTCGTTTTTTAAATTTCTGTCACAAAGTGTTCTCCTCCACCTTTTATAGATGATTTGTCTCGTTTCACCCTAGCTGCCATATAGAATCCACTTGGATTGGGCAGCAACCCACTGGTAACTTACCTTAAACCTCCCCACCCTCCGACTAGCACTCACCCAAAATATTCATCCTGGAGATGGAATAATTATCTGCTATATAGAAAAAAGAACGGATTCCGATAAACTATGAACCTTCGATTTTTACAAATTATAAAAAACCTTTTACTAACCTCAGGCATCATTTCACTATTGCCATTCATACCATTTCCATTTATATCTCCTACCACTGCTATGCAAACCATATAAATAACTTGTTTACGGCGCGATCACCGTGCAGTGTGAGTGCCAAGGCACATCTTAACCCCCTTCCCTTGTTCTTGAACCTCATAGCGAAGAGTGGGCTCCCCGCATAGACGCATTCGGGAGTTTCTTCCTTTCACAGAGTCATCTCCCGAAGACTTTACTAGCGGCGGGTGGGGATCTTATTTCGCTCTTTCCTAAAATGTAAACTAGCGGGTTCCTCTTCCGAATCGGATTTTTATTCGCGGGCGACTCTATATCTCACTATGTCGATTGGTCCCCGTTTTGCTTTTTTTTTTTAATAGCAGTAGGTAACTATTCGGCCGATTCTAATGAAATTTGAAACCTCTACGTTTTACATTCTCTTTCGAATGATATAATTGCCAAATCCTACCAAGGTTAGCCAGGAAATTATTAAAAGTTTTAAGGTCGTAAGCTCATAAATCAGAATAAGTGAGAACACGCGACTTTTGATCAGCAGACCTTGTTAATCTTTCATTCTCAAATTACAAACAATAAACCTTGGCTCAGATTTAACCTAGAACAAGATAACTAAACACTACATCATCACCTAACTTAAGATATCTGTAGACCCATCCGGGGGATTTAGTGACGTTTCTGGAGTTCGCTCGCTTCACAGAAGAGAGGAAAGGCTGCCACAAAATAAGTAATACAGAGAGAGTGGGTTGTCACCCCCAACGTCTTTGCCCATTTTACCTATGGGTACAGTCGCATTTAGTCGTCTCCCACAACGAGCAACCTTCGCCACGGTTAGATACTATTGCGCCCCATCCCTCGAGAGAAAATCTATCAGTCACTTTTCCTGTGGGACTAAAAATCCTACCCTAGCTGTTGTTAGCCCCTCGTCGTAGGTTAGTCAATATGGAACCAGATGCAAAATTAGCGGATACAGTAAGCGACCAACCCCTAATCTCTTCGACTCTCCTACCGAGTCTTGCGATTCACTAGCTCCATGGGGTATGGGTTAGCTGAGTGGAAGGAGTTTCGGATTACCGTGAAGTTGAGCCACATTAGGTGTGGCAAGTTTCCGGATAGTGTTATTTGGGCTCGCCTACTCGGTAGTCGGTAATTGCTGTGTATAGCAACGGTTCGGATTCCACATTCAGCTGTATATCTCCAATTAGAAACAAAAGGAGTCTTAAATATTACAGATATCTGGTGAACCTCTATCCATTTCGGGAAAGGGGGTTAGTATGCTTCAACCTTGCCTAAGGAAGTCTAAGGCATCTCTTCTGTTTTGCTACACTGGCATTGCCAATGCCATATTTGAGCAGAGCTGGAATTGACCACTCCCTACCTCTCCGCAGGTACGATGTTTATACAATGGCTGCATCACTTTGTACAGAGAAGTGGAACATTTGCTCACCGGAGGTGTGAGTGATGTAAAGGAGTACCTATCTCTCGTCGGTGCTAAAATTGCTTCTTCCCTGTTGCTATACAGAGCCTGAAGACTCCAAAGCGGGAGCCACATGTTGCGTGACGTGACCTTCTAACATTCACATGGTGCATTTGTTTGTTGGAAAAATAAGTCACTTTGGTGCGCTATTTCCATAAATCTTAATCATATCTAGGCGTAGTAGTAGAAATTTGCGGTTACGTTTCATCGACGATTTGACAACTCAGCATTTGGTTTGTATTGTGACCAGTCAAATCGCTCGTTTCCTGCAATTCTATTTGAATATTTATGACAAATTTCAATTCATGGTTCTTTCCCCACCACCACATTCTTGTTCTGACTTAGAAATTTGATTTGTACTCTACTGATTTGGTACTAATGGATTCAATTTGTTTGTTTAATTTATCCTTTATTTTTAAAAGTGTTTTATAGTTGTAGGAAACTCAGATTTATGTCAACTTAATGGCGGCTGTCATATGTTTTAACCACCCCTGATTTGGACGCCCTCATCCTATCGGTTGAAAACCATGATAATAAGAAAAGCAACATCCTAAAATGTGACCGTGGATTTGCAGCTTGTGTGCAGGGTACAGACGGCATTCCGTAGCAGCTTCATCTGCAAAGTCATTCTTTTTTCTACTTAAAAGCCTTAACCTTTTTTGCTTTATTTTTTTGAGGAATAATTGACTATGGAAAATTTTTAACCACTGAATTTGTGCAAGAGGCAGGGAGTCCTGGGAATCTGTGCTATAAGAACAAACGAGGAGATTTCAGACTTGCTCATCGTCAGCAGAAGGATTGTGGAAATGGTCAGAAAGGAGCTAAAAGATTCAGGATTCGACTATGAGGCTACAGTATATCGATAAGAAAAGCCATGGTCGACGATTTGACCCCACCAAAACGCCGGAATTCCTAACGGAAATCTAGATCATCAACAATAATCCCAGAAAGTCGATGTGCGCCATTGCAAGAGTGAAAGGTTATGGGTGAAAAGCTCATCATGCTGGTAGTGCTAAAGGACATTCGCTATTAAAAGCCACACAAGCGCACTAACAAGCTGATCAACAAGTTAAAAGGCCCGTTGGAGCCAGAGATGCTGTGGTTCTTCTCTGTTGAGAAGAATTACTGCCAAGACCAGAAGATCAACTCCCAAAACAAGTGGCTCGCTGTCGCACCCAAGGACGTACCCAAAATCATGCAGGTGAGATTTCCAGCGACGATCATGGTCTTTGTCTCGTCAGCAATGAGGGTTACATCATGCCACCCCACTTCCCCGATGGCCTCAGGCTGAACACAACAGCTACATCTATGTTCTTAGCGAGGTGGTGAAGCCCTGAATCGACCGGGTAGCTGCAGGGAGGCCTTAAAGTTTGACCGCAAGAATCTACCCTGCCACACCAGCTAGAAGACCCAGCCAGGCCTTGTTGTCGGTGAATTTCTTCCATCACAGCACCTGACATTTTGCCCTCCAACTAGCCTGACTGCAGCCGCCCCTTCCCCCCTCAACTTCTTTGTGTAAAACAGGCGATAGTGACGAAGTCCTGTGGCCAGTTCTAAAGTCGCCTGATGACTGTCCATTGAATAAGATGTACAGAACATACCATGAAGACAGTGGCCCAAATTTGACGAATATATCCCCAAAAAAGAAATCGTTTTCTTTTTTCCTGAGACATTCACAATGAGAATGGATACCAACCGCACCCTGTATAAGAGAAGATAAGGTTTCTTGAATCTCTCTAACGCCTACTTTTTTCCCTTCACCCTTTGGCATTGGTGCTTTCTGGACACAGTTTGGTATACTTGTGATGATAATCATCATCGTTGTCACCGTTTGTCCCAAGTCCTTTAATTATAAACCTCTTTAATATATATTTTAAAAGTGTGCTTTCCCGTCGATATAATTTGTATACTGAATTCGTGATTGTTTTCGTTGCCTCACCCTACCTAAGTTTCCCCTGGCCTAGTTTCTTGCCTCCTCGCCCAGCTCCATCGATAAACTGGCCGGCTCAACGGGGTTTTCTGGACGATCCAGCCCCTTGATCTATCTGTAGATGTGGCTTATGGTGCCTGTTGTGCATGTGAACGTCTGGTTCTTTGTAGCATCGATCGTCAAGCCGATGCAATAGTTGTATATGTATAGTTTCGTATGGTGACCGCATTCTAGCCTTGCCAAGAGTGACTTGTGTGAGAGATGCACCATTTAGACTACTACTACATCTTTCATTGTCCTCACGATCGATGATGATACAGCATTTGTGCAACTAAATTACTCCAGGAAAAAATTGAAGCTTGTAAAGTTCATACATGCATTTCTTTATCTAATTTTATTTGGAAAAATGAAATAAATTTATTTTTTTCCTTTTTAATTTATAACCTTCGATGTTCCTCTTTGGAGACGCCTCTTCGCTTTCCTTTAGTTGCTGGTGTACTTATTGCGTAGTGTTAGCTGCCCCCGCAAAGAGGGAGAAACACGACCTCCTGCTACCAGTGCGCGGCAGTGAGGTAACCTATTTTGTACCTGGATGAGCAGTATCTCCTACCGGTACCCGGCGGGGGTGGATGACCTGTGTAGCCTATTACACTTGGAACCTGGTGGAGCTTCACGTCCTCCCATCCTGAGTGCAAATTATGGAAACCCTGTCACTAGGTTGACTAACCTTTTTATTATTATTGTGTATTATTATAATTCTTATTATGTATTATAAGTAGTGTATTGCTATTACTGGGTATTATTATTGTGTTATTTTAATAATGGCTATCACCTCAACCTTTTCTTCCTGCACTTTGTACCAAGAGGAGTGTTCTCACATCGACAGATTTCTGTCCTGTAGCCTCGGTGGACTGCATGCCATTTTGGGATCACCTAGCACCAGGGTATGATAGGTCCCTACCTGCTGCGCGGTCCGAAAGCCCACTGATTAGGGCAAGTATTAGGTACGGGATGCGTTTGACCGTCGACTCTGCTCACCTTCCACTGGTACAGAAGAGATGGCTACACCGACACCATCCTTTATGGCCAAAGTTCCAGGACGATGTCGCCTACATGGCGGGCCGGGTTGATAGGCCCATCAAGGCTGGACCAGAACCGATTATGTGTAAATGATTACATTCTATAATTTCTGATCCTATGGTGACTTTTCTCATAACCTCCCAAGTTATTGGGGGTTCATAGTATCTACTTTCCATGAGGCCCTTTTTATTCAATCTAATCCTAGTGACAACTGAAACAAGAGTGGGAAAGCGCATGGAGATCCGCCTCCAAACGCTGCCGCATCCTCCATTGGTGTCGGGATGGGGGGGGGGGGAATCGTGGCACCCCTTGACTGTGACGGAGAGTACCGCGAATGGGATCTATGATGCCTGGGTTATATGACCACACGGAGGCCCGCCCCTGAGATGGACAGGGTCGGTCCCAGAGGGCAGAATATTGCATGGTGTCGAACCCGAGTTCGCCCCTTGTGCAAGCTTCTCAGACGGTTCGAGGACTCACAAGGAGATGAGGCAACTCTTTCCTGGCCTGTGCCCATCGGACAGCTAAGACCTCCTCCATCTGGGAGAAGGATCTTGCTGAAGCCGGTCCATCTGGCCTAGGTGCTCCTTCCGGCGGTGAAGAGAAGCGGGATCATGGACCTGGCCAAGATCGGAACGTCCGGTCCCGAGGTGCCCCCGGGTGGGGGGTATCAGATCAAGACCAAAGTCGCAAGTGCGCTAAGCGGAGCCTCTATTACGTGGGGGATCCTCATTGAGAGTACCCTGGCTTCAAACGCTTTCTTGTTAGTCGCTCCACTGATGGCAACATGATCCATCAGAGAGCACTAGCTATCCTGACAGGTAGAGAAACGAAGGTGACCCGTTTCTCGGGCAGGAAGATTCTGGCGAATGCATCGCTGAGTGTGACGCCGCAGTCTACCATGAACTTCGTGGAGTTGTCTGCGCGAGGGGAATTCGTTGAATACTCCATAGATGACATCACCCTAGAGCGGTCTAGTTTGAACGTATGGTGAGAAAACAGGGAGGGGTCTGCGATCCACCCCTACCTTCGTCACATCCGACCGTGACAGGTTCGTTGAGTCGGTATGTGCCGGTTGGTATCGCTATCGCGTGAAGGAATCCGTGTTACTACTGCCACCGCTTCGGCCACACGAATCGCTCCTGTAGACGTGCAAAGTCGGGTTCATCCGAACTCTGCTCTAAATTGCTGCCTAGGACGTCTTATGCCTAAATTTTAAAAACGCCACCCTCTGCTCCAGGCCTACAAGTGCAGTCGTTTCTGCGCCCATTCAGAACCCTTTGTCGGTTCTACTTACCCCGGGCGCTTTCTTGGTAGAGCTGCCGACACAAAGGGTTTATCCAGCCTCGGCTAAAACCACGGTTTGTCGGGCGTGACAATTTCCTTTAAGGCGAAACGGCCGCACTCCGCCAAGTCGTTAGACTCACAGGAGGTAACACCCTGAAGGTGGTCGTGAGGCCGTCTTCTGGGGTTCCTAAAGCAGCCCCTCGAAAGGAGGGACCTCCGCCTCCTAAGCCATCCTGATGTTTCCTGCGGAGGGGGGAAAGACTCAATGGCGAACCAAACCTTCTCCGATCTCCTCGAAGGTGACAACGCCTTGTGCGGCAAGCAGCTCCCGGAGATTTGCCTCAGGGAAGCCCTCGACAATTCCCGTGAGTGTCTTCTCTTCGAAGAGAGCCCCCGCATTTCCGGGCTATAAGCGCCGCCCGAACGATTGCACTGTGTGTGAATTTCGTCGAGCTAGAGCTAGGTTCCGGTATGTCTCGAAGCACGCACGCTGCTCTAACTACCGGGAATACGTATCTTCACTTAGCGGGAAGACCCCTCTAGCAAAGGTGTGGATTCGGGACAAGTTCTCGCAGGACTTGCCTCCCGTTCTCCAGGAGAATGGGAGCGCAATCTCAGTACCCGCGTCCGTGTCGGTGTCTTTCGCGACTGCATTCTCTAACCAGGATGCTGCTCTGCCAGTATTCAATGCACGTTGTGATATCGCTAAAGGCCGCCGGGAGGTGGAGAACCCTTCAACGACATTTTTACATTGAGTGAGTTTGCGTTCCGCTCTCGCTTCGTGCGCGGACACCGCCCCTGGTCCTGATAATGTCCCGTATGCCTTGCTTCGACAACTAGGTGATGGCATAACCTTTGTTAGATTTGTTCAACAGGTTCTCAACAGAGGGTATCGTCCCAGACTCCTGGCGAATGGCTATTGTGCTAACGTTGCGGAAACCGAGGAGATATCACTCTACCCTGGCCGCTTTCCACCCAATCTCTCTAAACTCCTGCGTGTGCAAATTGTAGAAATAAGTAAATGTTAGACTAGCCTTTTTCCTGGACACTACAGACCACCTCTCTTCAGTAAGTTTCACTCCATTCGGATGCTCTACTCCGACTGGAAAATGTAGTCTGAGAAGCTTTCCTTCGTAGGCAGCACTACGCTTCTGTGTTTTTCGATCTAGTAAAGGCTAAATATAACGCATGATGATAGGGTATCATGGAGACTCTCCACACGATGGGGTCGAGGGGACGCCTCCCATTCTTTATCTAAGAGTTTATGCGAGATTGTCGATTACGCGTATGTGTGAGGGGAGCCTTTTCTGAGCCCATTAAGCAGGAAGAGGGTTTCCCGCGAGGAAGCGTCATTCGACATTAGCTTGGTGCTGCCGGACGATGTCTCGCTACGTTCTATGTGAACGACCTTTCCATTTCTTTTTGTGCGGATCAGATGCAGCAAACTATCTCTCGCTATGCCGAAGCGCACAGGTTTCTTCTGCCTCAAACCACTGCTCCACCCTGACTCGAACCTTTCCTAAGCGCGGTTCGCCTGCAAGTGGTGGACTTGCACTGTTTCTTTGATCGACTCCTCACCTAGGAAGCTCATATTCGCAGCTTTAGGGTCTCTTGTACCCGCGTCATGGACATTCTTCGTTCCATGACGTTCAGCGCCCGGGTTCCTGATAGGGCTACTGCGTTGTTTTTCTATCAAATCTTTGTTCGTTCGAAGCTTGGCTACGGATGCGAGTTTTATGAATCAGCAGCCTAGCGTATATTGCGAAAGGTGGAATCAATCAACCTCACCTGGTGACCGGTGCCTTCCGCACGTCCTCCATTGAAAACCTACTTGTCGATGCTGAGGAGATGCGACGAGTACAGTGCATTATGCGCGTCTACGCGCAAGCCGCCGCCTCCCTCATCGTCAACGGCTCTCACTGCATCCGCAGCTGATCTCGACGGTGCCTATGCTGCCGAGAGACGTCAGGCATACGATAAGACCTTTGGGTTTCGGGCTAAGAAACTCTCGGCCGGTGGCACCTCTTGTTCTGGCCAGGACGCCACACTGAAGGGTACCACCTTAGACTATTTGTCACCCAGCCTCTGCTCCCAAGCTTCCATACCGCCGGGAATATTGCGTTCGGCCTTTTTGGAGAACATTGCGTGTCACGCTGGATCCGTGCCAGTGTATACGGATTGCTCCAATTCCCAGGAGGTCGTCTGTTTCCACGGTGTATCCCCTCTGTTTGAAGTCAGCGGAGTTCTACCAGGAGCTGCGTCTGTCTTCACGGCCGAGCTGGGAGCAATACACCGTCCGATAGGGAAGATATTACGCCGCGCCCTGTTCGGATAGCAGATTATTATTTTTTATCGACTCGGGCCAATGGAATTTCCACAGACCTTGAGTCGTGGTATCCGTGACGCCACATTCGCCTTGAGCCGAGTAGATGTCGAAATTATCTTCGGCTGGGCTCCTGGACATGTGGCAATGAGGGTGCAAAAGAGTCACCGATTACTGGGCGACCAGATAAACGCTTGGTTCTCCCTCGCACATACTACATGGTTGAAATCAGGGCAGTTTGGCGAAGAAGATGAGAGAGAGAGCCGAGGGGCACTTAAAGTGGCATACTATTGCGCCGCGACTGTTTCCTTGGACCTAACCCCCAATGCCGTGACGGCTGCAGTTCGCTGTCTATCTTCTTTGAATTTGGAACACTCGCTGGACGAACCGCCATTTGATGGAGCGCTGGCCTTTGCCATATTACGACGAGTGCGTTCCGCACATTCTTGCTGAATGTCCCAGTCTAGGCCATCTCGCACGTTACCTGCCCCTGTATCGGGACGAGCGGGGTAGCTACCATCGGTATCTTGTTCTTGGGACGGAGTCGTGTAACAGACCTGTGGACTATCTTAGTTTTTTGGAGGAGTCTGTCCTCCCCCATTTTATTCAACTCGTTGTTGTAGGTCGCATGTTTCTGCGCCTTGGGGTGGCGGGCCTTTTCCCGAAGCCGAAACGAGTTTCCTCGATTTTTTAGTTGTTTTTTGGGGGGGATGGGGGTCTTGTTTATTTGTTTGTTGGTTGTTTTTTTTTGTATAGACAATCGTTTCGCTCTTCCTCACACCGAATACATGGCAGGAATACGGCTGCCCTCCGCGCGGCTTGGCAAAGAAGATGGGAGACGGTCGAGGCGAACTTAACCCATTAATGCCGCTTGGCAACTAGAGTTGCCACTATTGTTTTTTCGTTATATGTCGGACAACACTACGATTGGCAGTGGTGTGCTCACAAAAGTTCGATGTATATTGTATTTATTTAACCGCGTTATACACGAGCCTAAAAATGTCTTCGACACCTTTCTCAAACGTAAGTACTTTATTTATATTTTTGTTTAAGTTTCATTCAAATGTGAAGATTAAATCCACGAATGATCATATTTTATATATATATATATATATATATATATATATATATATATATATATATATATATATATATATATATATATATAGGCCGAGTAGAAGCTCGGCCTTCTACTCAGGCAGGTATGCAGCGAAGGGAAGGCAATGGCCTCCCAAAGTAAGAGTGCGACCTAATTACAGGTTGGCTATTCAAAAGGGGAACTCGTTTGCCAGATTCAACTCAGAACTTATTTAAGGAAACACCTCTACAAAAATAAGCTTTAATACAAGATAAATGATTAAATATGGAGACAAGAATAATAATGGAAATTAGCACAAAGGTTAGAGTGACAATGAATATTATAGCGGGCAGGAATTAATGGAAGCTGGGTCCGGGGATTATTTATTAATTCGATGGTTTAAATAAGAGGAGTAAGATTACTAAATCTTTTCGTTATGCCATTATGGGGTCTTCTTAGTACTTGAGAGAATGAGGTGACACTCGAGGGTAGGATCCTGGATTACCTCGAACGATTGACTGGAGCGGAAGACCAGCGGCCAGGTCTTCGTAGAACGAACTCTGGGTATGAGCGTTCAGGGAACTTCAACGGGTTTGCGATTACTCCGACTTCCGTGGTGGTGGAACGACCACAGTAGAGACTCGTCAACAGAACGGCGTAAAATCTCCACGAAGACGGATGAGAAGAGGCGAGCCCAGGACAGCCTTCCGGGACGTAATAAAGTAGTGGTAATCTTCCTCTGAACAGAGCGGATTACGGAGAGGATCTGCTCAAGAGATCACGACGACGAAGCTCGGTTCGACTTCCTAACTCACCCCCCCCCCCATATGAGAACTGTGCGCTTCGTCTTAAATAGGGGAGTTCGTCTGGGGGAAAGGGGGGGGGGCGAGATGATCGAAGTCCCAAGGAGTAGCATGGCAATGACAACTCTGGTTGTCATTGCAAATAAAAATAATTATTCTAAAGGACTATATGTTTTATGTATTACACTAAAATTAAGTTTTCAAAATATAATTTCAATAACTTATAAAATTAATGGTCGGCATTAATGGGTTTAAGTTGCGTGCCATTGCGCTACGACTGTTACCATGGACCTACCCCCCAATCCCGCGACGGCTTCAGGTTGTTTTGTGTCCTCTCGGACTTGGACACACTCGCGAGACGCACCGCCATTTGATGGAGCGCTCGCCTGTGCCATATTGCAACGACTGCGTTGTCCCCCAGACTGTTCTGCACATTCTTGTTGAATGTCCCAGTCTATGTTATCTTCGCGCACGTTACCTGTCCCGGTGCCGGAACGAGCGGGGTCGCTACCGCATTTTCCTTGTACTCGGGACGAATTCGTGCACACATACTAGTGGACTATACGACTTTTTGGAGGAGGCTGGTTTCCACTTTATTTGACCGTCTTTTTTTTTAAGTCGCACGCTCCTGCGCTGGGGGAGCTGGGCTTACCCCCGACGCACGAGCGAGCTTTTTTCTTGTGGCCTTTCTGATTTTTATTTTTTATATATGTTGTTTTTTGTTTGCTTTTTAGCTTGTTGCTTAGTCTTTCTCTTTATTTTATCTTTGTTATTTACATATTATTTGTTTTTTAATCTATCTTGCTATTAGGCTTTCGCAAGATGAGCTCTCCAAAGGAAAATGTTTTTTGTATGTTTTTCATTTGAGGCCTTTGTTCTTTAATCTATCCTAGTATTAGGTTGTTGCGTGATTAAGGTGACTTATGCCCTATTCGGCAGTCGCCAGATGGGCTTTTTTAAAAAACATCGCAGCATGACCTTGCACACCTCTTGTGCTGATAGGGCTACTGCATTGCTTTTCCTCCAATCCTTTATTAGTTCGAAGCTTAACTACGGATGCGATTTTTATGCATCCGCAGCCGAGCGTGTATTGCGGAAGCTGGACTCACTCCACCACAACGGTCTCCGCCTGGCGATCCGTGCTTTCCGCATATCCCCTATTTAGAGCCCTCTTGTCGATAATCTGGAAATGCCACTCGCTCTGCATTGTGCACCTAGACGTGCGAGCCTGTGGTCATCCCTCAATGGCCATTGGTTCTTACTGCATCCGCAGCCGATCACGGCGGTGTCTATGCCGATGAGAGACATCACTCATACCATAAGCACTTTGGCTTCAGGCCTAGGAAACTCCTTCGAGAGCTCGGTGTAGCTCTCGGGCCGGTGGCACCTATTGTTCTGCACGGGACGCCACACTGGAGGGTACCACTTTGGACTAATTGCCACCACGCCTCTGCTTCCAAAGCTTCTGCAGCGCCAGTCGTATTGCGTTCGGCCTTTTTGGAGCACACTTCGTGTCACGCTCCTCGCCCAACTTCACCACTTCCGTCTGCCGTAAATCCTCCTTTTCTGATCTCAGCATGAACTTTTACAGCTTTTGTGATATTTCATATAAGATCAACAACATCAAAACCCTCCTTCACCGTGGCTTTCAGCTTTCATCTGATTATTTTCTTGTTCATTCAGAATTCAGTTTCCTTATGGGTTATTTTCAAAAGAATGGCTTCCATCCCTCACTTGTACAAAAATGTATCCGTCAATTTTTTTGATAAAATATACTATCCTCCACAACCAATTTCCTCTGTCCCCAAGGATGGCCGCTATTGTCTTCTCCCTGATATTGGCCCACTCAACCTACCCTTACGCCGAAAACTTAATATGCTTTTGAAAAGACTTTACACACATACCAATTCAAAATAGTTTTCCATAACAACTTTCATATTGGACAATTTTTCAGAACTAAAGACAGACTCCCACCTGAAATGAGCTGTTCAGTTGGTAATAAATTCATTTGCCCTAGGTGCCACCAGGGAATCTACATTGGCAGCATTGTTCGCTCACTTGGGGCTAGGGTATGTTCTCATCTTGGTATTAGCTCTCGCACTGGCTCCACCTTGACCAAAAAAGAAACTTATCCCCTTCGAGATCATTCAATTAAATGTAAGACCGAAATTTCCAACAAAAACTTTCAAATTTTAGGAGATGCAAAGGACTCCACTTCCCTCCGCATTCTCGAATCATTATTTATAAAACAACTATATCCCAGTTTAAATTCTTATTCAACTGCTTTTCCCCTTCTCATTACATAAATCACTCAAAAAAATTTCACAACCTACCAATCTTTGATCGCGTCCTTCTATAATCTTTCATCAGTCTCTCTGCTTTTGCCGTTCACTAAAGGTGACTAATATTTTTGTGTACCAATCAATTGCCCCAATTAGTATTTTATATTTATCCATATTTAAAGCATCTATATTTAGTGTTAACAGTTTTCAAATGATTTTTTCACATTTTCAATTAATTAAATAATTTATTGCTATTTCTGCTTCATTAAGTGAGTAATATCTGGGTCAACCAAAAATTGCATCAACTAGTGTTATATTTATCCAAATTTAAAGTACCCATAATTGATCCATATCTAAAGTTTCCATAGTTTTCAAACGATTTGTCAAAATTTCAATTAACTAAATAATTTAGTTCTAATCCTTGCGTGAATTATAATTTTCGTAATTTTAAACTTGTTCTAAATCTTTCTTATAGACCAGAAGATGGGTAAGGTATCCGCAACGTGGTATTTAATTAAATGTGAAATTTTACATGTCTCATTTTAGGATTTATCCTCAACTTAAAAATAAGCATTCTTAGAAGCAAACCTATAGCATATATATATATATATATATATATATATATATATATATATATATATATATATATATATATATATATATATATATATATATATATATATATATATATATATATCTATATATCTATATATCTATATATCTATATGTGTATATATAAATATATGTGTATATATAAATATATGTGTATATATATATATATATATATGTGTATATATATATATATATATATGTATATATGTGTATATATATATATATATATATATATATATATATATATATATATATATATATATATATATATATATATATATATATATATGTGTATATATATATATATATATGTATATATATGTATATATATATATATATGTATATATATATATATATGTATATATATATATATATATGTATATATATATATATATATATATATATATATATATATATATATATATATATATATATTTATATATATCCCAGGAGGGTTTTATTATAGGAATGCCCAGAGGGCATTGCTATAGCATCTCTTTCCTTTCCCTGTCCCACCCTGTACTCTTATATTTCCCTGACCTCTATCAGTAACTATTTTCCCGTGGCAAAGACCCAACAATACTATCTAACTCTTGCCACAACACATCAACCCCAGCCCGGCTTAGATGGAGTCCATCCAATGCATACAATGCCTTGTTCCCATAAAACCCCTTCCAAACATCTACACACACTAATCCCGACTCCTCACACATGCCTTTCATATACATATTCATCCAATTTCACCAGAAAACCATTCCATCTCCACATCCAAGTTCGGAAGCACACCTGAAACAACGCCTTTCACTCTACTTTGACTCATCCTTTCAACTAACCTTTTGTACCTATCTCGTAACTCACATGAACCCACCTTCTTTACATTATTTACTCCCACATGCGTAATCACAACTCCATCCCTCTCATCTCCAGACACCATACTATCATACCTCTCAGACACATCATTTACACCAGCTTCTGATAAACAAACTCTCACTCCCTTCCATTTGCTTGCACTCAACTTCCTATCTAAATATCTAATCTGAGAGTCACCTATCACAAGCACCTCAGTCATCCTCCTAGTCTCTCTAAGCCTACCACTACCTTCCCTCCTGTTCTCATTTAAACTACCACTTATTTTACTTTCTGCCACAACCACATCAGAAAAATCACTTTCAACCTCTTCCTCTCTCAGGCCATCGAATCTGTTAGTCAACCTAACAGGTTCCATGTCCCTCTTACTCACAGACCTAACCTATCTCTTCTATCCATATTCCCCCACCATTCATCTTCACTCACATCAGTCACTTCTTTCTCTCCAGTCCCTAGTCTGGGCCTATCTTCCACTCTCCTGGTCCCAGCCACATTCTTTATGCGTACCCTCACATCCCTTCTCACTTCATTCACCAGCTCACTTAATCTCTTGCACTCATCACACAACCGACTCACTTCCTCTACCAAAGCCACATTTGCACTAGTCACATAACAAATCGGGCATTCAGATACATTTGCTCTTCTTTCAACCCACAAAAATCACAAACTACATACACACAGCTTACATCAAAAGGCATACTCACATCATCCAAAGCAACAACCACACTGAGAAACTTTTCAAAATATAATTAAAAATTCCTTTAGTATTATGTCTAATACTCAAAGTTAACTATCTTCCTGAACTTGAATATATTACACCAAAAAGTCAAAAACGTCAATGAATAGAGAGCTCGCTGAGAACACGTCCGATCGCTACGACACCTGGAAACTAGATATTGTTAGATGCAGGATTAGAGCTATATTTGTAACGACGCTGCAACAGATGTTTTATGTGGTGCCTCAATGCGATCAATCAATGTTGTTTAAGTTCAGGTTGTTATTCCACCATATGTAACGGGATATGGCGTTTATTTCTTTTGAGAAGAAATATTGATTAGGGTTGGCTTTCCTCTCCTCTTCCACACACTCAACAAAAATCTCCTTGTCGCTCTAAATGTTGTTTTTTTTCTCCTATCATTGATTACATTTTCTCAACATTAAAACCCTAGAACCACACTGAGTCTATGATCTACTCTACCCTTCACTTCATCCTATTTTTCTTATCCTAACAGTGCTGGCTTTAGCGGGATTGTTTGTGAGAATTTATTGAATTTTAAGTTGAATTATATTGAGCCTAGATAACTAAGGGCACCAGCTAAGATCCTAAATGTCTTAGCAATAAAAGTATTTGAAGAACGATGCTTGAATGAAAAATAGGATATGAATTCAAGGTTACAAAAGTAAGTTTATTTACAAATCTTAATGAGATATTTTAATGGGAATATAGTAATTGGTGAAAACTTAATTGATTGAATTAATAAATGGGAGAGTTCAGGTTCGAATGGCGTTAATTTACAGAATTAAGGAGTCTTTGTACGACGATTTGCAGTTTTTGGCGAAACCATGAATTACTGAATATACGACAACTAGAATTTAAGAAAACGGCAGCAAAGTAAAACAAAGAAATATTGCATTCGATTATGACTGTTTGTTATTACAATAATTAAAATTTTTGTCGATTGATAAATAATTATTTAGTAGTAAATATATTTGAAATTATTGAGAATTGATGGTTAATATTGATCATTATTAATTGGAACTGATGGTTAATAATTATCGTTATTAATTGGAACTGATGGTTAGCGTGATTAATGGCTCTGAGTTTGATACAAAGGGGGGCAACAAGCTAAGAAAACAGACTTAAATTTTTTAACTGACCTTTCTCGATGAGCACAGGAATCAAATGAGAAAGAAATGTGGGTGTAAGCACGCTTGGAAAAAATGAAAATGTTGCCAGCCGAATTTTAGCGGTAAATACCCTATATATTCATATATTGTTTTGGGGGGGAATTTTTATAAACATGTAGGGGTGGAGAACCCTACATTACTCACCCTCCCAGGGCAAAAAAAATATACAATACACATTGATTACAAGTGTGTAATGGTATATAGTCCTGATACCGGCAAGGTCTCCTAACAAGGCGTCCAGAACGCGTAACAGTGCCTTGTAGCTGAAGAGATACGCGGGCCGAAGGATTGCCAGTGCCACTCGATATAGGCGAGAGACTTTCGCGAGCGAGGGATGTCTGGGCATCTGACATCCGTTCTGAACCTCCCCTACTGTCATCAATCCGTGGCTGAGTGTTGGTAGGCTCTACTGCTGGTGACGAGGGCTCCTGCAACAAAAGGGGAGACGGCAGCAAGCGAGAAGGAGAATTGGGGTTGGAGAGTAGGTATGTAAGTTGGGGAAACCACTGGATCATTATTTGTAGAAGATAAAGGTAGTGACTGTTCCAGGTGAACGGCCTCTATAAAAGCTGGTTTCAGGCGATCAATGGAAACCGTATCCTGCTTGGTGCCAAGCTGAAGAACAAAGAATTTCGGCTTCCTGGAGATGACAAGAAAGGGTCCGTCATAGACTGGTTGCAAAGAGGAGCGAGTGGAATCGCGATGGACAAAAACGTGAGAGCAAGTTGCCATCCCCCTTGGCACGAAAGGTTTCTGATTTGTAGGCACTCTTGTGGCGGTCGGGTTAACCTCAGCCATTGCCCGTACTAAAGTGTGTACGTATGCAGCAGGATGTATGTCTGAAGGAAGAGGACGGTCAGCAGAAGAAAAGAATTGTCCTGGAAGGCGAAGTTGCGTACCATAAACGAGTTCCGCAGCAGAGCAATTTAAATTCTCTTTCAAGGAGGTACGAATTCCCCGGAAAATTTAGGGTAGCTTGTCCACCCAAGTGATGTTGGTGTCAGTGGAGCGTAAGCTTCCTTTGAGAGTCCTGTGTAAACGTTCCATCTTAGAGTTACTCTGGGGATGGTAGCTAGTGGTACGGAGACGAAAGGAGCCAAGCACTGACATGAGTGCATCCCATTGGTGGGATTCAAATTGGCTACCTCGATCAGTCATGATCGTTGATGGGACATCAAAACGAGCAACCCATGCTGAGACGAAGGCTCGAGTTACAGTGGAAGCTCTGATGTCCAGGATAGGAACTGCCTCTGGCCAAGAGGTAAAACGATCGATCATGGTGAGAAGGTAAGTGCAACCACGCGGAAAGGGAAGACCAACCAGATTGATGTGAACGGCGTCGAAACGTGCCGAAGGAAGCCGAAAAGCAGCCAGAGGTGACTTTGTGTGACGTTAAACCTTTGCGTGTTGGCTACACATAACGTTGTGTGATGAGCTTGCGAGTTGCTCGAATGCCAGGATGAGAGAGACCGTTGGTCTGGTTTAAAATGTGCTGACGGTAAACGAGAGGAATGAGTGGACGAGGACAGTCAGGCAATGAATAACCAACCCTACACTGGCAACTTTTCTTTCAATATCTCTCTTTGGACACCCTTTTCTTTGTACGTTTTCCTGTGATGTTCTACTAATCTCTCGCTGCCCCAATAGGCACCACTCTCAGGAGTTATCTTCCACCATGGATGCTATATGTTCGTTCCTTTACCTCCAGCGATCCTGTTCGTGCTTTGAATAAAAGTTGACTTACATAGCTCCCATCATATATTTCTGCCATGGAAGGCTCTCTCTTGTGCCTGCTGATATCCAAACTTATTTTTTTTTATTTACCCGCCTTCTCCAGATCCTTTATGTCATTCTCTAGCATTTTTGTTCCCTTCAGCCTTCCATCTGCCCTCTGCTACGCACAGTGCTTCCAATTTATACTTCATATCTATTCGTCTCATCCCCCTTAACCACTGTGACATACCGACCTATTTTTTTGCTTACTTTAATCTGAGTATAATAAAACCAGGCAATAGCATCGCCACTCCTCCTACGGGGGAGCTTGCACTTCGCCGCTATTAAGATTAAAATTTAAAATCTAAAAAAAGCACCCATGGTTAAATTTTTATAAATTTTCTGAACTTCGCCAATTAAAATAATTTTAAAAAAGGAACTCTAAACTAAAATTTTCCCCCTTTGAAAATATCACGTTGCTAAAATATAGTTATAGCAGAAGATATATAAAAATAAATTTTCTGAACTTCAGCATTTGTAATCTTTGGGTTGTAAAAAATTCACAAAATTTCGATTCTTACCGCCGTATGCTAAGAAAAATGTGAAATGCACTTTTATCAGATTTAGTGTAGCTTCACAATTATTTATTTATAAATTTATTATATGCAAAAGGCTAAAATGTAAAATATATTAAAATCGGGTTTTTTTTTTTTTTTGCTCAAATGTGCATTTCATATTTTTTTTTGCATACGGCCGTTATATTTATTTCTGAATTTTGCTAAAAAAGCCTAAGTCATAACCAAACTAAGATGAAATTATTATTCAAATACTCAAAAATATCCCCTTCATAAATTATAGAGTTAGTTTTGATGATGATGTTGATGGTGATGATGATGATGATTATGATGATGATTATTATTATGATGATAAAAGAAGGAGTCACCAAAATTCTAATCAATAGCTATACACGGCAGTTCCTGTTCCCAACAGCCCAATTTTGAGGGGGGGCATGGCCCTATGGATTGCAGTCATTTTAAAAACGATTAAAATATATTTTTGCTGAGTGTGCGGAAGAGGAGAGGATAGCCAAAACGAATAAGTTTTCCCTGCACAGAAATAAACGCCATATCCCGTTACAAAAGCTGAATTGACCAGTCAAGTTATCATCACATTTGGTACCTGTAAGAGCTTAACTGTGTGTTGAAGAAGACAAATGAACAAGGCTAATGAATTATTTCTCTTCACAGAAAATAAATGCCATATCCCGATACAAAGGGTGGCTCAGCAACCTGAACCTGAGCAAAACCAAGAATATTTCCTTTGCCCTACAAAGCGTGCGTTTGTGCCTTTTTCTGTCCGATTCCATCTAGATTGATTCAGCTAACATGGACGTCCGCTGTCCCCAGGCAGCTCCTCCCCACTGACGTACTGGCCCATACTAAGATCCAACGATCACCCCGGTTCACCCATGGCTTCAGCCTTGGGAGTTCTGGAGGTTAGCTCCCAAAGGGAGTGACAAACTCCATCACTGACGAAAAATTAAAAAAGAAGTCTCACAAGAAAGCCTAGAAAAAGATGGGGTAATTGTGAATACGATGGCCGGATCCTAGGCCTAGTTTTTTGATGGCTACTTTTCGTTGTTACTTTTTTAGAGATGAAATTGAAGAATATGGCGATTTTTGTTTTTATAATGGGGGGCTGTGCCCCCCAGACCCCCCCAAAGGATTGAAACTCAGGGTCATCGCAGTGTTATCCCCGCGGCAAGCCGTACCCAACAATGAGCCGATGCTCAAAATAATCGCATCCGCCCATCGTCTACACAATTACCCAAGAAACCTATAAAAGTAAGGGTAAACATGTAGATTATCGGCTCGGCCTGAAAATTTTTGTTTGTGTAAATATTATCGTTCACCCGTGTTTGAATCTTCGTTCGCGTTATCGTTCACCCGTGTTTGAATATTCATGCGCGTTTGAGTTTTGTTCGAATGCTAGGTGCCATTTTTTTTTTTTAAATCTCAAAATTAAACCCACCAAAAATGCTTTTAATGTAGGCCATTTTAGTTACCAAATTGCCCGAAAATAACCAAACGAAACACTTTGTTTCCCGTACTTAAATGCAGTGGTTATACTTCCAAAATAGCGAAGAGGAAAGCCTATTTATTTTGCGCGTCTGCGCCCTATTCAAAATCTAGCTGACTTGAATCACATTTTATTTTCGATCATCTAAATTCGAAGTTAGGGTTCCCATCTAATGCTTGGCCACAAATGTCGCATTCACTTTTAATTCGCACTAAATTATACACATCCAAAAAGGTGTTTAATTTATCTTTATCAGAAACTAGGGTTAATAATTCCGCAATAGCCGACAGACAAAATTCAGAATTTGATGATTATTTTCAAACTGCGTAAAAGGGGAATATTTGACACCCAAACTGCTAAAAAACAAGTAGTTCCTTGAAATGATCTAGCCAATTACATTTAAATGTATAAAAGAAGGTAACAAAAATAGTAAAATGGGGAAAAATATATTGAAAAATAAAAATGACTCCGAATGAGGATAATAAAAAGCTATTTAGTAGGAAAGAAAAATTGATATCAAGCATTTCTGACGTCATACCCCCCCCCCCCCTATTATAATTCGCAAAACAATTACAGACGCTGACATGATGTAGTTAAAGCATTCACCTCTGTAAATGGCAGAACATTATAACAATTAGGATTATATACTGGGGGGCTGTGCCCCCCAGACCCCCCCAATTTAATGAAACTCAGGATCATCGTAGTGTGGTCCCCCCCTTGTGCTTACCCCCACACGAGCCGTCCCCTTAAATGTACTCCAAAAACGTGAAACATTTTGGAACACGGACGAAAAAACTACGGTGTATCGGCTGGGCTGATAATCTACATATTTCCCAAAGTAAGAATTGTTTGTTATTAGGTTAGGTTTTTCTGCCTAGTAAAAAGCTGTTGGGGAGAAAAACCCCCAGTAAATTCAAGGGGACTGTTTGTGGGGGAGATATCACTGCAGGGGGACCACCCTGCGATGATACTGGGTTTCAATCAATTGGGGGGGGTCTGGGGGGTGCAGCCCCCCAGTATATACTTGTATACAAAAAATATTACGCCGATATTGTTCACATCTGACGCTACCGTCTGACGTCATAAGAGATATGCTGTAGCCTAAAATTGTAGCCGACTAACAGCGCCATCTACCATGCGCCCTGAATCTGAAGTGTTACCAAAATAAAAATTCAAATCAATCATTTCTGCCATCATACCCCACCCCCCACTTCTATTATAATTTGCAAAACGATTAAAGCCACTGACATGATTTAGTTAAAACATTCACCTCTGTAAACGTCAGAACATTATTCTATAAACAATTAGGATTATATACTGGGGGGCTGTGCCCCCTAGACCCCCCCTCAATTTAATGAAACTCAGGGTTATCGTAGTGTGCTCCACACATTGTGTTTACCCCAACACAAGCCCTCAACTTAAATGTACTCCAAAAACGTGAAACATTTTGGAACACGAACAAAATAGTATGTCCTATCAGCCGGGCCGCTCATCTACATATTTACCATCATCTTTTTGGTAAATATGTAGATTATCGGCGCGAACGATGGGACGTACTATTTCGTCTGTGTTCCAAAATGTTTCACGTTTTTGTAGTACATTTAAGTTGACGGCTCGTGTGGGGGTAAACACAATGCCCCCCTACACTACGAGTTTCATTAGGTTGGATGAGTTTATGGGAAGGGAAGGTTGTGATGGTTCCTAAGTTTTGTATATATTAATATTGTTTGTATATATCTATAGCTGCATGATTTAGTTCTTGACTGGTAATACCCTTGTTTCTTTCTGGATGCAATCCTCTGGATGTAGTTTTCCTGGGAGTTTGGGTGCCTTAAAAAAGAGGCCGTTTGACTCGGATGACCTATGATGAGCCCTTGTGCCTTTTGTCATCTGTTATATTATATTGTGGGGGACTTTGATTTTGTCTTCTCCTGGTGATGGTGCTTTTTGTGGGTGGGTTTTGACGGAGGCGGATGATCTTTGATAGGCCCTTGTGGCTTTTGTCATTTGTGTAATTATGTTGTAGCGGGCTGAAAAATTTAGACTAACCCCAATCGATCCAACCCGCTTCCTACACTAATGGCCTTTGGTATAATAATAATAACAGTTATAGCTTCAATTACAGGGTTAATTTACAAGTGCTTGCCCTCCTATCTTTCCAAATTATGGCGCCTGGAAAGATAAGAAAAAAAATTTATAATAACATGCTAATCAATAAAAAACAAACAAACAAAAACCAAACTCATTCCCATTCACACACATTCTTACAGAGGGAGGGAGAGGGTACTTAGAAAAGGGGTGGGAGAATGGCCCTTTTACACACACTCACATTCGCTCCACCACACCCCTCCTTCCTTAAGCCATTCGACCAGCCACTCACTAAACCCTTTCAATCACTCTTCACGGTACCACTTGTGCTCAATCGCACCCTTCTGCACCCATTCACACTCTTCTACTGGTCCCTGGCTACGCGTAGCAATTAGTCGGGGTTGTTCGTCAGTCATCCTGTCAGTCTCATCGTCACTATTTATCATCTCATCAACCATACTCTTAGCCCTCATTACCAGTTCTCCCATCTCACAACAGAATTCTTTCATACTCTTCCGTTCAGAACCCTCACTCTTCATACCCCCATTCATCAGCTCCTCACTCACAGCTCTCATCCAACTCAAGGTACATTCTTGCGAAACAGACAGGTCACTCACATCCCCTGTATTCTCAACAGGCATACCAGAAACCCCTTCGACTGGTTCCCACCAGAAACCTGAAAAATCAGCCACTTCATCATTCACTACATCAAACTCACCCCTACTATTACCATTCATAAAACCCGAAAAATCAGCCACACTAGGTTCGTTCTGCCCAAACACACTATCATTCATACTGTTCCCAAAACCAGAAAAATCAGGCACAGGCAGCTCACTCACTCGTCTACTTATACCAGCCAAATCACTCACCTGTTTACGCAAAAACTCAATCTCCCTTTCAAGATTCCCCATACCAGAAACACTCTGCTCAGACTTACTCTCATTCGTACTTGCATTCTTCCTTTCACCCTTCTTTGTACGCTTTCTACTCCTCGAGACTAAGACTAGCTCTTTCCCAGACAGATCCATACTATCACATTCATTCTCATCATCATGCACTTTACCTCTCTCTCTACACAGTCCATACACTGGATGGCTCACCAGGTAGTCAGGAGGTTCTCTCCATCTCCTTAACTGACTCTGATGAGCCCGCACTCTGTCAGTCATGCCGTCATTCAAACTCTCCAAAACATACGTTACCCCATTTTCCCAAACTCTCACAACTCTATAAGGTCCATCAAACTTCTCACTCATCTTTGATACATTCAACCTACCCTTCACTTCTTTCACCTTCAATACTTTCGTACCTAATTCAAATGAACGGAACCTTTCATGCGCCTCACGCCATACACTCTGCTCACTTTCCCTCAAACGAAACCTATCTTTCACTCGCCTTTCAAAATTCATCACAAACTGACATGGGGACATTCCAGTTGCACTATGCACAGTTGAATTATATGCCCACAACACTCTCCCCAGACACACATCCCAGTCATTCACTGTCGTACTCATCATTCTCAACATCTCACACAAGGTTCTTATAGTCCGTTCAGCCAATCCATTTGAAGACGGTACATACAGAGTTGTTCTCACATGCTCCACACCATTCTCTCTCAACATTTGCTCAAACACTTCCCCTACAAATTCAGGACCATTATCACTCAGACATCTTCTAGGCTTCCATACACACATAGGAAAAAACAACTGCTCAACCACACGCGCAACAGTCACACTCCTTTTATCTCTCACAGGCGCTGCATACACAAACTTACTTTTATGGTCAACCATCACAACCATACCAACATTCCCAGCTCTCGTACGCGGCAAAGACACACAATCAATCACTACCAATTCAAACGGTTCTTTCGCATCAACTTTCAACATCGGTGGTTTCACTTGCACACCTTGCACCTTTCGCTTCTGACACCTTTCACACGTAGTTGCAACATCATTCACAACAGTTCTCAGAAACGGATGGAACACACGCTCCTTCATACACTCCCACAGCTTAAACTTACCCATATGCCCATAATTATCATGCACAACCTTCACCAGACCAATCATACCAACTAAGGACATCACAGGTACATACATATCATCACCACCCTTCACATGCCTCACAAAATATACAACATCCATACTAACAACAAAATCCTTAGCATACCTTTTAAAATCACTTAAACACTCTGGCCATTCATTCAAATCAACACGCATCATTACACACCTCTTCAACTCACTAACAAAAGGACACATCTCTTGCATCTCTAGAATATCATCATCACTTAAAATCTCATTCTCATCATCCATGACCAACTCAATCATACCGCAAAACTTGACAACGTTCTTTGCACACTCATTCAACCTCATCACCTCACATTCACCTTTCATAAGACAATCCTTATCAGCATCCAAAGACAAATCATTCAATCTCATAAAGTCTACACCAAGCAAGAAACAACAAGGCATTTGCTCACCTTTCAGAATCACAAAGTCATGCTTCACATTCACACCATTACCCAAACTCACTTTCAGACTAACCTGTTCCCATGCCACTATCAAGCCATTCCCTAATCCACTTATCCGTAACCACAGGTTTATGCTCGCAACATTTAAACTCATCATACTTACTCAGAATCCTCTCATTCACTAAAGACACCTGCGCTCCAGTATCAATCAAACCACAGAAAAACCTTTCACCAACTTTCACTCTCGCTTCCATCATATCAGGTCCACCATGTTCGCAATACACAGAAGGAACAAGCACACCAACATCAGCACTGATATCCACACTGTCATTAACTCCCATATCATCACTCACCACACAACGCTCATCTTCATCCAGACAATCATTCTTCTCTCTTATATATGAACACTTTTCAATCACCCAATTGTAGTGCACACTGCTCAAACATTGCAGATGTACCACATTAGGATTCAAACCCTTCATCTTCTCATCCTTGTACACAATCGGCCTCTCACCACCAAAGTGCACATAAACAATCACTCCATACAAACGACTCACTACAATCAACACTTCCTGAAATGGCGGGACCCCTTGCATACACATCGCTCTCAATTCTTTCATGAAGTTCCGCACCTTTGCCATACCAATGCTTTCAGGCTTCCTACACACTTCATTCATTACCTCCTTCCTTAAATCATCTACACTATCGGGCACTCTCACGTCTACTCCATCACTCTTTAAATCTTGCAAACCATTCCATACACTCTCAAACAAGGAATCACCACCACCCTTACTCTCTTTTCCATTCATAATCCCTTTCGGCAAATACTCAGGATCACTCACTCCACACACATTTTCATCATTCGTACCAGGATACCTTGACATCAAATCAGCCACTCCATTCCGTTCACCAGGTACATATTCAATCACATAGTCAAAGTCACTCAAATCTTCCAAAGTCCTTGCAATCCTACTATCAGCCCACTTCATACGCTGCAGATACACAAGAGGTTGATGATCGGTTTTTATCACAAACCTCACACCATACAAAAATGGACGCAACACTTTCAAAAAATATCTTATCGCAGCCAGCTCTCGTTCCACAGTCGAATACTTTCGTTCTGCAACATTCATAGCCTTGGATACATACCCAATTATTCGCCTGACATTCTCTCCATTCAAACGCTGCTCTTGCATCAGAAAACCTCCCATACAATACCCACTCGCATCTGTATACAGTTCAAGCATTTTTGCATTTACACTATAATCTGGGTAAGCCAATTCAACATCTTCAGCCGCTGACTCTTTCAGTCTCTCATACGCCTCATTCATCTTATCATTCCACTTGACAACCGTACTACCTTTCTTGCCCATCCACTCAGTCAGAGGCTTACTCACACCAGAACAATCACGTATAAACTTTCGCTGGAACTCAATCAAACCCCAAAACGACTTCAGTTGCTTCACACTCACCGGTTTAGGAAACATTCGCACCTTCTCAACATACTTCGGTGATTTTCACAACCCATTCTCACTCACCATATGCCCAAGGAATTCCACTTCTTTCGCAAACCATTCACACTTCGCCACTTTCACCTTCACACCAACACTCTCCAACGTTCTCAACACATCATTCACCAATCTCATATGCTCCTCAAAAGTCTCAGTCATAATCAAAATATCATCTATAAACGCAATCACATTCTTACTCCAAACTTACTCAACACAACATTCATTGCCCGCTGGAAGGCTCCGGGAGCATTAGCCAACCCAAAGCTGAGGTTCCGGAACTGGTAATGCCTCTTTGAGGAAGAGAAGGCAGTTACTGGCCGGCTCTCCTCAGCAATGGGCATCTGGTAATACCCCCGTACCAGATCCAGCTTCGTAAACCACTCCATCCCATGCATACTATACACACACTCAGATACCACACACATACTCAGATACCACACACATCGGAAACCTTTCTTTCACAGTCCTTTCATTCACCTTTCGATAATCCACACACAGACGCAATCTTCCATCCGGCTTACGTACAGGTACAATTGGACTATTCCATGCACTCTCGCTCTCTTCAATCACCCCCAATTGCTCCAATTCCAAACACTGCTCCTCAATCTCATCAGCAACCGGACGTGGGAAATGCCTCGGCCGCTGATAGATTGGGGAGTCCTCCTTCAGGACAATCTTGAATTCCGGGAGCTTTGCAACCCCAAAATCCAGATCACCCTTACTGAGGGCTCCCTTTCGCTCAAATATCATTCGATACACATCCTCCCTTTCATACTCAGTCAAACATCCATCCAATTTCACCATGTCCTTCACCTCATTATACATCCATTCACATGTCTTTTCATTCGCAAAATTCACCCTGATATCCGTACTATCATCCATACCTACCTCATTGACAGTGGAGAGGTGGCCCAGTACATCTCCGACTTGGATTCCCCTCACCTGCCCTTTCACACTGGGGTCCGCCTGCACACATACAAAAGGATCATTCATTCTCATCAAGCCATCAAACACACAAGCAACACGCCTTACCTTATAACACGCATCCTTTCCATCCAATATCACAGTGTTCTCACTTACATTTAAACTAACATCCTTACTCCAACTCACTCTAACAGACACCCTTTCACCCTTCACAAGTCTTACATTCTCCATAGCAGTCACCTCAATACCAGTAAACACACTCCTCAAAACACTACCATCTTTCCCTACATATAACTTATACACCCCATTTTTACCAATCTTTCTCTCAATCTCATCACTCGCAGGATGCACAACCATACGATTCGTTTTCATAAAATCATACCCCAAAATCACACCATACTCACTACTCACCTTATCAATCACAGAAAATTCACATTCATTCATCATCATACCATGCATTCGAACAGCTGACCTTATCATTCCAATCACAGGCACTCTCCTATTACCAATACCTACCAAACTACCCTTGCACTCAGACAGGAGGGCTTTCTCGCTAACCTTGTCATACACATCTTTATACACCAAGCTCGCCTTGCATCCAGAATCTATTAAAGCCAAACACTCAATTCCATTCAATTCCACCTTCACACTCAGACACTCATACTTCCTACCAGACAGCACTTTCACACTCGACAGACTTACCAACACATTACTCACACTCATGCACCCAGAGGATACTTCACCAGGTACCCTCTTACCATTCAGTTTCCCGCTTCAGACTTTCCATTCACACCTTGCGCTCTCAGTCTAATCCAACACTTTTCACTTGAATGTCCTTCCATCGCACAATAGCTACACACATTCCTCTGGTCACGACACATCCTCGCATAATGACCAGCCTTTCCACAATTACCACAAGCATACTTCACACTCCCCCCAGCAGTTGCTCCACCATTCAACCTCGGACAATCTTTCTTCAAATGGCCTATTTCTTTACACTCAAAGCACTCTTTCACACTTTCCTGGCAATCCTTTATCATATGCCCTTTCTTACCACAACCAAAACATGCACCAGATGTCCACCTACATTCTGCCAACATATGACCTTTCCTTCCACACCGATGACATTCCACAATCTTTCTCCCACCATTTGATCTCTCGTTTGCTGGGACATACCTCGGTTTCTCTCTCATATATCCATTCCCACGCTTGAAATTCATCTGTCCCCTTCCATTTGAACACCCTCCATTTACCCATCCATTCTGCCGGCCCAGGAAGTTCGACATCACTCCAGCTGGTGCAGCCTTCAGGGCATCCCTGTAGCTGACATACTGCTGGGGTGAATGAAAGCTCCTGGGCTTCTTACCCCCAACGTTCACACTGTACCATCCATCCTCTTCTAGATCGCTTTCATCATTAAATCGTCCATCTTCCAACAGCTCCAACACATCCTCCCACATCAACCGTTCACCTGTCCGTCTCATTCTCTCCTTTCTCTTTCCACTCAGCCATTCACTCACCTTTCGCGGGATCGTGTCCAAAAACTTCCTCATCAGTGGTTTACACTCATTTACATCATCATCACCATACCTCTTTCTTGCCATACTCTCAAGCCTATGTGCATACATGTTCACACTTTCACTTTTCCCCATTCGAGCCTTCTCAAATTCATTTACCCTTTTATACTTCACACTCTCTTTCATTCGTTTCACCTGTCCAATCATCCGCTTCTTCACCACATCGTACCTTGGTTCCCCCACACTTGTAATCACGCGGAAAAACTCCAATACTTTTCCCTCCAAACATTCCCCCAAAACATTCATCCAGTATCCCTTATTCTCCGGGTACTTGAGCTTACAATATCGCTCAAATTCCCCGAAGAATTCTTCCACACTTTTCCCACCATGTAACCTAAATCTATCTATCTTTGGCACTTCCCTTATCAAAATACCCTTTCCCACATTCACTTCACTCTCACTTGAGCTGCCTTCACTCTCACTCATATCAATCATACCATCACTCTCTCCTTCATCCGAGTACAATGAGTCCACACTCTTGCCTCTTACCTTCCTATCCTTCCCCTTTGCACCACTCTTCCTTCTTCTCTTGCATTCAACTCTCTTCCATTCTCCGTCCTTCCTATCACTCATAATCACCCTATCCTCTCTAGACTCGCACACACTCCCATTGATCCCATTAGTCTTATCCCCTTCAGTCGGAGCAGGGGTCAAGGTCGAGGGTCCTAGGGCCGGTCCTGACCCCTTTATCATGTCATACAAGTCCTTCATCCATTGGTCGACCTGCTTCTGTCTCTCGTCCATTTCTTTCCTCATCTTGTCTGTCTTCTCATCCATACTCATCACATCACTCTTCAATCCATCAATCACGTTCCTCAACATCATACATTCCTCCTCTTTCTGCCTCAATTCCAGCCTCAGTCTCACAATCTCATCATGGAGGCCCTGTTCCACAGAAGCCATCCTCCCAGGTTAGTAACAGCGATAGACAAAGGTGAAAAACAACCAAACTACCTGCCACGCTAATTGGGTATGGACTGCAATCCAATCCCGTCACGCTCCCGGTTTCGAAGTCTCACGTCCCTATTCGGGCGCCAAATGTAGCGGGCCGAAAAATTTAGACTAACCCCAATCGATCCAACCCGCTTCCTACACTAATGGCCTTTGGTATAATAATAATAATAACAGTTATAGCTTCAATTACAGGGGTAATTTACAAGTGCTTGCCCTCTTATCTTTCCAAATTATGGCGCCTGGAAAGATAAGAAAAAAAATTTATAATAACATGCTAATCAATAAAAAACAAACAAACAAAAACCAAACCCATTCCCATTCACACACATTCTTACAAAGGGAGGGAGAGGGTACTTAGAAAAGAGGTGGGAGAATGGCCCTTTTACACACACTCACATTCGCTCCACCACACCCCTCCTTCCTTAAGCCATTCGACCAGCCACTCACTAAACCCTTTCAATCACTCTTCACGGTACCACTTGTGCTCAATCGCACCCTTCTGCACCCATTCACACTCTTCTACTGGTCCCTGGCTACGCGTAGCAATTAGTCGGGGATGTTTGTCAGTCGTCCTGTCAGTCTCATCGTCACTATTTATCATCTCATCAACCATACTCTTAGCCCTCATTACCAGTTCTCCCATCTCACGACAGAATTCTTTCATAATGTTATGTTATGTCTGGGGGGCATAGCCCCCCGGTATATAATCCTAATTGTTTATAGAATAATAATTCGAAAAGGACTCAAACGCGCATGAATATTGTGACACAAGTGAACGATAATATTTACACACAATTTTCCGGCCGGGCCGCTAATCTACATATTTACCGTTTCTTGATTAATTTATGCGCCTCTAGATAATCTAAAAGTTTTTTGCGATTATATAAAGTAAAGCCGAATTCGAATAACAAAGAAGCACATGGAGAGCACCTAAACACAATAACGAAAGAAAAACATTTGCAAAACGGGTCCTATTTATAAGCTACGATTTTGCCAGTAAGAAGCTGTTATCGTTCGCAGTAAACGAAAAATATGTAAACAAAACCAAAAACAATAAAAGACATTAAGAAACCTTACCTAACTTAGAAAAAAACTATAAACGAGCAGAGCGCAGATATTTAGTAAATAATAGACTAAAAGTTACAAATCCCCAAAACAACAAAAAAATATAACGCAGTGATTGTCACATCTGATGCTACCGTCTGACGTCATAAGAGATATGCTGTAGCCCCAAATTGTAGCCGACTAACAGCGCCATCTACCGTGTGCCTCAAATCTGAAGTATTACCAAGCATTCACCTCTGTAAACGTCAGAACATTATTCAATAAACAATTAGGATTCTATACTGGAGAGGCTGTGCCCCTCAGACCCCCCCAAATTTAATGAAACTCAGGATATTCATAGTGTGGTTCCCCCCTTGTGTTTACCCCCACACGAGCCGCCCCCTTAAATGTACTCCAAAAACATGAAACATTTTGGAATATGGATGAAAATAATATGTCTTATCGGCCGGGCCACTCGTCTACATATTTATTACTGCAATAAAGTACATAAACAGCTATTTTGTTTGTTTATTTTCCTGCATTTTAGTAAAAACAAAGGCTTACGTAAACAACATTTTCCTTTTGTTTACTTTCGGGCATTTTATTTCTCAAAAAAATGGCGATAGCTATAATTCGAAGAAGACTCAAATGCGCATGAATATTTAAACACGGGTGAACAATAATATTTACACAAAATAATTTTTTTAGGCCGAGTCGCTCATCTACATATTTACCCTAAATTCAAGGGGATTGCTCGTGGGGGGTTTATCACTCCAGGAGGACCCCCCTACGATGATCCTGAGTTTCAATCAATTGTTGGGGGTCTGGGGGGCACAACCCCCAGTATATAATCATAATTGTCTATAGAATAATGTTCTAATATTTTTATTTGACCAAATGTGCATGAATATGCATGCACTGGTGAACAAAATATACATGCAAAAAAAAACACCTCTGGGCGCGGCGCCGATCTTCATATTTACCCCATTTTGATCTGAGTCCTATGTTACCCTCTCTACCTAAAACCTCTCGGCTCACTTGTAAATAAAAAGTCTAAATCAAATATCCCAATCAGCTCTCAGTCTTCAAAAGATAGGCCTAATGTCTCTTTTTAACAAAGAAGATATAGTAAACATAAAGATGGTGCCGGTGTGCCCCAAAAAGTTTATTTGTTTGCGAAATATGTTTCGCTCACCCGTGCATGCATATTCACGCGTGTTTGAGTCCTAGTATAAATATATCCGGTGCTATTTTGGTAAAAATATCCGAAAATAACCAAATGAAAAATGTGTTTTACTTACTTTATTGCGGTGGGTATACTTCTGAAATAGCGGTGAGGAAAGCGTGGAATCTTTCTTTAATTCCTATTTTGGCTAATTTGAGAAAAAAGTCATTCAAAGCTGATTTTTTTAAATAATAGCGATCGCTTGAGTCACGTTTAGTTTTTGTACATCTAAATTTATAATTATCTTTAATATCTAATGCCTGACCACAAACTTCACAATCAATTTTAACTTTAAGCGAATTATAATCATCCAAGAATGTTAATAAACTTTTCTCAATCCAAAAATAAAGCAGAAAATTTGATAATAGACAAAGGGCAAATTGCACACCAAAAAGCCAGGTTGAAACTGAATTTGCTGCCTAAAAGTTCTCTCCTCCACCCAAAAGGCTCCACAAAAACTAGTTCCTGTAAACGATCTAGCTAAGTATATTTAAATGTATAAAAAAAGGTAATAAAAATAGTAAAATGGGAAAAAATATATTGATAAATACAAATGAGGATAATAAAAAGACATTAATTGAAAAACAAAATAAAAATTCACTATTCATTCATTTCTGATTATAGTCACAAAATGAGGCTGTGCCTCCCAGACTCCCCCCCCCCCAATTAATTGAAACTCGTGATCATCGTAGGCAGTCCTCCTGCAGTGATAAACCCCCCATGAGCAGTCCCCTTGAATTTACTCTAAAAAGTTGAAACATATTGGAACACAGACAAAATATTTTACGTCCTATCATTCACACCGCCCATCATAATGTTTACCGAAGATATACCATCCTAGAGCATTTTATAAGTATGTTGGAGGTGGAGCATCATCTAGAGTTCCGATAGCACAATTGAAGCAAAGGGACGGAGAGATGACTGTTGATGATGGCGAAGTAGCAGGCTTGTTACTGGACTGGAACACTTTACATCTGTTCACACTCCAGAACCGGATGAAGATCTTTTGATGGATGGCCAATTCATGAGTCCTTTCGATTATAATGGACCTGTTTGAAATCACTTAATGTATACAAAGCTATGGGACCTGATAATAGTCACGCCAAAATACTGAGTGTGCTGAGGAGTTGTCATTGCCATTGACTATATTATTTAATGAGTCAATTAATTCTGCTTCGGTTCCTAAGGATTTGACTTCTGCGATTGTTACACCAATCTATAAGAAAGGTAGTAAAAAGAGCCCTGATAACTACAGGACAGTGTCCCTGACTTCTCAGTTATCAAAGTTGTTGAAGTGTTTGAGGGAGGGAATTGTTGGGCACCTTTCAGAGAACCAATTCATCTCGGAGCATCAGCATTGATTTGTGAAAGGGAGATCATGCCTGACCAACTTATAACATAATTTCACGGATGACAAAAGCCACAAGGGCCTATCAAAGGTCATCCGCATCCATCAAAACTCACCCACAAAATGCACCATCGCCAGGGGAAGACAAAATCAAAGTTCCCCCACAACATAATACAACAGATGACAAAAGTCACAAGGGCCCATCATAGGTCATCCAAGTCAAACGGCCTCTTTTTTTGAAGGCACCCAAACTCCCAAGAAAACTACATCCAGAGGATTGTGTCCACAAACAAGGGTATCACCAATCAAGGCTTGTCAAGAATTAAATCATGCAGCTATAGATATATACAAACAATATTAATATATACAAAACTTAGGAACCATCACAACCTTCCCTCCCCATAAACTCATCCAACCAACTCTTAAATACATCTAAATTTGGACTAACCTACTACCCTCCGCGGCAATTTGTTCCAGAAGTCTACCACTCTATTGGTGAAAAAATATTTTCTTAAATCCAACCTACACCCTTGCTTTTTAATTTTCAAGTGGTGACCTCTAGTCCGATTTCCATCATCTAGCTCCAAAAACTTGCTAAAATCCAATTTATCTATCCCAGAAAAAATTTTAAACAGCTCATTCATATCCCCTCTCACACACCTTTTGAACGAGAACATATTTAATACCCTCAGTCTATCTATATATTCAAGGTGCCTCAGGGAAGGAATAATCTTTGTTGCCCTACATTGCACTGACTCGAGGAGGTTAATATCGTGTCTAAAATGTGGGGACCATGCCTGTATACAGTACTCTGGATGTGGCCTAACATAAGAGTTATAGAGTTTAAGAATAACCTCCTTACTTTTGTAACTGACATTTCTCTTAATGAAACCCAGCACTCTATTTGCCCTATTTCTTGCTTCAATACACTGCTTAGAAAACCTTAATGCCTTATCTATTACTACTCCTAGATCTTTCTCATCCTCTACTGAGCTCAGCCAATGCCCATCCATTTCATAGTTAAATTCTCTATTATCTTTTCCCATGTTAATAACTTTGCACTTATCAAGGTTGAAAGTCATTCGCCACTTATGTACCCAGGATAACAATTTATTTAAATCCCCCTTCACTTTAAAATTATCATCAATATCTTTAACTACAGCTGCTAATTTGGTATCATCTGCAAAAATTGACACTTTATTATTAACTGCCTCCCCAAGATCGTTTATATAAATGACAAATAATAATGGACCGAGAACTGATCCCTAAAGAACCCCACTGATAACATCCCTCCACTCTGACTTTACACCATTTAGCACTACCCTTTGCTTCCTCTTTTTCATCCACTCAGCTATCCAATTTGAAACACACCCACATATCCCAATCATTTTTAATTTATGAACTAGTCTCCTATGTGGTACCTTATCAAATGCTTTACTAAAATCCAAGTAAATTACATCTACATTCTCTCCCTTATCTACTTGATTTGTTACGAACTCCAGAAAGTCTAGTAAATTAGTCAAACATGATCTACCTGATCTAAACCCATGCTGAGCATCGCTGATTAACCCCTCCCTCTCTAGATGTTGGCAAATCCCTTTTTTAACGATTTTCTCAAGAATTTTACAGAGTACAGGAGTTAGGCTAACCGGTCTAAAGTTATTTGGATCCTCTTTACTACCTTTCTTGAAAATGGGGACTACATTCGCTCTCTTCCAATCATCAGGTATTTCTCCATATTCCAGTGACCTAGTATACAACTTCTCCAGAGCTATTGAGATAATTTCTACCCCTTCTTTAAGTATTCTAGAATGAATATTATCAGGGCCAGAGGCCTTGGTAGCATCTAACTCACCTATTAATCCTTTTATCTTCCTCCAATCCACACTAATGGTAGTAAACACCTCTTTCCTTGACCCATAAGACTATTTAGTTTCTTCTTTGTAAATACTGATGCAAAATGACCATTTAGTACCTCAACTATTTCCTCATCAGTTTCTCTCACAACCCCTTCATATTTGATAGGTCCTATTTTAACTCTGCCAGACTTGTTATTAATTTTATAGTAGCTAAAGAACTTTCTAGGATCTTTGTTGCTATCCTGAGCTAATTTAATTTCTGACACCCTTTTGTTCTTCTTTATAATCTTATTTAACTCATTCCTAGCCATTCTATAATCACTTAAATTTTGAATATTATTTTCTACCTGTAATTTTTTATATGCCCTTTTCTTCTCTGAAACTTTTCTAGCTATCTCCTGATTCCACCATAATGGTTTCCTACTTTTGTTCCTAATAGCCTTCATTGGGATACATTGCTCTTGAACTACATTTATTATATGCTTGAAAGTATCCCGTATCCCATAAGCATTTTTACCTCTGAATTCTACATCCCAGTCTACCAAATTTAGCAAGCTTCAAAGTTTTACATAATCTCCCTTATGAAAATTTGGAACTTTTACAGCATTCTCGGTTATTTTACCCTTCTTAATTCCCAAGTTAAATGAACTATCTGATGGTCACTATTTCCCAATGCTTCTCCAACAGTCAATTCTTGAACTAAATGATCACTGTTAGAAAGTACTAAATCTAATATATTGTCCCCCCTCATTGGCTCATTAACAAATTGATTCAAAAAATTATCCTCAAAGCATTCTATGAACCTGCCACTTGTTCTATCCCTACCTATCATATTTTCCCAGTCCACAGAGTTTAAGTTGAAGTCCCCAATAATAACTGCATCTGTTTCACATCCCTTACTGGAGTGTGTGAAGTATTGGACCGACTGTTTTGATAATGGTAACCCAGTTGATGCAATTTATCTGGACTTGAGAAAGGCCTTTGACAGTGTGCCATTGCCAAGACTATTGTTCAAAGTATCAAAAGCTGGAATTGGTGGTGGTTTGCTGTCGTGGATTGAGTGCTTTCTAAGAAAGCAAAGACAGTGTGTTGTTGTAAATGGTAGTGTGTCAAGATGGAGCGCAATATGAAGTGGGGTGCCACAGGGGACTGTATTTGGACCATTGCTTTTTGCCATTTACATTAATGATCTTCCCAGTGCAATAAAATCAAAGATCAAGATATTCGCAGATGACACTAAGGTATATAATGAAATCAAGGTACCTGAAGACATTGTGAGATTGTAGGAAGATATGATGAATATGGAGGAGTGGTCACATCAATGGTTGATATCAACCAATGCAAGAAAGTACTTTGTTTTGCATATAGGTAGTAATAATGAAGGAGCTGTATATGAAATTAATGGAGCTGAAATTACTTCTGATATTGAGAAAGACCTTGGAGTGCTGGTCTCATCTGGATGTTGAATGTTGAGTCTGTAGGAATATTATATAAAGCTTATGTTAGACCACAACTTAAGTATGCTATTCAGGCTCTTACCTATTTGATATTAGTGGGAGAATAAGACTTTGTCTTGTTTGGGTCCCACCTCAACTTTTTTACAAAGTATTGGACATTAATAGTTTAAATTATCACAGTTTTAACCATTACAGGTCCACTTCCTTCAGATACTTAAATAAATGTTAAATTTACTTTTCATCAGCACTTTGATCCTAGTTATTATCATTATATAATGATTTGTTTCTGTATAGAAACAAAAATAGAAAAATATTTCTCGCTCTGCTCACATATCACTAAATTAAGACATTCTCAGTATCATTCATATGACTAGTTACTTTGGTTCCAGTGCTTGTCAAGTCTCTTCTTGAAGGCACTTATTGATGGAGCACTTACAACATACTCTGGGAGATCATTCCAAAGATTGACAACATGAATACTAAATGCATTTGCTTTTGTGAGAGTTCTGATATGTTCAGTCTTCCTTAATTTATAAGTATTTGTTCTTGTGTTACTAGTATTGAATTCAAAGTAGTCATTCATATCAACATTTTCAAAACGAATGTATGCCTCAATCAGGTCTCCACTAAGTCTTCGTTGCTGTAGTGAAGTTATTTCCAGTCTTTTACATCTAGTCTCATAAGGTAACTCTTCCAACTCTGGTACCAATTTGGTCATCCTTCTTTGAACTTTTTCAAGTTCTTCAATATCCTTCTTATAATAAGGGGACCACACCTGGACAGCATATTCAAGGTGTGTCCGGACCAAAGAACAATATAGTGTGCGACACATTTCAATGTCCATATATAAAAAATTTCTCTTAATCAATCCCAATACTCTATTTGCTTTGGCCACTATATTTCCAATATGTTGGGTTGGCTTTAAGTCCTTTGGAATGAGAACTCCTAGGTCTTTTTGACTCTATGTTGATTTAATTTCTCTTCCATTTAGTGTATAAGATATTTCAGGGTTCCTATGTCCAATATGCATTGTTGTACACTTATCTGGATTAAATTCTAACATCCACCCCTCACTCCATTTCTGAAGTTTTTGGAAGTCCCTCTTCATAGCTTCAATATCTTCATCAAAATTAATTTTAACAAAGATTTTTGCATCATCCACAAACTTAAGGCTGGACATTCAAGTTCTTCTACCGAGTCATTAACAAAAACCAAAAGTAAGACTGGCCAAGGACAGACCCTTGAAGAACTCCAGATGTTACTGCTAGCTGAGTGGAATTCTGACCTCAAACTTCCACAAATTGTTTTCTATCAGCAAGAAAATCCCTGATCCATTCCAATACAGTACCTCTAATACCGTAACCATACAATTTAGTCAATAGCCTTTTGTGGGGCACAGTGTCAAAAGTTTTTCTACAGTCCAAGTAGTTAACATCAATTGGTATTTGCAAATCAACTGCTTTTGTTAGTGCTTCCAAATACTCAAGGAGATTTGTTACTGTACTATAAGCTTCTTCCTAAAACCATGCTGTTTTCTACTAAGGATACCATTGGACTCTAAATGTTCAATTAACTTATCTCTAATGATGGTTTCGCACATTTTACATACTATACATGTAAGGGATATCAGTCGATAGTTAAGAAGATCCAACTTTTCACCTTTTTAAAGATAGGACAAATCTTTGCAACTTTCCATAAGGTGGGCAAAATTCCATTTTCCAACGATTCTTTTATTAACATTGTTATTGGGACTGCTAGTTCAATGTGGCATTTGCTTAAAAACTTTGGGTGGATTCCATCTGGTCCCATAGATTTATTAACATTATTCTTCCTTAATAGAACTGAAACAACCTCCAAGGTAACTTCAATATTTTCCAAGATAGGCATGTCATACCTTCACCAAAAACTGGCATATTTATTTCAGATTCATTCACAAAGACACCTTGGAATGCTTGATTCAGTTCATTGGCTGTTTCAACATCATTCACTGTCATCATAACATTTCTTTTCTTTATTCTCAACACATTTTGGTCCTGCTTCTGATAAAGCTCCAAAAATCCAATGGTCTTCTTGTTAATGGAGCAGGCAACCCTTTCAGACTTATTCGTAGCTCCGGACATTCTTCAAATAATTTGCCAATTATTTATTTGAATGAATTTATTGACCTTGCATCGACAGTTTGATCATCTAAATTTTTGCATTCATCAATATTCATCTGATATTCAATCTTGATCTATCTTTAAAAATTTTCATGACATGACCTCTAGTTTTTCTATCGTCACTCATTGTAAAAAAATCTTCCCTACTTAATCCTTCATAACCATGCATTATTTTAAAAATCTATATTAAATCTCCTCTCTCTTTCTAATTTCCAATGTCATAAGATTACAACTTCTTAATCTATTTTCATATGATTTATTTTTGTTAAATCAGTGATCATTTCAGTAGTTCTTCTTTGCACTTTTTCTATATTACCTATGTCTTGTTGATTAGTAGGCCTCCACACCTGTGAACAATATTCCAAAATAGGCCTGACTAAGCTATTGTAAAGATTTATAATATTAAATATTGACTTGTCAATTATTCTTTTTATTGTCCCCAGAACATAATTTGCTTTATGAACAATTTTGGCTATGTGTTCACTTGGTTTTAAAGTATTATGTACTATTACACCTAAATCCTTTTCTGTAACAGCATTTTCAATATCTTCTTGTGCTAGGCTATATACAGCATTTACATTATTAAATCCTACATTTACAGTTTTACACTTTCTAACATTGAAAATCATCTGCCAATCCTCTGACCATTTATGAAGTTTTCTTAAGTCTTCCTGAAGCACTCTAATTTCCTCATCATTTGAGCTAGTCCCAAGGATCTTTATATCATCAGCAAATTTTAGAATATTTGATTTAATATTTTCAGCAATATCATTAATAAATACTAGGAATAATGTTGGCCCCAATACTGAACCCTGCAGCACACCACTACTTATATTACTCCAAGTCGATTTTTGCCCTTGTATTACAACTCTTTGCCTTCTGGAAGTTAGCCATTCACCTATCCATCTCACTATTCCTTCTCCAAAACCATGACTCCTCAATTTGAGTGATAATCTCTGATGAGGTACCTTATCAAATGCTTTTATGAAATCCAGTTATATGAGGTATATACTATCTACTGGGTACCCCTCATCAACATATTTAGTTACCTTTTCAAAAAATGTAAGTAGATTTGTCAGACAAGACTTTTTAGGTAAAAAAACATCTTTAATTATATTCCTTGATTAGCAGGTTTTAAACTTGCATGCACAAATTCGGGTCAAATTCTTGTTGTTCGTAAGTTTTTGTTACTATTATTGTTCTTGTTTAAGTATGGCTGACTGTTTGTATGTAGAGAGTATGCCTTTTGAAAGTAGTGTGTATGTAGTGTGCGATGTCTGTGGTATAGAGAGGAGAGTGAATGTGTCTGAGTGCCGTGTATGTGCTTTGACTGAGGAGGTGAGTCGATTACATGCAGAATGCTTGTAAGGAAGTATGGAGGGAGGAAGTTAGGCCTAGAACAGGGACTGGAGAGAAAGCAGTAAGTGAAGTAAGTGATGATGAGTGGTGGGTGAAAGTGAACAGAATAGATAAAGTAGGACAGGTTAGGTGTGTGAATGAGAGGGACATGGAACCTGTTAGGCTAACTAACAGATTTGATGCCCTGAGAGAGATAGAATTTGAAAGAGATTTGTCTGGTGTGGCCGTGCCTGAAAGTAGAATAGGAGGTCGAGTGAGTGAGAGCAGGAGAGAGGGTAATACTAGGCCTAGAGAGAATAGGAGAATGACTGAGGTGATTTTGATGGGTGATGACTCTCAGATTAGGTATTTAGATAGGAAGTTGAGTGAAAGTAAATGGAAGGGAGTGAGAGTTTGTCTGCTGGGTGCTGGTGTAAATGAATTGTGTGAGAGGTATGATAAGTTGGTGTCTGGGTGTGAGAGGGAAGCAGTTATGATTACACATGTCGGAGTAAACGATGTAAAGAAGGTGGGTATTTGTGAGTTACGACAGCAGTATAAAAGGCTGATTGAAAGGATGTGTGAAAGTTGAGTAAAAGGCGTTGTTTCAGGTGTGCTAACGAGAATGGATGTGGGGATGGAATGGTTGTCTCATGCAATGGGGTTGAATGAATATGTGAAAGGTTTGTGCGAGGAGTCAGGATTGGTGTTTATAGATGTTTAGAGTGGGTTTTATGGGAATAAGGGTTTATATGCGATGGATGGACTCTGTCTGAGCCGAGATGGGGTTGAGGTTTTGTGGTGGGAATTAGATAGTGTTATTAGGTCTTTAGAGGCAGGAAACTAGGTTTTGATAGTGGTCAGGGAAATTTAATGGCTCAAAGTGAGGCAGGGATAGGAAGCAAACACAGATTTGTAGAAGGTAGGCAGGCTAATGGAAGTGCTTTAGGGTTAAATTACTTGAGTAGTGATTGTGGTCAGGGAAATACAAGAGTACAGGGTCGGGGAAGGAGAGAAAGGAGATGCAGAGGAGATAGGCCCTCAGGTGCTTCATGGATAGGTGGGCTGAGTTGTCTTTACACAAATGCTCATAGTCTTAGAAATAAGAGGGATGAATTATTTAGTTATATCATTCATGAAGATATAGATATAATATGTATAGTTGAATCATGGGTTAATGAAAATATATTTAATGATAATGTGAGTGAATTTGAACTAGAGGGTTATACTATGTACATTAGTCAAAGGAGAGATAGGACTGGTGGTGGGTTGATTATTTATATCAGAAATAGCATTTCTTAAAATCTAAATAACTATAAAGTAAGGAGAAGGTGAATCATTATGGATAGATTTTAAGGTTGGTAAAAATAGGAAAATACACTTGGGAGCTTTTTATAGACCACCAGGACAGACTGATTGTATCAATGAGTTAATGATTAGGGAAATAAATAAAGGATGCAAGAAGATACAGTTACTCTTGGTGACTTTAATTTAACTGCTGTATACTGTGAAAATATCATAGGAATAGGTAGAGCAAGTTGTAAGTTTATGGAGTGTTTTGAGGATAACTTTTTGACCCAATTTGTTAATAATAAGCCAACAAGGGGTGCTAATATATTAGATCTAATTCTTTCAAATGATGATCACTTGGTTCAAGGATTGAGTGTAGGAGAATCATTGAGAAACAGTGATCATCAGATGGTTCGGTTTAATTTGCAAATAGTTAAAGGTAGAACAACGACAAACTCCACAAAAATTCCAAATTTTTATAGGGGAGATTATGCAACATGCTAAATCAGATTAGGTGGGATATAGAATTCCATGGAAAGAATACTTATGAGATGTGGGATATTTTTAAGACTATATTAAACATGGCTCAGGAACGGTGTATTCCAATGAAGTCTATTAAGAAGAAATGTTGGAAACCATTATGGTGGAATCAAGAAATAGCTAATAAAGTTTCAGAGATAAAAAGGGCATACCAGAGATTACAAAGTGAGAGTAGTTTAGATAATTTAAACCATTAAAGGTCAACCAGAAATGAACTAAATAAGATTATTAAGAAGACCAAAAGGACAGCAGAAATTAATTTAGATAAAAATAATAAAAAAGATCCTAAAAAATTCTTTAGCTATTATAGAATCAATAATAAATCTAACAGTGATAAAATAGGGCCTATTTTATCATGGTCACTCTTACTCATGTCTTTGAAAATTTGAATGTTTTTTACTTTTCATCTGGTGATTCACCAAGTTTACTTGCTGATTTCACTACTAGTGAGGCCATTCTTTCATTTTCAAACATTAACTTAATCAATCTTGAGTTAGGTCTAGGCCTAGGCCTATCATCATTCCACATATTTTGGGTCTGGCTACCTAATCGGATAGCATTTGTTATCTTGATCTGTTCCAAGTCAATACTCAAATCACCGAATAGCATATTTTTAATTTTCTCAATATCCTCATGCTTCCTAACAGCCTTATGATTACTGTCTGACTCTACAATGCCAGTGAACATCACATTCTTGGTTCTTACTTCTGTATCTTTAATATTAGCCCATTCTCTCTGTACTTTTGTTTCAATGTTATCATCTAAGCATCTAGTAATTTCATCAGATACTGATTTCTCAATTACAGCATCGTGCTGGGTGACTTTTCTATCCTCCTGGAATCTTCATCAACCTTCTGTCTAATTGGGCCTATCTGTTTCAGGATCTCCTTATAGACTATCTTACAGTGGTTAAAGTCACAATAGTATGATATATTCTGGATTTGGCTAGCTAATTTGCTGAACATTTGATAAGAATCAATGGACATATCTTCAAATCTTGCATGGTACCAGTAATTGCAGTAATCACAATACAAACCATCACTATTTTTACCTCTGCTCCTCACAAACTTCTCGTCCACAAACATCCTGAGCTCTAGAATTACCAGAGGCTCCATTTTTATTTTTATCAACAAGATCCAGTGTTGGTTTCCCATTCACATTTCCAGTTGATTTATTTTGTTCACCTCTATTATTATCCTTGTCTTTCTTTCCAGATATTGGCGGCATGTTATTATCTTCACTTATTCTCCCAATTAAAACAAATTAGGCAAGATTTACAGTAGACAATTCCAATAATAACAGGAAGCATGCAAAACACATCCTTCTTACCTACATGGTTTCCTTACCTGCAGAAGGATATAAAAAGAATGTAAGATGTTCAGAGAAGAGCTTCTAAGCTGGTACCAGGATTTGGAGCATTGACCTATGAGGAGAGATTGGAGAGACTTGGGTGGATTACCCTTGAGAGAAGAAAGAGGGGAGATATGATAGAGGTGTTCAAGATCATGGGAGGATATGACTTTGTGTCTGAGCCCAAGGAGTTTTTCCAGCCTGCACAAGGGATTACTAGAGGTCATAACATAAAACCCTTTAAGAAGAGATGCAACAGAACTCTAAGGCAGAAGTTCTTCATTGAAAGGGTCGTGGACCCATAGAATGATTTGCCTGCGATATTATGAACTCCACCAGTGTAAACTCTTTTAAAATTAAATATGATAAACATATAAGAGAATTAAATAATCACTAGTGAAGCAAGATTTTGAAGCACAGAGTGCATATTTCTTATTCTCACAGAAATTCAAATGGTGAGTTCTATTTTCTTCTCCACTTCAGAATTGCATATATGCATTATGACAAATGAATTCTCCATTTGTCAAAATGCATACATGCAATTCTTTCAGCTAAAATAATCCACAACATTGGTGGCAAAGGAAAAAAAATATCACCCACTGTCCATCAGGTAAACTATTGATTGAAACTAAATTCCCTATTATCCCTTTCCATGTTAAGAACTTTGCATTTTTTAAGGTTAAAAGTCATCTGCCACTTCTGAGCCCAAGCTAATAACTTATTTAAGTCACTCTGCACTTTAAAGCTATCCTCAACTTCTTTGACTACAGCTGGTAATTTAGTGTCATCAGTCAAAATTGACACTTTGCTATTTACAGCCTCCCCAAGATTATTTATATAAACTATTAATAATAAAGGGCCTAGAACGGATCCCTGAGGTACACCACTGATAACGTCCCTCCACTGTGACCTCGCCCCATTCTGCATAACTCTGTTTCCTGTTTTCAGCCATTCAGTTATCGAATTCAAAACTTTACCACATATTACATGCATTTTTAATTTGTGAACTAGTCTCCTATGTGGAACTTTATAAAAAGCTTTGCTAAAATCTAAGTAAATTACATCAACATTCTCTCCCTTATCTAATTGTTTAGTAACATAATCCATAAAATCCAGTAAATTTTTTAAACACGATCTACCTCTTCTTAACGCATGCTGAGCATCATTTATTAACCTACCATACTCTAGGTGGTCAGAAATCCCCTTCTTAACTATCTTGTCAAGAATTTTACAAATGATAGAAGTTAAGCTTACCGCCTAAAGTTATTTGGGTCCTCTTTACTTCCACTTTTAAAAATTGGCACTACATTCACTAATTTCCAATCATTAGGTATTTCTCCAAACTCTAGTCATCTAGTATATATCTTCTCAAGAGCTACTGCAATACTATCTACACCTTCTTTAAGTAACCTAGAATGAATGTTGTCAAGGCCAGATGACTTACTAGTATTTAACTCCAATATAAGCCCTTTAATTATTTCCCTGTTCACATTAACGGTATTCAACACTACTTCCCTTGACCTAGAATTATCATTAATTAATCTATCTTGATTCTCTTGTGTAAATACTGAAGAAAAATTATCATTAAGAACCTCTACTATTTCCTCATCAGATTCTTTCAAAACCCTTTCATATCTAATAGGCCATATTTTATCACTGTTAGATTTGTTATTAATTCTATAATAGCTAAAGAATTTTCTTTCTTGGATCTTTATTATTATTTTGAGCTAAATTAATTTCTTATTTAAATTAATTTCTTATTTAACTCATTTCTGGTCGACCTATAATGATTTAAATTCTCAAAAGTACTTTCTCTCTGTAATCTATGGTATGCCCTTTTCTTCTCAGAAATTTTCCTAGCTATCTTCTGATTCCACCACAACTACTTCCTACATTTCTTCCTAATAACCTCCATTGGAATACACTGCTCCTGGACTATGTTTAGTAATGTCTTAAAAGTGTACCACATCTCATAAGTATTCTTTCCCCTTAAATTCTATATCCCACCTAATCTGATTTAGCAAGTTTGGAGTTTTTGTGGAGTTTGTTGATCTACTACCTTTCACTATTCCCAAGTTAAAATGAACCATCTGATGATCACTATTTATAAATGCTTCCCCGACAGTCAATTCCTGAACCAAGTGATCATCATTTAAAAGAATTAGATCTAAGATATTGGCACCCCTTGTTGGCTTATTAACAAATTGAGTCAAAATATTATCCTGAAAGCATTCTATAAACTTACAACTTGTTCTATCCCTTCCTATCATATTTTCCCAGTCCACAGAATTTAAATTAAAGTCACCAAGAATAACTGTATCTACTTCACATCCTTTCCTTATTTCCCTGATCATTAGCTCATCAATACAGTCACTCTGTCTGGGTGGTCTGTAAAAGGTTCCCAAGTGTATTATCCTTTTTATACTTACCCTAATATCTATCCACAGTGACTTAACTTCTTCTTGCTTTATAGAATTATTTAGATTTGAAGAAATGCTATTTCTGATATAAATAATCAACCCACCACCAGTCCTATCTCTCCTTTGACTAATGTACATATCATAACCCTGTAGTTCAAATTCATTTGCATTGTCATTAAATTTATTTTCATTAACCCATGATTCTATTACACATATTATATCTATATCTTCATTAATAATATAACTAAATAACTCAGCCCTCCTATTCCTGAAGCACCTCTTTTTGAATGTATACCTTCCACTCTATCTCCTCTGCATCTCTTTCCTTTCTCTGCCCTACCCTGTACTCTTATATTTCCCTGACCTCTATCAGTAACTAGTTTCCTGCCTGCAAAGACCCAATGACACTATCTAACTCCTGTCACAACACATCAACCCCAGCCCTGCTTAGATGGAGTCCATCCAATGCATACAATGCCTTATTCCCATAAACCCATTCCAAACATCTACAGACACTAATCCCGACTCCTGATACAGGCCTTTCACATACTCACTCAGTCCAATTGCACAAGACAACCATTCCATCCCCATATCCAATCTCAGAAGCACCCCTGAAACAATGCCTTTCACTCTACTTTGACTCATCCTTTCAACTAACCTTTTGTACCTCTCTCATAACTCATATGAACCCACCTTCTTTACATCATTTACTCCCACATGCGTAATCACAACTGCATTCCTCTCACACCCAGACACCAGACTATCATACCTCTCAGACACATCATTTACACCAGCACCTGGCAAACAAACTCACTCCCTTCCATTTGCTCGCACTCAACTTCCTATCTAAATATCTAATCTGAGAATCACCCATTACAAGCACCTCAGTCATCCTCCTAATCCCTCTAGGCCTAGCATTACCCTCCCTCCTGTTCTCATTCAAACTACCACTTATTTCACTTTCTGCCACAACCACATCAGACAAATCACTTTCAACCTCTTCCTCTCTCAGGCCATCGAATCTGTTACTCAACCTGACAGGTTCCATGTCCTTCTTACTCAAAGACCTAACCTATCTATTCTATCCATATTCACCCACCATTCATCTTCACTCACATCAGTCACTTCTTTCTCTCCAGTCCCTAGTCTAGGCCTATCTTCCACTCTTCTGGTCCTAGCCACATTCTTCACGCGTACACTCGCATCCCTTCTCACTTCATTCACCAACTCACTTAATCTCTTGCACTCATCACGCAACCGACTCACCTCCTCTACCAAAGCCACATTTGCCTTAGTTACATAACACAATGGGCATTCAGATACATTTACTCTTCTTTCAACACCACAAAAATCACAAACTACATACACACTGCTTACATCAAAAGGCATACTCATTTCATCCAAAGCAACAACCATACTGAGAAACTTTTCAAAATATAATTAAAAATTCCTTTAGTATTATGTCTAATACTCAAAGTTAACCATCTTCCCAAACTTAAATATATTACACCGAAAAATCCAAAATGAAAAAATGTCAATGAATAGAGAGCTTGTTGGGAACACGTCTGATCGCTACAGATGCTGTTACTGCCCCATCTGAATCATCAGTTTTAATATCTAAACTCACTGAAGATATCCAAGAACAAAATAAATTCTTAAATGAATGAAATTCAAAGAATAAATAAGAGATTAGATAACTCCAACCCATCCAATGTCCCTATAGAAAAACACTCCATCACCCTATTTCATCTCCCTACCACATCTCATACTAGCCTTATGACCAAAAATAAACAACCATCAAAGGGTCTAGACAACAATGTTTTCTGGGAATTTGTCACAGATATGCAAAATATCATGGGCTCTAACCCAACACCACAAAAATTAGCTAGCAAAATCGCTCAATATGCCAATACAACCCAATTAATAAATAAAAGAACCACTGGTAAGGAAAGACTTTCAATCTCTTAATAAACTCTAATGTTGATCTTACAGTGGAATATAGGTTTTTTATCTTGGTTGACTTCAGTTCAAAATATTTTTTCTCAAAAAACAATCCTTCTAGCTGCTTTCCAAGAAACACTTCTCAATAAAAACTTCAATTATAATCTTTGTAATTACGTGATCTACTGTAAAGACAGACAACCATGGTGGAGGGGTAGCTATCCTAGTCCATAGGAGTGTCCCTTCCACTCCTTTAGCAATTCAAACCAACCTAGAAGTTGTGGGCGCCCAAATATTCTACCAAGGAATATACATTAATGTTTGCTCTGTCTATATCCCCAACCCTACAAACATATTATATAGAGATCTAAAAAATATAATTTCACAACTCCAAAGACTCTTCCTCCTTCTGGGTGACTTTAATATCCATTATCACCTCTGGGGCTCTCCAAAATGTGACCCCTTTGGCTCTCTCTTAGTAGATTTCTTAAATGAAGAAAATGATGGTTACCCATCATTTTCCCATATTGATTTATCTATATGTTCAAATGATATCTACCCTAAGTTTTCATGGGAAGCTTTCGCAACCCCAATCTTTATCTCATTCATAGAACCAACTAAAATTCAAGTCTCCTCTCCCAGCTAGATGGATCCTAAAGAAAGCAGATGGAGTGCTTTCAAAGCTAATATTAATCTCCCCAATTTGCAGTCTGATCTCTCTACAATATACCAGAATATGGTCACAAGTTTTCACAATGCTGCCAAAACCTGTATACCCAAAAGAAAGCCTACGCCTCACCCAAAGTATTGTAGCTCTTGGTAGTCCCAAGAATGTGAGGAAGTAGTCAAAGCTCGCAAAGCAGCATGGAGGACCTTTTCTTCCCATAGAAGTCTAGATAACTTCATTACTTACAAAAAAGTCTGAGCCAAGGCGCGGTATATCTTTAAGAAAAACAAAAAAAGCTTCATGGAGGGAATTTATCTCTACTCTCTCCCCCTGCAGACCCTTAAGCTTTGTTTGGAACAAGGTGAGACCATTTCTAAAACAAAGACTACATAGCCCCATCTCCCAAAACTCCAATGGACAGTTAATTTCAGAACTGCAGGAGGTTGCAGAAATACTAGTCATCCATTTCTCAGCCACCAATACACCCCATCCGACCCCAGCTTAGCCTCTTCTCCTTGCTTCAAAACGCTTGTTTCCTCGCTTTTCATACAACTTCTCTCACAACTTTCAATGGTCAGCCTCTAATTTCACAGGGTAGATGCTGACCTTCTTCTTAAGTCAACCGTCCCGGATCGGGCCTGAGGGGGGGAGGGGACAATGTTCCCTAACCCCTGAGCTCCGGTCTGGGGTGGTTGGTTTTTAACAACCTGCTTTATCCCCACCCATACCTTCTTCACATCCCTTTTCCTCTCCTCTTCACAATCTATATATTTTTTACGCCGTGTTCAAGGTGGAGCCGCCATGCCGATGGACTGCCAGGCCACCAGGCGGGAGGGGTGGTCTTAAATGGCGGCGCCTGGCTCTGCCAGGCTTGTAAGCACCTCTCGCAGTGCGGGCTACTGTGAGAGGTGATGCGCGATTGCATCCCGTGTCAAAAAGAGGGTCACCATTCCCAATGATGAGTTTAAAAAAAACACAACCCCCAACTTTCCCTATAACTTCGAGGGAGCCGCCCTTGGGCAGCTCCAGCAAAAAAATGAAGGTCCCCCCCCGTGTGCTTGCTCAGGGGACCCTCCATATATCTCTAACTGGAGAGGAGGCTTACTCCTCTCCTTCGCTTACGGTTGTAGGGGACTCCCCCTCACCCCCTTCTCTGGATGTGCTTTCGGGCGCCTCCCTTTTACCAGCGGCAGTCCCCTCTGTTCTTTCCAAGGGGACTGCCAAGAAAGCCAGCAGGCAGCCCTTAGCCAGCTGCTCCACATCGAAGCGACTCGGTAGGGCAAACCCCCTTAGTGGGGAGAGGGAAGCCAGGCCCCTTCGGTCGCTTCCCTCAAAAGACCTGCTGGCAAGAATACTGAACCTTGCCGGAGTCAAGGCCCATGCCTCCCCAAAGAAGACTAGTGACGATACTGCCAACGGGAGCTGCGATGTCTTGGGGGGGGCGGATGGCCAACTGGAGGCCCCCCTGAGATAGACATGGTCCTTGAGGAAACCCAGCCTCAGAGGGTAGGGCCTTCCATGGGGGGGAATCCTGGCTCGGCGCCAAGCACCGAACCCGAATCCGCCCTGATGCAAGGTCCTCCTCAAACGGCTGGGGATTCTCAGGCAGTACAAGGAGGGGAGGGATCTCCTCCGGATGATGCCCCTGTGACCACCAGGACCTTCTCCATCTCGGAGAAGGACCTGGCTGAGGCCGGTCCATCTGGCCTGGGGGCTTCTACCGGCGAGGGTGAGAAGCGGGTTCATTCCCCGCCCTCCTCTCCAAAAAAGAAAAGGACGAAAAAGACCAAAAAGACGAAGACTCGGGGCTCCTCTCCATCCGCGGGGACGGATGGGTCTGCTGCCACTTTTGCAAGCGACCAAGGCAAGATCGGCACATCGGGCCCCTCTGCCCCCCCTGAGTACGGAGCTCCTGACCATGACAAAGACCAAAATTGCACAGGGCGGAGCCTCGATGACATCGGGGCCCCTCATTCAGAGGTTACCTGGCGTCTTCGAGCCCGATGGCTTCAAATGCTTCCTCGTTATTCGCTCCACTGATGGCACCATGTTGTCCAAGGGCAACATGATCCATCAGAGGAGAGGATTAGCTAGTGCAATTGGTAGAGAGCCGAAGGTAACCCGTTTCTCGGACGGGAGCCTTCTGGCGAATCCCGCCGAGGCGGCCAAGATAAGTGCTCTTCAAACACTTCATGGCACCCCGGTGAGTGTGACGCCGCACTCTACCATGAACTTTGTGAAAGGAGTAGTTTATGCGAGGGAACTCGTTGACTACTCCATTGAGGACATCACCCTAGAGCTGGCCGACCATGGGGCGGTCAAGATCGAACGTGTGATGAGAAAACAAGGAGGGGCCTCGAGACCCACCCCTACACTCTTCGTCACGTTCGACTGTGACAAGCTCCCTGAGTCGGTGCGTGCTGGTTGGTACCGCTACCGTGTGAAGGCATTCGTGCCACTGCCGCGGCGGTGCTATTACTGTCACCGCTTCGGCCATACGAATTGCTCATGTAGACATGCAAAGTCGGGGTCACCCGAAGTCTGTGTAAATTGCTCCAAGGTCGCACATGATAAGTCCAAATCGTGTGTGGCCAAGTGTGTCGATTGCGAAGAGCCGCACCCTGCTTCTTTGAAGCAATGTGGTGCATATCTCCTTGAGAAAGAAATCCTGGCCGTTCAGGCCCAGGATCGACTCTCATTCCGCGAGGCAAAGGACTTGGTCCTGGCGCGCCCGGCTCTGCCTGGGACGTCATATGCCTCAATAGTTAGAAAGGCACCCTCTGCTCCTGGCCCATCCAGGCCAACGAGCACGGTTGTTTCCGCGCTCATTCGGAGCCCTTCTGCGGGCTCTACCCAACCCGGGCGCTCCCCTGTTAAAGCTAGTGGCAAAAAGGGTTCATGCCCTGCCCCGGCTAAAACCAGGGCTCCCCCCTCTTTCCCCAGCGTGACCGTTTCCCGTAAGGCGAAACGGCCACGCGCCTCCACCGAGTCGTTAGACTCACAGGAGGCAACACCCCTGAAGATGGTTGCTAGGCCATCTTCCGGGGTTCCTAAAGCTGTACCCCGAAAGGAGGACAGCAACAAAGGAGCTTCGGCCCCTTCGCCCACGCCCCGAGGTGGAGCGAGTGGCTCGGAGACGGTGGTTCCTCGAAAAAGGGCCCCCCCGCCTCCGAAGCCGCAACGCCCACCTAAGGTTTCGAGGCGGAGGGAGGAAAAGACTCGCATGGCGAGCCCAACCTCCCCCAATAAGTCCTCGAAGGCGACAGCGCCTTCAGCGCTTTGTCCGGATAACAGCGCCCGGGGTTCTGCCCCCGGGAAGCGTGTGGCCATTCCCGTGAGGGTCTTCAGTTCGAGGAGGGCCCCCGCGTCTCCTCCGAGCTAGGCCTGGAGGGCATATTCCTTCAATGGAATTGCCGTGGACTCCGGGCCAACTGGGAGAGCTGCGGAGGCTCGTCTCATCCCGTTCCCCGTTAGCTATCGTTTTGCAGGAGACCATGCTAGGCGCGTGCCCCCTGCCCGCCATTCCGGGGTATAAGGGTCTTACGACCCCACCACCGCGGGATGGCTGGGCTGGGGGATGCACGGTTTACACCGGGCATGATGTCTCCGTTCTTCCTTTCTCTTTAGATACCCCCTTTCAGGCAGTGGCTGTGCAGCTGCACCTGGATAGGAGGTATACTCTGATTTCTGCGTACATTCCACCGTCAGCTGACTTCGACGCGGGGGACTTCCGCCGCGTCGTGGCACGGTTGCCGAGGCTCTATCTCTTGCTTGGAGATCTGAACGGCAGGTATCCTCTTTGGGGAGATTACTCCATAAATCCCAGGGGAGAAGTCCTTGCCGATCTGATCGAAGAGCTTGAGATGGGTGTCCCAAACGTGGATGAGTTTACGCATCACTGTCCGAGAACCGCTTCATTTTCTTGCCTCGACCTATCTTTGTGCTCTTCGGATGCACAGCCTGATTTTGATTGGGGGGTGGTTGATGACCTCCATGGTAGTGATCACTTTCCCATTCAAATATCATTTTCAGGGCAACTGCCGCCTGAGAGACCACCTCGGTGGTGCTTGGCACGGGCGTGGTGGCCTGCATTTCAGGAAATGACTGAATTTTCTATCAGTTGAGGAGTTTAGGTCGGTAGATGAAGCCGTTGAGTTCTTCCCCGGCAACCTCATCGCCGTGGGCCTGACTACTATTCCTAGGACGTCTGGCCGTTTTGCACACCGACCACTCCCATGGTGGTCGGCCGAGTGTGAGACGGCCCTCAAACAGAAGCGTTATGCCTACATGTGCTGCCCGAACGATTTCACTGTCGCTGAATTTCGTCGGGCTAGGGCTAAGTTCCGGTATATTTCGAAAGCACGCCCGCCGCTCTTCTTGGCGGGCATACGTGTCTTCACTTAACGGGAAAACCCCTTTAGCTGAGGTGTGGAAGCGAGTCAAAAGGATTCAGGGCAAGTTCTCGCAGGACCCCCCTCCCGTTCTCCAGGAGAATGGGACCGCAATCTCGGACCCCGCGTCCGTGGCGGAATCCTTAGCGACCGCTTTTTCCGCATTCTCTAGCTGTGATGCTGCTCCACCAGCATTCAATGCACGTCGTGATGTCGCGGAAGGCCGCCGGCTGGACTTTACCTCCAGAGGCGGAGAACCCTTCAACAACAAGTTTACTGTGAGTCAGTTGCGTTCCGCTCTCGTTTCGTGCGTGGACACCGCCCATGGTCCGGACGATGTTCCCTACGCCATGCTTCGACACCTGGGTAAGCGAGGCATGGCCTTTCTGTTAGATTTGTTCAACAGGATCTGGGTGGAAGGCCTTCTCCCAGACTCCTGGCGAATGGCTACTGCGCTCGCCTTTCGCAAGCCTGGGAGAGATCACTCTACTCCGACCGGTTTCCGCCCAATCTCTCTAACCTCTTGCGTGTGCAAGTTGATGGAGAAATTGGTAAATGTTAGATTAGCCTACTTCCTGGACAGCGGAGGCCATCTGTCTTCTGCACAGTGCGGCTTCCGTAAGTTCCACTCCACGTCGGATACTCTGCTCAGACTGGAAAATGCTGTCTGCAAGGCTTTCCTTCGTAGACAGCACTACGCCACGGTGTTTTTTGATCTGGAGAAGGCCTATGATACCGCATGGCGATACGGTATCATGGAGACTCTCCAAACGATGGGGGCAGGGGACGCCTCCCAATGTTTATATCTGAATTTTTGCGAGATCGTCGATTCCGCGTACGGGTGGGGGGAGCCCTCTCCGGCCCAAAGGAGCAGGAAGAGGGTGTCCCGCAGGAAAGTGTCCACAGTGTCACACTCTTCGCCCTGAGCATCAACGGCATCACCTCAGTGCTGCTGGAAGATGTTCTCGCTACGCTCTACGTGGACGACCTTTCGATCTCTTTTGGCGCGGCCCAGATTCCAACTCTGGAGCGTTGACTCCAACAGGCATTGACCGCGTCTCTCGCTATGCCGAAGCGCACAGGTTTCGGTTTTCTTTGGCCAAGACTAAGGTGGTGCACTTCTGCCGCCATCCACGGCTTCACCCCGACCCAGATTTGTTTCTTAATGGGGTGCGCCTGGATGTGGTTGAGTCGCACCGTTTCCTTGGTCTTGTATTCGACCAACGCCTCACCTGGGAGGCTCATATTCGCAGACTTAGGGTTAGGGTCTCTTGTACCCGCGCCATGGATATTCTCCGTTCCGTGACGTTCAGCGCTTGGGGCGCTGATAGGGCTACTGCCTTACTTTTTTATCGATCCTTTGTTCGCTCAAAGCTCGACTACGGATGCGAGTTTTATGCATCTGCAGCCGAGCGTTTATTGCGGAAGGTGGATTCGATCCACCACACCGGCCTTCGCCTTGCGACCGGTGCCTTCCACACTTCCCCTATTGAGAGCCTGTTGGTCGATGCTGGGGAGATGCCACTCGCTCTGCGCCGCGTGCAGTGCATCACTCGCCTGTATGCGCGAGCCCGGCGCCTCCCTCAGTCGCCAACAGCTCTCACTGCATCCGCAGCTGATCTCGATGGTGCCTATGCCGCCGAGAGACGCCAGTCATACCCTAAGCCCTTTGGGTTTAGGGCCAGGAAACTCCTTCGAGAGGTAGATATAGCTCTCGGGCCGGTGGCGCCCCTGGTTCTGCCCAGGACGCCACCCTGGAGGGTACCACATTTGGCTATTTATCGCCACGCCTCTGCTCCCAAAGCTTGTACTGCGCCGGGAGTATTGCGTTCGACCTTTTTGGAGCACACATTGTCTCACGCTGGTACCGTACCAGTGTATACGGATGGCTCCAAGTCCCAAGAGGGGGTCGGCTTCCACGCCGTATCGCCTCTGTTTGAAGTCAGCGGGGCTCTACCAGGCGCTGCGTCTGTCTTCACGGCCGAGCTGGTGGCAATACACCACTCGGTACGGGAGATTCTGCGACCTGCCCGGTTCGGAGACCGGATTGTGATCTATAGCGACTCATCCCCTGGTTCGCGAAGTCCGTGACGCCACGGTTTTGGCGAGCCGGGCAGATGTCGAGATTATCTTCTGCTGGGTTCCTGGACATGTAGGAATTGCGGGGAATGAGCGCGCCAAAGAGTCCGCGAGGACTCTGCGACCGGACCAGCGTTTCGCTCTTCCTCACACCGACTACATGGCAGAAATACGGGCAGCTCTTCGGACTGCTTGGCAAAGAAGATGGGAGACGGTCGAAGGGAACTTAAAGTTGCGTGCCATTGCGCCGCGACTGTTTCCATGGACCTATCCCCCAATGCCGCGGCGGCTTCAGGTTGCTTTCTGTCGTCTCCGAATCGGGCACACTCGTGTGACGCATCGCTATTTGATGGAGCGCTCGCCTGCGCCCTATTGCAATGACTGCGCCGTCCCCCACACTGTTCGGCACATTCTTGTCGAATGTCCCAGTCTGGGTGATCTTCGCGCATGACACCTGTCCCGGTACCGGGATGGGCGAGGTCGCTACCGCCTGTCCCTTGTACTCGGGATGAATGCGTGCACTTTGACTGGTGGACTTGTTGACTTTTTGGGGGAGGCCGGTCTTCTCCCTTTCATTTAACCAGGTTCAATTGTTGTTGTTTTTGTTATTGTTATTGTTATTTCTTTTTATTGTTGTTTCCTGTTCAATATTTTTTAAAGTAGCCTAGAACTAGGCTGTTTGTTTATGGCGACTTATGCCTAAGTTGGCAGTCGCCAGATAGCCCCTTAATTAAAAAAATAAAAAAATCAGCCACCAATAGTAAAAGAAACTTTACCCAACCTTTTACTTCCCATATTCCAGAAGAGGAATTACACTCACTGAATTTTGCAACCCAAGAAATCCATCTGTACAATCGTCCTTTCAACTTAAATTAACTTCAGAATGCATTGGACAATGACAGCTCTTCAACTCCAGGAAAAGACAATATCCCCTATGAATTCCTCCAACTGGTACTTTTTCCCACCAATGGAAAATCTCTCTTTTAAGTCCCATCCTTAAATGAAGTAAAGTTCCCGCACAAAAGGAATCATATCACCCAATTGCTCTAACCAACACCTTATGTTAAACAATGGAAAAAATGATTAATAAAAGGTTACTAAAGTTCCTCTTTGAGAATGATATAATCAGAAATTCCCAAAGTGGCTTTATCAAAGGTCACTCTACTTGTGACCCTTTAACATCACTAGAATTCTCAGTCCGAGAAGGTTTTCTCCAGTGTTCATATACAGTTTCCCCTTTTTTTTGGATATAAACAAGGCTTATGATTCCATTTGGCATTTTGGTTTTCTACAAAAAATACATGATTTTAACTTACAAGGAAATCTTTCCTTTTTCATACAAAATTTTATAGAAGACAGGCTAGTACACGTGAAACTCCCTATAGCTTTATCAGAGTTGTACCATACAGAAACTGGTTTACCCCAAGGAAGTATCCTCAGCCCCACCCTTTTCCTAATTTATATCAACAATATATTTGACTCGTTGCCTGGCGGTGTTAAAAAATCAATTTATGCAGATGATTGTGCTCTTTGGGTTTCTGGACAACATATAGAAGAATGTATGAACTTGCTCCAGCACTCCCTACAAACCCTTCAAGACTGCTCTGAGCACTGGGGGTTGAACTTTTCAAAAGAAAAATCCAAATACTTAATCTTTAGTAAAAGACATCCACATACATCCTTCCCTAACTCTATATGGAGAAAAAAAATGAGAGAGCCTTTACCCATAGATTTTTTGGCCTTATTTGGGACTGTAGCCTCACCTGGGGCCCACATATCACATATATCAAAAATCAGTGTTCAAGTGGCATGAATATCATGAAACTTTTTTCAGGTAAAAAAGCCTTATCCACCTGTACGCATCTCTTGTACGATCTATAATGGACTATGGTTCATTTCTCTTTGATAAAGCAGCTAAGACTCATCTTCAAAAATTGGATAGAATCCAGTATGCCTGTTTATGTGTTGCCTTGGGTGCATTAAAGTGCACACCAAGCAAGGGTCTAGAACCTGAAGCCAATGTAATGCCCCTTGCAATAAGAAGACAACAACTTGGCTGTAGATATCTTATCTGTTGCCTTTCAGAAAAATTGAAAATCACAATAAGATCCCTTTACTCAAAATCATATAGTTATAATTTCTATTGCACAAGCCCCTTCCCCTTACCTTTTATTGAGAGATACAAGGAACTATTAAACTTATCAAGCCTTCCTTAAGGAGACTCCCCAATACCCTCCCCATAAGTTATACGAGTTACCACCATCAAATATCACTTTCCATCTCAAGCTAACCCAATATCTTATAAACTCAAACCTTCCTGTATGTATAATAAGCATTTCTCTGAATTAATAGAATCCCTCCCACAACTCATCACCTTAATTTACACTGATGGGTCTAAAGACATTGATGAAACACAAGCTCAGGAATCCTGTTTAACACAACAGATTAATCATATATGTTACCCCACACCAGCTCAGTTTTGACAGCAGAATTATATGCTATATATCGTGAGGCAATCCTAGCTGCAGAGCAACACAAAGAAAACACCGCTATTTGTTCCGATTCCCTCGCATCCATCTCGGCAATTCAAGGAAATGGGGATCACTTTTTAGTCAGACGAATATACAAAATTATAACTGAAATCCCATATGCCAAATTTTTTTTCTTCTGGATCCCAGGGCACAAGGATATACCAGGCAATGAACAGGTAGACAAGATCACCAAATCAGCCAATCTATATGGGCATCTTATAAATATTCCTAAATCTAAGAGTGAAATCTTATGATCCCTGATGCACCATTTTCAAACAAAATGGTTACAACACCTTAAAAATGTCTCCCCAACTTACTGGCATATAATCCAAAATCTTCCCACTGACATTCCCCATCTGGAAAACCACAAAGAAGTCATTCTCACCCAATTGATACTTAATGTTAGCTTAATCTCTCACAAACACTTCTTTACAGGTGACCCTCCTCCAATCTGTCATGATTGTAACAAAAACATGACTCTACCCCATCTAATTTTTGATTGCACAAAACTCAGCAGGGCAAGAACCTCCCTCACAGGTCATGCCAACAAAAACGGACAAACCTTGTCCAGAGAGATATTCTTTATGAAAGATTTCCCCCTCCCAATTATTCTTGTATTCCTTGAACTATCAGGTCTCCACCACATAATTTGAACTGTTTTGAAGCTTAATCTAACTTGTTTAAACTTTATTCTTGGTTTTTGTTTCTGTTTTTAGTATATACATACAGGAGTGCTACACTTCACCCTCTCTTTACTAACATGGCTCCCCCGTCTCTTCTTGCTTTGTGTTGTAGAGTGGAGTCCTACAACTGAAGTTCCCCCATTCTTGTTCCTCTCCTTTGGCCTCCTGAGCTATATATATATATATATATATATATATATATATATATATATATATATATATATATATATGCATGTACATACCTATATTTATAAGTATGTATTATTTATTTATTTATTTAAAAAAAAATTTAGATACTAAGAAAACAAAACAAAGAAACGTACAAAAAAAGCTTTAAATAGAACTTGCTATTGCGTGTCGATGACTACAAGCAGTTTTAGCACCCAGTAAAAAAGAAATAATAACCAAGAACAGGAGCTACTTTTGCCACTTTTACCCACTATTTCTCCTTTCTCTTTGCTTATTTATTACTTCAACTAAGCAAGTAATCAATGGAGGGATAGCAGAAAAACACTAAAAATAGCCCCCAAAATAGCTAGATACCTATAGCATCTGGCCATAGTCTACACAATTACCCGTTTTGCTTCGCTAGCAAAATTAAGAAACAAAGGGTGTCTAAAACAGCAAAAGTACCAAATTACTACAAAAAGAATCAAATCAAGCCAAGGTTCAGTGGTTGCAAATTTTGTGTACCAAAAGTGGTATATCCTTGTTTAGCAAGCATGTCCATGAACAATGACAAAGCGAAACAAAACCAAGACTGAGTGCTATTCCTGTAAAATAAAAGCGGACCTAGAACATACAATTCAGTACAATGATTGTAAAAACTGGGTGCACTATTACTGCAGTAGTCTTCCCGCATACTATATATTGTGCCTCTATAGAACGAAAAGACCAACAATGTGGATCAGACTGAAGGCGAGGAACAAACTAGGCCTAGGCCTACTGGCACTCTACCAACACAGAACCCTACCCTGGAAATACCGGTATCGGAGGTATGCATCCAAAACAAAAATGGCAAATATCCCTACTGCCGCCTTGGGAGAGGTTAGAGGTCTTTTAATTTCTCCACCTCTCGCGTCAATATGCAAGTAGTGCAGATACTTTCAGGGCTGCATTTTGAGTAGCAGCCCTCCGGAAAGTCAACGCACCACTTTTCTAACTAGCATGTTGCACAGTTGTGTTTTAGATGAACGGGTCCTTTTTTGCCTGTCATTTTGAGCGCTTTCTCTCTCTCTAAAAACTTGTGACCAATCAATGATAAAAAAGGAGGGGGGGGTTGGTGAGTTCTCCCTGCGTGAGTCGCTCCCGCTTATAGTTCGGAGAGGTTTCGGATCTTTCAGAAGACACGCTCCATGTGCTGCTGTTCATCCGACCGAGTCGTCAAACCTCGGTGTGCCGTGGCTCCCAACCAAGCAGCACTGACGGCCCCCGAAGGGGCCATCGATTTGTCACCAGGTGAACAACAACGAAGCATGCCCCTTACTAAACTCCTACTAGTTCCCTTGACAATGGCCAGGATCTCGGGGTAGCGTTCAATGGATATCCCGCCACACCAAGGAACTCGACCCAAGGTTTTTTATTGGCCTGGCAACCAACATGGGAACAAAGGGCCGTCACCTCGGACCAATGCTACCATAAGCACCCATCAACGGGCACTGGGAACGGTCAATAATTACGTGCCAGGGAAGGGGTTAATGGGGCACTACCCTCATCCCATTCATCGTACCCCAATGCCTAGGACACCTCTAGTCCTAGTCTCTCGCAACCAGTGAGTGTCAATTGCCGTTGTTTATAGAGTTCCAAAGCCTCTCTTCTGACGCATGAGGTAGCTGCCAGGTCGTAATATGTAGATAGAGGAAGAAAGGGAAAGAGTGACATGATAGGAGTAGGCTTTTTTTTTGTATAAGTGGGAGATAGGATAAAAGTAAAAAAGGAGAGGGATAGAGTAGAAAAAGGAAGGAATGACGCACTTAGTCTGGAACCTTGTTTCTGACCAAATTGACAAGGGAAGCCCTACCAGGGCTACCCAGAAGAGGTACCCCCGCCGACATAGCTCGAAAAGTCCAAGGTCCACGCAAGCTCTCTTCCCGCGACAAGGGGGCGTCACCTCTCCCTCTACTTTCGTTATGAAGAGAATAGTTCCCAGCAATTTAGATGTTACTTTCATAAAGCTATGTTAAAATGATAAGAGAATTAGAAGATATTAACTGGTTTGAACTCTTTAGAGACAAGGATGTAGATGAAATGTATCAAATACTAGTCATGATATTGGGTGATCTTATAGATAAGTAGAAAAGCTATTCATTTAACTTTGGCTTTAACTGTCTCTAAGCATTGGTATGTTCACACAGTAGATGTAAAAGCAGCTTACCTTCAAGGAGATGAAATTGGTCATGATGTGTACCCGAGGCCACTCCCTGGGTACTTTAATGATAAACTATGGAAGCTAAAAACTTGTACGGTTTGTGCGGTGTAGTGAGGGCCTGGTATACACAAGTTAAGAGAGAGTTACTTGCATTATCAGTCAAGTTGTGTTCCCTGGATCAGTCATTTGTTCTACTGGTATAATGAATCAAATCTTGCTGGCATCATTTGTCTGTATGTGGCCGATTTTCTTTGGGCAGGAACAGCTGATTTTGAGAAAAACCTTGTTGAAAAGCTGAACACATGTTCTCTACTGGAACTTCAGCATCAGGATCATTCAAATATGTTGGCCTTAACATTACTACCACTGATGAGTTTCAATATGTGTCTACAATTTCACCAATAAAGATTAGTTACCAGCGTGCTACTATGAAGGAGAGCGAATTATCTCAATCTGAAAAAGTAGAATATTGTGCCTTACTTGGACAGCTGAATTGGATCGCCACTCATACAAAGCCTGACATTGACTTTGAAACTTGTCATTTGAGCGTATACATGCTAAAGCTACTATTCGAGATTTATGAATAGTCTTACATCTGACCATATGAAGATTAATTATCTTCGGTTGTATTCCATTGAATCGTGTACATTGGAATGCTATTCATATGCAGCATTTGTGAATCTCTCAGATGATGGTTCTCAGGAGGGGGGGGCTTCATCATTTTCCTTGTAGATTCTACTGGTAGTCGGTATCCTGTCTTTCTGCTGAAACCATGGCTCTTCTGGACTGTGTGGAGGCTGCAGTCTATATTGCAAGTATAATGCAAGAAATTAACCGGCACTTGTACAAGGGTGTGAAAATAAATTGTATTATTGATAATAATAGCCTGCTTGATGCAATTCACTTTTCTAAAAGTCTGGAAGATAAAAGATTGAGAGTGGATATTGCTGTTTTACAGGGGAATGCTCCATAGAGGAGAGGTAACCAAAGTTTCATGGGTCTCATTGCATCAGCAGCTTGCTAACTGCCTCACAAAAAGAGGCGCCTGTACAAAGCAACTGCAAGATGCTGTTTGCAGAGACTAAGCAAGTCTCTGCTGAAGAAAAAAAGAGGGTGAAGTGTTGACTTGGCTGTGTATCCTTCCATGACTCCTTTGTTTTTGGTTAGCCAATCACATACAAGATTGTGCATGATGTTGCAGCCTGCAAGACAACCAACAAAAGGTGCATCATAGAGCCATTTAGTTTACTCCGAACGGTGAGTGTGTTAATTCAACTAACAAGTATGTCAGGGGTAGCTTAAGAGACATTGTTAATAGGCTTTAAAAAATGTAGAAAGTAACAAAAAAACTAGTTTATACCTGTCTTTATAAGCACAAAGACAACCTGGGAAAAATGAAAGCTTATGAGGGACAATGTTAGTGAATGATGCACATCGCTAATTGGCAAGTGGGTAACCTGAAAAATGCTAAATAAATAGCAAAAGTGTAGCCAGAAATAAAGCTAATAAGTTATGCACCAATAATCTTAAAAATGACCAAAGTCTTATCTGTTAATCTTGATTTATTCTTAGTTTTTTATTCCGCTGTCAAAAATGCTTTTTGTATATACCCTCCGTGACAATGTATAGATAAGATCCACATGTAGTGTAATTCTAAATACTTAGCAGCATACAAGTTGATAGTGAAATGACTCAGAGGATGCACAAATTCCTTTCTTATCCAGTCTTCTGTCATATACTGTGTATTGCAAAAGTCCTGTTACACTCATGACTATACTCTCAACAAAGTACAAAATGATAGTTTGGGTTTAACATATAAATAGGTATTTAAATTGTTGATGACCAGATTGGCCATGAAGGTTTTTTGATCAGAAAAAAATATTCAATTGCCATGACTCTTTCAAGTTGTTAAGAAGGGGATGACAGCACTCCCGATGTTCTTGGATACAGTCAGTGAGTAGAGGCCTTTCCATGCATCTCAAGCTCTTACTGCCCTCCCTTGATTACCCTGCACACTGTGTCTGCCAAGATGTTCTTTGGGGGCATTATTTTGACCCTCTGAGCTTTTTCAAAGGCCTTTATCACAGCCAAACGCTTGATAACTTGAGGTCTGTCTGAATAAGGTCAATCTTTGAGGTTTTTGCTATTCTTGAAACTCTCTGCAACTCTGGCCACTTGGCAGTCAGACTTGTTGTAACTCACATGCCAGAAAGCAAAGATCTCAATTCTTTTCATTTCTATCTCAACACACCTGCACACATTGGAAAAGACCTTTTTAATGACATATGCTTGAAAAGTAAGACTTTAAGTTTGATGAATCTTTTTCTATCAGATACATAATAAACCTCTTGAAAGATTAAAAAAAAAACCTGTGGCGAAACTCTTGTAAAACCCAGTAGAGAGGAGGGGGATATACTGGGTGTTTTGGGATGTTTCCCTGATCCTCTTTACTATGACAAATTTTCCATCAGTGTATGTCATGTCTGCATAGGTGGTTGTGGTTTATTCTGTCCTCCATTGTCTTTTTATGATGTGGGTGGATTTGCTATAACCTGGATAGACATCAATGATGGAATTCATCTTTTCTGGTAGGTCAGGAACGCTTGGTGGTGCCTACATCTGTCTGGCCAGGTGCATCCTGCCCTCATGATGTAAGGTGGCTTTGGATCTGTATATGTCAGGAGGGTGTGTGTATTGTTAGTGAGTGATTTCAATGAGTGTTTCTGAATGTTGTGGTAGCATTCTCTAGCCAACAGAGTTGGACAGTGAGGCTGTACTCACCTGGCAGATTTTTGTTCCCTGCCCTGGTGCAATTTATTCTATTGAATTTAGTCTCGTGATCTTCTGGTATCAGCTTTTGTAATGAACTATTATTATATTCATATTCATATTATAATTTAAATGTAATTTTGATTTTATACAAATTTTAAGGGTACAACGACGCGGTACATTCAATTTTTATGAATGATGAAAAGAGAAAAATATGGCTACCTTATATAAAAAATTCTCTATTTTCTACTCCAAGCATATATGCAAAACTACTTCAAAATACTTTTCCCAAACCCTTTCATTCACTTTTTTCATTCATAGTGGATAAAAGAAAAAGAGGTGAGTAAAATGACAGACTAAAGGCAAAGGGGTGAGAATTTCAACAGAAAATTGGGAGAATATATCACATATGCTCATTTGAGTATGAAAAAAAAAGACTATCTTGTAGCTTGAGAGCTAGAGCTTATTGGAATTTTTTCTTTACCAGGTCTTAAAAAAGAAGGAAGTAATTTGTTATAGATTGAACATATAAATCATCCCTCTATTGTAAAATGAAAAGCAAAAAAACAAAAACTATACCTCAAGGTGGATCTTCTGCTAAAAAAATAGAAAAGATCAAGTTAAATCCATTTGAAGTTCATATTAATCGATCTAAGCACAAAGTTCTTGGACAAAAAACAAAGGGTGAGCGTGGCTTGCCTGGTGTATCAAGAGGAAAAGCAGTTAGCAAGGTATGGACTAATTTTTCTTGAATTAGCTTTTATTGACTAGTTTGAGTTAGCTTTTAATGACTGCCCCAGGCCTTTATTAAATGCCAGCTGACTTAGCTCAGAAAGGCTGTGCCACTTAACCTTAAAAATTTTTAAGGTTTCACATACACTACCACCATAAATACTGGTGCCCCTCAAATAATTTTTTTAAAGGAAAGTAAATGAAACTGTTATTATAGATCAATTTTAATTTAATCATGAAGTATGAGAATAAAAAAAAACCACTTGGAGAAAATAACATTAAACTTTTTACTCATCAAAATATCTACCTTTCTTGGCATTCTATTTACCAAAGAAACCAAATATTCTTGTCATATTTCATCCCAATATTCAAGAAAATGGTCCCATTGCATCTTTATATTTGTTGGTTGCTTCTCTCTCACTTGTCTATCCACATAATCCATCTTTTCTCTAAATAACTACAACACAGTGTGGATGTGTATTTAGAAACATTGTCTGTTTCTAAATAATGTTTTGACTGATAAAGTGGGTTTCAAATAGTATAGCATGTTGCTGCAAAATTAATGATAGCACTGCTGGTCTAATTTGATTTGATCAAGATGTCCCACTGATTCACCAGTGAAAGAGCTCAAATTATCATGCTATCTCCACCATACTTCACTGTAAGCCTCATACACTAAACAGCCATTCACTTCTTTAAACTTTTAGAACTAAAAATGTCAAACTTGGGCTCAGTGGTCCAAAGAACCCTATTTCACCCATTGATTGCTCAGTTTTGACATTTTTTTTTTATCCCAAGTAAGCTAATTTCTTTGTTCTATTACAATGTCTCAAGAGGTTTCTTTGCTGTCAGTTAACTGAAAAGCACCCTCTTCACCATTATGGTTGGGAGTTGGTGTGTGCCAGTTGGTACCGCTACCACATGAAAGCATTCATGCCACTGCCACGGAAGTGCTATTACTGTCACCGCTTTGGCCATACGAATCGCTCATGTAAACTTGCAAAGTTGGGGTCACCCGAAGTATGTGTAAATTGCTCCAAGGCCACACACGATAAGTCCAAATTGTGTGTGGCCAAGCGTGTCAATTGCAGAGAGCCACACCCCGCTTCTTCAAAGCAATGTAGTGCATATCTCCTTGAGAAAGAAATCCTGGCCGTTCAGGCCCAAGATCGACTCTCATTCTCCGAGGCTAAGGACTTGGTCCTGGCACACCCAGCTCTGCCTGGGATGTCTTACGCCTCAATGGTTAGAAGGACACCCTCTGCTCCTGGCCCATCTGGGCCAACAAGCACGGTAGTTTCTGCCCCCATTCGGAGCACTTCTGCGGGTTCTAAACAACCTGGGCACTCCCCTGGTAAAGCTGGCAGCACAAAAGGTTCACACCCAGCCCTGCCTAAAACCAGGGCTCTTCCTCTTCCCCCAGCATGACCGTTTCCTTATGGCGAAATGGCCACACACCTCCACCGAGTTGTTATACTCACAGGAGGCAACACCCCTGCAGTTGGTCGCCAGGCCATCTTCTGGGGTTCCTAAAGCTGTCCCCTGAAAGGAGAACAGCAACAAAGGAGCTTCAGCTCCTTCGCCCATGCCTAGGGGTGGTCTGAATTGCTCAGAGAGGGTGGGTCCTTGAAAAGAGGGACCCCCGACTCCGAAGCCGCAACACCCGCCTAAGGTTTCGAGGCAGAGGGAGGAAAAGACTCGAATGGTGAGCTCGACCTCCCCCAATAAGTCCTTGAAGGCATCAGCGCATTGTCCGGCCAACAGCGCCCGGGCTTCTGCCTCTGGGAAGCATACGGCCATTCCTGTGAGGGTCTTCTGTTTGAAGAGGGCCCCCGCGTCTTCTCCGAGCTAGGCCTGGAGGGCATATTCCTTTAATGGAATTGCCGTGGACTCCGGGCCAACTGGGAGGAGCTGTGGAGGCTCATCTCATCCCATTCCCCATTAGCTATCTTTTTGCAGGAGACCATGCTAGGCGTGTGCCCCCTGCCCGCTCTCTCGGGTATAAGGGTTTTGTGACTTCACCACCACAAGATGGGGGATGTGCGGTTTACACCCAGCATGATTTCTCCATTCTTCTTTTCACTTTAGATACCTCCTTTCAGGCAGTGGCTGTGCAGCTTCACCTGGATAGGAGGTATACTGTTATTTCTGCGTACATTCCACTGTCAGCTGACTGACGCGGGGGACTTGCGGCGCATCGTGGCACAGTTGCCGAGGCCCTTTCTCTTGCTTGGAGATCTGAACTGTGGACATCCTCTCTGGGGAGACTACTCAATAAGTCCCAGGGGACAAGTGCTTGCTGATCTGATCGAAGAGCTTGAGATGGGTGTCCTAAATGTGGATGAGTTTATGGTCGATGATCTCCATGGTAGTGATCACTTTCACATTCAAATATCATTTTCAGGGCAGCTGCCGCCTGAGAGCCCACCTCAGTGGTGCTTGACGCGGGTGCAGTGGGCTGCATTTCAGGAAATGACTGAATTCTCTATCTAAGTCTAGGAGTTTAGGTTGGTAGATGAGGCCATTGAGTTCTTCTCCGGCAACCTCATCGCCGTGGACCTGACTACTATTCCCAGAACATCTAGCCATTTTGCACGCCGATCACTCCCGTGGTGGTCGGCATACCGTGCAAGGCTCTGGTATGGTCACCATCCAAAACTAAACACTGCACTGGCCTGACTAACATAGACATGTGCCTGCATTGCCACCCAGAACCAGACAACGTTCAACGCATATTCACATGTCAGCACAGGTACAACTGAGACATAACCTACAGTTACAGTGTGCTGGGTCTCTGGGAGAATCCTATCTAGTCATTGAAACTTATAAAGGCACCCGGCCTAAGGGTTGGACCTTAGCTTGGGGCACTTAAGTAATAACAGTTAATTTGCCCCATGTCCCTGCCCCAGGACCAGTAGATGAGGTTCTCTGAGAGATCCAGCACTCTGGGCATAGGTTTTTTAAAGGTTTGTGTGTCTTGGATATTACTGAATAAATTGGATTTTAATGTATTGGATAATGAAGTAAAGCATCACCCATACACCTGGTTTGAGTGGGGTTCAGTATGTGGCTTTAGAATAGCCAGTGGCTGCCAGGCTGTTCTTCTGAGGCTTAATATCTCAGAGGTGGTGATTGCATTTGTTGTCAATTTATATATCAGACTCAATTTATTAATTAAGTTGCCCCTGGCTAAATAGTTCATCCTGTAAGCCAGCAGCCTTGATGAACTCTGCTGACTGGATGTTTGTCTCCCAGAGATCCAGTACTTCATGTACTTGTAAGTTTTGTCTCACTAGTTCTTATGTTGGACATATTGCAAATGTGTTGCACTGTCTGGTTGCTAGTGGCATTGGGAGGAGATGTCTGTGTCAATAAGGCTTATGAGGTATTTGTTGTATGTGTTTAGATATGGTTAGTGTCCACACTGGAGCATTCCTCAGGCCATGAGATGGAAGGAGTCTCTTCTTAGTTGAGATTGAGGAGGTAATTTAGGCCCAGGCCATGCTGTGTTGTATATGTATGGAGTTGGTGTGTGTATTGGTTGCCTGGTTAATGGGAGATATTTTAAGTATGTGTGTATAGTAGGTATGTTTTTTGAGTTTTGCACATGTTACATGTGGGATGTAGGGACTTTGAAAATAATGCCTGGGTTGCTTGTATTTGTGCAATATGGAGTAATTGCATTCCTCAGAGGTTGTGGTAGTGTTTTGTCATAACCATTGCTTTAGAGTGTAAATGTTTTATTGGGGTGCTGCAGGTGCATCCTGTGATGAGGTGAGTGGATGTGAGATTGGGAACATAGGCAAGTGATGGATAGATATACTGCTTGTATGTGGGGGACATTGGATTCTTTAGATTGCCCAAACATAATTGTTTGTAGTGTGTTAATTTTTGTGTGAGCTTTCTTGTTTCATTTGTGTTGCCTGAAAGTTACCCCTGTCTCCACGTGACACTAATCACTGTAGGTGTTCTATTTAAGTGGTGTGGGATGGTTGATTGATGATTCATGGGTTTGTATGCATTTCGAAGAGGGTAACACAAGATTTTGAAGGAGTGATGGTGATTAGGTTCTGTTGCAGCCAGCGTTCAAAGGTTAGGTGGAAACAAACTGCTGGGTTATGCCTTGTGCATTGGGCAAGAATGATGTCATCAGCATTGATGTAGTGACATTTTTGCCCCTTTGGAATTGGGATTCATGGGTGAAAGTTGTGAAGGAAAGGGTTGAAAATGGTGGTGAGATTTTGGTTATCTGTGGCACTCCATTGTACATTTGATGTTCGTGATAGCTTACTGCACTTTTTGACTTTGAGAAAGTAGGTAAGTCATTTTTTGTAGTTGTTTCAATTGAAATATTGTTGGTTATTGCTGATTGTTAAAGGATTTGCTTGTCTATTGTTGCCATTACTGTACTTTTTGGTGGACTGAATTGGTGCATTTACTATTTGTGATCAATAATGAGAGCAAAATTGAAATAATAATTCTTTATATTATTACTTAAGTGTAATATTAATACTTGGTATGGATTAAAGTTAGTATAGGAATTAGTAGCCACTGTCATAGAGCATCAGGCATGGCTGGGAAATGCTCTTCATCCACGCCAAGCAAGTGACTGTATCCAATAGGTCCATCTAACAACCCTTTGAAAGAATGATCAATTTGGGTATTTTAACCTTCACTTTTGACTGATGTTGCGTGAAGGTGGCTACTCATTGCTATACTAACTACTCATTGCTATACTAACCGCTTAACATCAGTACGTACATTGCAGTTTTTCTTACGATTCGTGTTAATTAAGTATTGAATTTCAGAATTTAACTGGTTAAAGTTAAATTCACTTGCAAATTAAATTTGTAAGTTAGTGTAATTGTTCTTTGTAGGATTGTATACAAAGCTTTTATCTAGTGATGAACAAATATTCTTTTAATTATTAGGTTTTCTATGGCTAAAGAAATCAAGCAATTTCGGTGCCATAGATACCACATCATTACTAAAGTGTGTTTATTTGTCGGACAAAACTTTGTATACAATCCTCCTATAAGGAACAATTACACTAACTTTCAAACTCAATTTCCAAGTGAAATTAATTTTAAGAGTAAAATTCTGAAATTCAATTGGTAGATAATTTTTACCATAGGCGGTGAATAAGCACTGATATTGTTTTAATTATTAGGTATTTATAGCAACAGAAATTCAGTTGATTTATTTAATATTATAACACTTATCTACTACTAAAGATCAATTATGTTTTGTTGGAATATATATATTATTGACAAAATCTTGTATACAATTCTCATTTTTCCCAAGCTGAACTAATTAGATTTATATTTTCAGAGAGAAAAAATATTGTTACCTAAATATAGGGATCGCTTCAAAGAAACCCGATTTTTAGACAAGCGTATTGGAGAAAGAAATAAAGATCTTGATCATGATGAAATGCTTTTAATGAGAATAGCCGCAGGAAAGAGAAAGCAGTTTTCTAAAGTAAGTTCCCATTTAATCATTATTTCCAATATCCACCTCAAAATAGCATTTTGAAAACTTTACGAAGCATCTTAATTTTATTAATTTTTATTTAGGCAAACTATCGATAAGTCATTTTAGTTCCATTAGAAATTTTTTGGCTGGACTCGGCTCATCTTGGGATAATATTTACCTTGCATTTATATTTTTTCATATATTTAAATTTTAACCAGCAAATACTTATTTTTTTTAGGAAAATTAAGATTTAAAAAATTAAATTTTTCCACTATTTAGCAGATTATTTCAACATAATCCTATTGCTGTGGAAATTAAATATTTATTATTCCTTACAAATGTTTAAAAGGGGTAAAAAATAATACCATGTCTTTTAAATTGTATAAATTGTTTTTCATTAAAGCAGAAATAGTTGAATTATGCACTTATGAAGAGTAAATATTTAGAGGCCATGGGGCAATAATAGTCAAAATATGCCTCCAGTAGTAAAATAATTTTAAGTGAGAGTAAAAAAAAACTTGTTACAACTTAAATTGGGTGTCTTTAATAGAAAGGAATTACCTTGTAGATTGTTTTATTTTGAGATAAAAATGACTATTCATAACATCTTAAGTGCAAAACTTTTGTGATAAAGCATAAAACATTAGTGAATGGAGCATACTAGATTACTTTACCCAATATAAACCTCTCCTCCCAATAAGTAACCTTTTTTCTTTAGTTCATTAGTGAGATACCCTAGCCAGTGGAAACACAGGTTTTGATTACAGCAAAGTTAAATATGTTAAGTTGCTGAATGGTGTCCCAAGTTTGGTCTCCTTTATGTTAGCTGCCATTCATTTGATACCCATTGTTCAGATCCCACATTAAACTGAAGTTACCTACTGAGAAGTAAAAGCAATTAAAATTATTGCAGAATAATGGTAAAACTACCAATTTTTTATTTTATTAATGCCACTTGTGCCATTGAGTCAAATAAATTATTTAAGGAAATTTTCTAAATTTAATCAATCTCTTGATTTTTTTATATATATACTCCGAAAATCTACCTCTCCAAACTTTAATACAGGGTTAGAGACCCAAGGCAATGTGGTGGTGTGGCATCAGGGTCCAGAATCCTGCTTTCACACTGCCTGCTGCTCAACTAGATCTGCCCCGGTGTTTGAAGGGAAGACAATGGGGGTGGGGGGTAATCTAATCCTAGCTTTATTTATATCCAGGAAACTGAAAATAATAATAAAAAAGACAAACTCCAAACAATCGCAAATATCAAAAATATATAGAGATACAGAAACCCCAAATATGTATAGATATGTAACAAGTGCTACAATATTTAGAAAACAATACCCTAGAATATGTATTTACATCCTTATAATATAGAATCGGTCAACAAATAAATATAAATAATTTATACCCAAAACTGCCACTCCACAAACAATATATACAAGAATTGGTACCGCAGAAATCTACAAATGAATTTGGCCAAGGTCCACCAGTTTTGAACGTCGCCAACAGCTCTCACTGCATCCGCAGCTGATCTCGATGGTGCCTATGCCGCCGAGAGACGCCAGTCATACCCTAAGCCCTTTGGGTTTAGGGCCAGGAAACTCCTTCGAGAGGTAGATATAGCTCTCGGGCCGGTGGCGCCCCTGGTTCTGCCCAGGACGCCACCCTGGAGGGTACCACATTTGGCTATTTGTCGCCACGCCTCTGCTCCCAAAGCTTGTACTGCGCCGGGAGTATTGCGTTCGACCTTTTTGGAGCACACATCGTGTCACGCTGGTACCGTGCCAGTGTATACGGATGGCTCCAAGTCCCAAGAGGGGGTCGGCTTCCACGCCGTATCCCCTCTGTTTGAAGTCAGCGGGGCTCTACCAGGCGCTGCGTCTGTCTTCACGGCCGAGCTGGTGGCAATACACCACTCGGTACGAGAGATTACGCGACGTGCCCGGTTCGGAGACCGGATTGTGATCTATAGCGACTCACAAAGCGCCCTGAGTGCTCTCGGGGCATTGGAATCTCCGCATCCCCTGGTTCGCGATATCCGTGACGCCACGGTTTTGGCGAGCCGGGCAGATGTCGAGATTATCTTCTGCTGGGTTCCTGGACATGTAGGAATTGCGGGGAATGAGCGCGCCGATGAGGGCGCCAAAGAGTCCGCGACGACTCTGCGACCGGACCAGCGTTTCGCTCTTCCTCACACCGACTACATGGCAGGAATACGGGCAGCTCTTCGGACTGCTTGGCAAAGAAGATGGGAGACGGTCGAAGGGAACTTAAAGTTGCGTGCCATTGCGCCGCGACTGTTCCCATGGACCTATCCCCCAATGCCGCGGCGGCTTCAGGTTGCTTTCTGTCGTCTCCGAATCGGACACACTCGTGTGACGCATCGCTATCTGATGGAGCGCTCGCCTGCGCCCTATTGCAACGACTGCGTCGTCCCCCAGACTGTTCGGCACATTCTTGTCGAATGTCCCAGTCTGGGTGATCTTCGCGCACGATACCTGTCCCAGTACCGGGATGGGCGGGGTCGCTACCGCCTGTCCCTTGTGCTTGGGACAGATTCGTGCACACTGACTTGTGGACTTGTTGACTTCTTGGGGGAGGCCGGCCTTCTCCCTATTATTTAAGCAAGGTTTGTTTGGTTTTTTTTGTTGTTTTTTTGCATTTGTTTTGTTTTTTGTTTGTTTTTTTTTCTTTAGTTGCACGCTCCTGCGCCGGGGGGACCACTCCCCAACGCACCAGCTTGCTTCCTTTCCCCCTTTTGGGGTGTTGTTGTTTTTTTCTCTTTAATTTCATTTTAAAGTAGCCTAGAACTAGGCCAGTTTTAATACGGCGACTAATGCCCAAGTAGGCAGTCGCCAGATGAGCTCTTAAAAAAAAAAAAAAAAAACCCCAAAAAACCAGTTTTGAACAGAAGGAGGGTAATAAGTGAGAGGGAGGCGTACCCACTTTCTTCTGAGGTTCTTCCATATGGTTCATGGGGGAGGGGGATACTCGGTAGAGCATTCTGAACTTATGAGGAGCTGGTAGGTGTGACTGTCCTCTACTGTTTGAAGATAAAGCTTGGTTTTCACACCAACCAACTGAGAATGTAGTAGCTCTGGATCGTCCTGGCTTGCTTTACCACTTATCTCAGCTAGTCTTACCACTTCCAAGGAGCTAAAAAGGAGATGGCATTCCAGTCAAGGATTCACTGCTAGACTTAAACATCCCTACCACTAACATACATACAATCATACCTACATTGTCCCCCAGACTGTTTGGCACATCCTTGTTGTGTCCTAGTCTGGGGGATCTTCATTTCTGTTGAGTGGGGTCATTACTACTTGTCCTTTTTGCTTGAGATGGGTTTGTGCACAGAGAACTCTTGACTCCTGGACTTTCTGGAGGAGCCAAGTCTTGATTTTATTTGATTGAGCCATCACCCATCCTGATGGGTGCATGCTCTAGTGCTAGGGGGAGGTGACCCCAACATCCTCACTCTGCTAGTGTGTGCCTCCTGCTTCTTTTCCCTTCTATATTGTTTTTTTTTTTCCTGTATTTACTTTGGTTTTTTTTATTTAGCCTACTAATAAGCTAAATTGAAATATACAGACATATGCTCTTGGTATTACTTGCCAGATGGTGCCTAAAAAAAATGGCCGTGCTCTTTTGTATCTCTACCCATCTTCATACATGTGGTGTCTCACTCTAGCCAATAATAGGATAACTGAAATATCCTTTGTTCGATGGCCAAATTTGGAATTTGGGGTTATATTCCAGAAATCCTTTGTGTTATGTTTTTTTGTCATTCCAACTTTGAATTCTTATCGTACAATTCAATTTTAAAATTATTTGCCCATTTTAAATTATTGTTTCAAATATAATCTCTACTGGATAATCATTCACGGCGCAAGGAACTACCTAAGCTTTAATTTATCTTCTTATGGGAGAATTTTTTTGGTGTTGAACAATATACAAAATGTTTAAAAAGTACATATAAAACATACATCCCAAAGATAATTTTCTCCTTAAAACCTTCTCCTTTACTCGCCTTTCGCGATGGCTAAAAGGAAGAAAATAAGAGTAAAAAGACATTGAAGGCAAAATGGGGAAAATTAATCCTGAGAATGGCTCACACATACAAATCGCTCATATATTCACCCTATCTCTCTTTCCTTAATCTTTGATACATTTTCTTCTGTCATTCATCTCATTCACCCTCCTGCAAGGAGGTACTCTATGTGACGTGTTATACCTGGTACCTGGAGAAGCTGTACATCCTTCTGGCCTGAGTGTAAATTAGTAAAGCCTTGTCACCAGGTTCACATGAACACACTGACATCACTTCCTCTCAGTGTGACTTTATCTTCATTATTATTATTAGTAGTAGTATTATTAATAGTATTATTTATTATCTATTATTATTATTTGGGTATTATTATTATTATTGTTACGGCTATCCTCTCAACCTTTTGTCTACCTCCACTTCATACTAGGAGGACTGTTTGATCCACTAGCCATGATGCCTTGGTGGACTGCATACCATCCTAGGATCATATAGTACCGGGGTATGTAATAATGGGTGATCACCCATTTTACCCACCTGTCCCCCATAAGGGGCATGACGATTTGCCATCCTTGCTGCCATGCTGACAGGACTCAGCACCCAGTCCGACCTCAGCTTGGCCTCTTCTCCTTCCTTCAGACACTTGTGTTTCCTCGCTTTTCATACAACCTCTCCAACAACTTTCTCTGATCAGCCTCTCATTTCACAGGGTAGATGCTGACCTTCTTCTCAGCCAACCGTCCCGGATCGGGGCTAGGGGGGGAAGGGGATAATGTTCCCTGACCCCTGAGCTCCGGTTTGGGATGGTGGTTTTTTAACAACCTGCTTCATCCCCACCCATACCTTCCTCACATCCCTTTTCCTTATCTCTTCACACACTATCAATTTTACACTGTGCCCAAGGTGGAGCCGCCATGCTGAAGGGCTGCCAGGTCACCAGGCGGGAGGGGTGGCCTTAAATGGCCGCACGCCTGTATGTACCCCTTGCAGAGCGGGCTACTGCATCCCGTAATAAAAAGAGGGTCACCATGCCCAATGATGAGTCACACAAAAAAATCCCCTTAATTCCCCCTATTCCATCGATGGAGCCACCCTCAGTGCAGCTCCACAAGAAAAATGTAGGTCCCCCTTCCCCTGTGCTTGCGCAGGGAAACACAGGGGACCCTCCAAATTTATCTAACCGGAGAGGAGGCTTACTCCTCTCCTTCACCTATGGGTGTAGGGGACTCCCTCTCATCCCCTTCTCTGGAGGTGCTTTTAGGCACCTCCCTTTTTCCATCGGCAGTCCCCCATTTTCTTTCTAAGGGGACTGCCAAGAAAGCCAGCAGGCAGCCCATAACCGACCGCTCCCTATCAAAATGGCTCGGTAGGGCAAACCCCCTTAGGGGGGAGAGGGAAGCCAGGCCCCTTTGGTTGCTTCCCTCAAAAGAGCTGCTGGCAAGAATATTAAACCTTGCTGGGGTCAAGGCCTGTGCATTCCAAGACGTGACTAGAGACAGCTCTGTCAATGGGACCTGTGATGTCCTGGGGGGAGGGGATGGCCAACTGGGTTTCCCCCCTGAGATAGACATGGTCCTTGAGGGAATCCGGGCTTGGTGCCAAGCACCAAACCCTAATCCGCCCCTATGCAAGGTCCTCTTCAAGGTCCTCCTTTCCAAGGCAGTACAAAGAGGGGAGGGATCTCCTCCAACCGGTGCCCCTGCCACTACCAGGACCTTCTCCATCTCAAAGAAGGACCTGGCCTGGGGGCCCTTGTCGGCAGAGGGGAGAAGCGGGTTCATTCCCCGCCCTCCTCTCCTAAAAAGTAAAAAAATAGAAAAGAGACTAAAAAGACTTGGGGCTCCTCTCCATCCGCAGGGCCTGTGGGGATGGATGGGTCTGCTGCTTTGGTAAACGACCAAGCCAAGATTGTCACATCCAGCCCCTCTGCCCCCCAGGTGCAGGGCGGAGCCTCAATGACATCGGGGCCCCTCATTCAGAGGTTACCCAGTGTTTTTGACCCCGCTGGCTTTAAACGCTTCCTCGTTATCCGCTCCACTGATAGTAGCATATTAGCCAAGGGCAACATGATCCATCAGAGGAGAGCTTTAGCTAGTATAATTGGTAAAGAGCCGAAGGTGACCCGTTTAAGGATGGGAGCCTTCTGTCGAATGCGGCGGACCCCTCTGAGACTGCCAAGATAAGTGCTCTTCGGACACTTGATGGCACCCCGGTGAGTGTGAAGCCGCACTCTACCATGAACTTTGTGAAAGGAGTAGTTTATGTAAGGGAACTCGTGGACTACTCCATAGAAGATATCACTCTAGAGCTGGCCGACCACAGGTGTTCAAGGTCGAGCCTGTGATGAGAAAACAGGGAGGGGCCTCGATACCCACCCCTACACTCTTCATCCCGTTCGACTATCACAAGCTCCCTGAATCAGTGCGTGCCGGTTGGTACCGCTACCGCGTAAGGCATTCGTGATACTGCGGAGGAGGTGCTATTAATGTCACCGCTTCGGCCATACGAATCGTTCATGTAGATGTGCAAAGTCGGGGTCACCTGAAGTATGTGTAAATTGCTCCAAGGCCGCACATGATAAGTCCAAATCGTGTGTGGCCAAGTGTGTCAATAGCAGAGAGCCGCACCCAGCTTCTTCGAAGCAATGTGGTGCGTATCTCCTTGAGAAATAAATCCTGGCCATTCAGGCCCAGGATCGACTCTCATTCCGCGAGGCTAAGGACTTGGTCCTGGCGCGCTCGGCTCTGCCTGGGACGTCTTACGCTCCTGGCCTATCCAGGCCAATGAGCACAGTTGTTTCTGCACCCATTTGGAGCCCTTCTGCAGGTTCTACTCAACCTGGGTGCTCCCCTGCCTAAAACCAGGGCTCCACCAGTCCCCCATTTCCTATCATTGGATTGCCAAGAGAGCAGGCAGGTGGCCCAAAATTACCATCGGGCCAACCCCTTTAGAGGGGCAAGGGATAGCATGGCTGGCCAGTGCAAGCCTCCTACAGTCTTGCGTTTCAAGTTTGCCTGGGGTGGCATGCCTGCCCCCTTCCCCTCTTTCCTGATGTAGTTTTGCTCGCTGGACAAAAAGATGAACCATGAAAACACAATAGTCATTGATTAGGATCTGCAGTGCCTTGATAGAGGGGTTGGCCACATGGAGGCTTCCCCCTGAGCTGGACATAATCCTGGACATGACCAATCCATAGATGACAGGATCTTCCTTGCGGGTGGACCTGGGCACAGTGCCAAACACCAAACCTGAATTTTCCCCTGTGCAAACTTCTCTTCACATGGCTCAGGCCCCTGAGGAATCACAAGGAGGGAAGGGACCTCCTCCCATGGCTGCTCTCCCTATGACAGTTAAGAACATCCCCATTTTGGAGAAGGATATTGCATGGGGCTACTTTCAGGGATGGAGAGAAGTGGGTTAATTCCCCACCCTCCTTTCTTAAAAAGAAAACTAAGAGGAGCACTAATGGTTTGTCTCCCTCTGTGGGAGCTCTGGGGATGTACAGGTCAGCTGCTGTATCAGCAAGCAACCAAGCCAAGATCGGCACATCCAGCCCCAAGGTACCCTCGGGGCGGGTAGCCCAGACAAAGATCAAAGAGGCAAGTGTGCTGACCAGAGCCTCGATTTCATTGGGGCCTCTCATTGAGAGACTACCTTGCATTTTTGAGCCTGTGGCTGGAAACAGCTTCTGGTTATTCCCTCAAAAGATGGCAGCATGTTGTCCAAAGGAGAGCATTACCTCGCTTGATTGTAAGAGAGCCAAAGGTGACCCATTTCTCAGATGGGAGCCTTCTGGTGAATGCATCTGACCATTTCAAGGCAGCCATGATTAAGTGCCTTTTGGACAATTAATTCTGTGCTGGTGAGTGTGATCTTTCACTCTACCATGAATTTTGTGAAAGGAGTGGTTTTTGTGAGGGAACTCATGGACTTTTCCTTAGGAGAAATCTCCTTTTCGCTGGCTAACCATTGGCGTAGTCAAAGTCTAATGTCTCATGAGAAAACAAGGAGTGGGGCTTGAGACCCACTACTACACTCATCGTATTCGACTGTGACAGGCTCCTTAGTCTGCATGCCAGTTGGTATCTCTACTGTGTGAAGGCATTTTTGCCACTGCCATGAAGGTGTTGTTAAGTTGCTCCAAGGCTGTACATGATAAGTCCTTATCATCTATAACAAGGTTGTCAATTGGCGGTGAGCCACACCCCGCTTCTTCACAGCAATGTGGCGTGTATCTCCTGGAGAAGGAAATCCTAGCCATTCAGACTGCTGATCATTTTGCATTTCACTAGGCTAAATGAATGGGGGCATGATAGAAGTCTATTGGGTCCCCCACTTGGATCACCCAGCCTCATCTTTGTTCCATGCTCCCTGGAAAAGAAGAAAGGGATTAGGCATGTCAAGGGGTGAGGGGAGGTGAGCTATCAATAACTACTACAGTAGGTTACTGTTTTGAATGGATCTTCCAAGGTCCACTAGAAATGAGTGACTGAAACTTGATCTTCCCTGGAGTTGACTAGGGTATCCCCCATGGTCCTATAAGAAGTGGGTGGTGTTATTTATTGCTTTCCACTAACTGTACCATCTGTTATATTTTTCATCAAAAAGTGTTCAGCATAAATACCCAAAGAAATTATTGATAATTCCCTATTTTCTGTTAAAAACAGTGAGAGATCATAGTAGTAGGTTAGTGTTTCTTATGGATCTTTTTAGATCTGCTAGAAATGAATCACTAAAGCTTGATCTTCCCTGGTGGTAATTAGGTGTCCCCCAGGGTGCTATAAGAAGGAGGCAGTTTCATTTATTGCTTTCCACTAACCCAGCATTGAATTGCATTTCTCACTATGCCTGCCAAAGTATATAGATTTTAGTTTTCTTTGGCCAAGACTAAGATGGTGTACTTCTGCCACCATCCACAGCTCCACCCCCACCTTGACTTGTTCCTAAACACATTTTGCCTGAAGTGGTGGATTCTTACCATTTCCTTGGTCTTGTCTTTGATTGATCCCTCACCTGAGACACTCTTATTTGCAGTCATAAGGTCTCTTGTACCCATGCCATGGCCATTCTTCATTCTGTGATGTTCAGCACTTGGGCTGCTGATAGGGCTACTGACTTACTTTTCTACTGACCCTTTGTTTGTTTGAAGCTTTATGACATCTGAGTTTCATGCATCCACACCCGATCATCTAGTGTGGAAGGTGGACTAGATCCACCACACAGTTATCTTGTCTCTTGACTAGTGCCTTCCATATCTCCCATTGAGAGCCTACTTGTCGATGCTGAGGAGTTTCCTTTGGCTCTGTGCCATACACAATGCTGTATCCCCTCTGTACAGGAGATAATGCACCATTTCTGATTCAAAGACCAGATTTTGATCTTTAGTGACTTATAAATGCCCTGAATACTCATGGGGCATTGGAATCCCCACACTGGTTCTAAGTATCTGTGATGCCACAGTTGCTGTGAGCTGGCTGGATGTAAAGATTATCTTCTGCCGGGTTCCTAGACATGTGGGTATTGTGTGGAATGAAGGGGCCAAAGAGTCTGTTGGGACTAGGCAACTCCATCAGTGTTTCACTCTTCCTCACACCAACTACATGGCAGGAATCATGGAAAGCCCTCTTGGCTGCCTGGCAAAGAAGATTTGAGCTGTGACTGTTCCCATTGACCTATACCCAGATGCCACGATGGCTTCAAGGTTGCTTTCTGTTGTCTTCTAATTGGGCACACTGCCATTTGATGGACACCCGTTCATGTTACTGCAATGTCTCCCAGAATGTTTGACATATTCTTGTTCAATGTCCCTCTCATGGTACTAGGACCAATGAGGTTGCTACCACTTTTCCCTGTACTGAGGATGGATTCGTGCACACAGACTTGTGGACTAACGCTCACTTGCTCCATTTTATTTGACTCATGTTTGTAGCATGTTGTTGCACCGGAGGGAGGTGGTTCTTTTCCTTCCCGGAATGTGCTTTATTCTTGTTTTTTTACTTGTTTTTGTGTGGTGGGGTTGTTTATATATTTTTTTGTTTTGGCATTTTAGAATAGCCTAGTACTAGGTTAGAATTTTATTTAAGAGACATATCCTTGAAGGCAGTCACCAGATTGGTAGGAAAAAAGTTTTAATTTGAAGGATTATCCTCTCATTAATAGATTAAGATATACTTGTTTCAATAAATAGTAATATACGTATATATATATATTTTTTTCAGAAATCTTTCTTCCTCCTCAATGATGATGATGAACTTACTCATGCTGGAAAGGTTTTGGATGAAGATAACATGAAAGACCAGTCTCTCTTCAGTGATGATGATGATGATTATAATTTTGATAATGAGGATAAAGCTACGGGTAGATTAGGTGGTAAGTTAGCAATATTCTTTTGTTCCATCTCATCTTTGCAATTATCACCTTAATTTCCCATAATTCTGAATGAATATCATTGAATAATTTAAGTATAATAACACTAGTACACTGATAATTCTGAGCAACCTACTGGAAACACCCCTCTGACTGTTTAATGTCAGATGTGTGGGTCCAGCCATTGAGGTGGTGGCTTTCCTCTGAGATATGGTTTGGCCTTGATATCAAGGATATTCTAACACAAAGAATCTCAATCTTGAAGTTATTTGAATAAGAATTTGTAGTTATTGGATCGGGAAACACCTCATATATATAATATACCTAATATAATATTTTACATAATTTTTATTCTTTTCCTTCTTTACGTTATCAATTTGATGCTGTCCAATTCAATAAACTCCCAGAAATTGTAGCTTCAATGTTTTTTTTCTGTATTTTCTCAGCGGAGTTTGTCAAAAGCCAACACTTTGGTGGGGGGGTTTTAATGGACCCTGTCAAAAGTGCTGATGGTAAAACTGACCAAACAAGTGCAGAAGGAACCCCCAAAAGCCGTAAGGAATGGATTGATGAAATGGTTGCAGAATCCAAGAAGAAGAAAGCAGCAAATAAACATGAAAAGGAAATTCAATATGAAGCAGTCTCCCAACTGGATTCCAAGTTTCAGGATTTTCTTTCCCTAATGAAGGGAAGGGTCATGACTGATGAAGATAAGGAAAAAGTTAGTTTATTTGTCATTGTCCTGGAGGGAAATATTACTTCACTTTTGTATTAATTATTAATGGCTCTCCTTGCTCAGAAGAAACCACTTCTTAGTCTGAGCAAAGTTAAACCACAGGTTTGGTTACTCGCTGATTGTGAGTTGCCATTCCGGTAAACTTTTTATGCCATTTAGTATATGTTGTTGCAAACTTTACTTGTTGCCCATGTTTAAGGTCCATTCCATAGGTCAATGGCAGTTGAGATAAACTGCTTTTGACAAGTGTCCACTTTCACAGAACCAACACTCAATATATTAGTAGATTTTGTCTTAAGGGTGAAAACTTAGGGCTTGTTGTGAATGTGTTGATCTCTTACCTGGTAGTAGTAGGTACAGATGTCTGTCAGTCAGGCTGATGCAGTGTTTGTATGTTTTTAGTGTAGTATTGTAACAACATTGGTGATTTTCTAGTGACCTGTGTATGATGTGAGATGCATATTTATTCCTAGTCTATGTCTCTCGGATTGGTATTTTGGAAATGGTTTGTTTTGTGTGGATTTTGTTGGTGATGGCCTGATTATGAGGTAGCTGAATTCCTTTAAGTATGTTAGATTAGTGTACACTTGTAGTTTTGCTCATATTTCATTGGGAATGGTAAAGACCTTACGTGTAGTGGCATTGAGGTTGGATGTTTTTGATCTATCACTTAGAAATGGTATTCTGCAGATGTCTAGGTGGCATTTTATTGGCCTAGCTTTTGTTTCTAAGTTTCATTTATTGATTTGGGTGTTACAAACATCCTCTCGTGAGTCAGACTGTTGTTTTGTTTTTTGCATTTTGTTGTAGTGAATGGATACCAGATTGGGTCCATACTGGCTTACACATGTGTGGGGTAGGGCAGATGTAGTTTATAGTCTTGGGTGTTAGATTGCCTGAATGTGGTCAGTGTATGTTCATTTTTGTGTTAGCCTTTTCTTGTGTTTGTCTGACTCATAGTGCAGTATTCAAGATGACTACTAAGCAGTTGGTGTTTGGCTGAAGGGGACTTGTGGAATGTAGAATTGTAGATCTAGAACTTCTTGCAGGTCCTTTGAGTGTTAATTGAGAATGGTAATATCATCATGTAGAGTAATAATGTTGAAAAGATTGTTTGAGAATACAGGTCCCTTGAAGACTGCATTGTGTTTGTGATAGTTTGCTGCAGCGTATTACTTGTGCTTGTTAACCTGTGAGAATGTTGATAAGCCATTCTATGTATTTTTGGTTAAGTGTGGTTTAGTATTAAGTTGATGAGGATGTGTTTAAGTAATGTTTTGAAAGATTTTCTTATCCTGTATAGCTGGGTGATGAAGCATCAATTAGGATATGTGGGTTGATTTTGTTTATGAGTCGACCTTCCATGATTTTGGAAGTTGTGCAGAGTAGGGAGGTAGGGCTGTTTTTTTATGTTTTGAGGAAGATTATTATCATCTTGGAAGATTTCTGGACATTTGGGATAAAAATAAATGGTAGGAATATCTACATTATTTGGCAGTCGCTATGAAGGCATCCGATGACTTATCACACCTGATCTAATTTGAAATGTTTACATTCGGTTATGCTGTAACTGTACACCCTGAACCACACTAATAGCTTGGTAGAGAAAGTTGATATTTCTCAGTTCTGTGAATCAATTTTGATGAAACCTTCCCCAGCTGGTGTGCACAATATGGCAACACTAATCTTATGTTTTCATTATGTTGTTTGGTAAGAATGGTAATATCAAGCCTTAGGGTAGCATGGTCAGTACTCAGTGCTTGGGAGAAAGGGCAGGTTGTAATGTTTTCTCACCAACCAGATCTTCTCTTTGGTTTGTACCTAAAAAAATCTCTTCAGTTAATCAATCATCTTTCTCCTTAAAGATAACCTTTTGTTTTCATAGTTATGGTGTATAAAGTTTGCTAGAACAATCTCTGGCTCATCTACACTCAGGACACCACCTCTCCCTACATGAATACAAAAATAGAATACACCCCTCCCCTCCCTTTTCCTTGCTGCAACCTCCACTCACCTGAAAACATTACCCATCTCATCCTATTCTGTCTTTTTCTTGCCTATTTCAGAACATCTTTTAACATAACCTCGTTTGGAGACCTCAACCTCATTCCTGAGTGCTCCTGGTTTTTGACTGAAGAGAATCATGGCAACAAGTTTACTTGGTTTAATTCACTTGGTTCCCTTTCTATGCTTTTTCTATGTCCTCTTTTTTTCCCCCTCATTGATTGAACATGCTTTTATTAGGTTACATCAAAGGTCAGTCAGTGTGTCTGATAATTCAAACTTTTTCCTCAACTTTCCTCACCATATCTTCAGCCTACCTTGCGCTAGTAATTTCCCTTCCTTGTTAAATATTTAGCCCTGTTCAGTCGACCCAGGTTCTTACTCATGTCTGCTCTTGCAGGTAATTGAACCCTTTTCCCTGCTGTACAAGGACATAGGATGTATCCAAATTCGTAATTTTGAATAGAGTACGAATTTCTTCTCAGGGAATTCCATTATGTCCTACTGGTCCCAGAATTAGGAGGTGATTAGGGCTGTTATAGTGGTCCTTTCCATTCCTAATGTTTTTACTACTATGCTTTTTAGTTCTTTTACTTTATTTCTTCTTCTGTCTGTTCTCCTCTCATTTCCCACACTTGTATTGACCAGGCTACAGGTCACTACAGGCATTTTGATATCTTTCCACATTATGAAAATAAAGTGAGGTGGAATTTTGATCAATAATTGTAAATAGTCCCCTAAGGCCAACCAAGCTGTTTTAAGCTATGAAATTATTATCCAGGTAATTGGGTTTCCAACATTCTCTTTACCCTAAACCTGTCAACATCTCCCACTAAGCAATTATCTGCCTATGATACCCAGCTGATGACACAATGATGCTGATCTTCCCCTCTAACCACAAGAGTCTGAAATTATTAAAATCCCCAATTTAAGTATCTTAAATTTCAATCCTGACATCTGAACAACCCCTGATGTCAAATCCCACAAAAAGATTTTAAATCCAAAATAGCGCTAGTTCCTGATAGCCCTTATGGGTAAGGCATTGTGCTTCCACACCCAGGTAGAGGGGTTGATTTCTGGAAAAAGAAAGACATTTTGGCACTTCCATTTAGCTGTGCACTGCCTCTGGCACACACACCAGTAGCCTGGCCACATATGTCATCCCACACAGGTATTGCAACACCGTTGTCTCTTCCTCTATCTTCTCTTCATGCACACATCATATCACTCCAGTGGCCGACCATGCAGAAGGGTTTTCTTATCCATACTCTCCTGATGCAAAATAGATTATGCCTTTCCATGTCCCTTTAAGGAGGCCCCATACTGGTTGGTGGCAAAACAGTACTACCAGTCTTTCTACACCTTCCACTCAAATGAGCACTAGCCGCTTGAGCCCACAGGTTGCCCAATGATTGTCACTCTGATCTTGGTGGGAATTTTATCATCCAGTTGGAGGACCTCATTTATGATTGAAAAGGGATGAGTGATGCAAATAAATGAACTAAATCTCACATCTTCAAAATTGTAAAAATTTCCTTTTAGTTCAAGAAAACCTGTGACTTTCGCGATTATGACATGGCAGTGAACGAATTGAATTACGACCGGTCACGGAGGGCATGTCCAACTGATCGACTCAAAACTGAGGAAGAAATAGCGAAGGAGGATAAAGAGCGCTTGGAGAAATTGGAAAAGGACCGACAGCGGAGGATGAGAGGAGAGGTTGAGAATGCAAATGACCATTCTGGGGTCTCAGCTGACAGATTAGATGATGGGTAAGGGACTTGTAAGTGTTTTGGGTGAATATGGGACAAAGTTCATACATTTGCATGTATCTTCTCTCCAGTATGTACTGGTTCCTGCCAGACTGTATGATATTGGGAAATGGGATTGGGAGTAAACCAATGGTGGAAAGATCACCGTGTAGAAGATAAGATTTAAAAAAAGAGAAAATATCAAACCAAGTACATTACCTCACCATACTAAGCACAAATCCTCCCATCAGTTTTCTTGTCCAAATTGGCCCTTCATAGAAATGGGGTGTGTATACTGTAGTAGCTTGTCCAATCTGGGTTCTCTCTTTGCAGAAGGCCCCAAACACACCACAAAAAAAGACATTTACATATAATATCAGCCATTTGCTCCTAGGTTTGCTCGCATTCTCTCTCACGTGCGCGCAACATTCATTATAATCAGCTAGCCTTTTGCCTTTTCTTCTACCCCTTCACACAGCCATCACTTGTGTTTATCTTCACATGTATATTTCCATTCATTCTTCATACATGCCATTACCGCACAGGAAAATTCAGTCACAACCTCAATCATACCCTTCACACCATAAACATCTCTCAACAGGTCAATCTTCACTCTTATCTACCCTTCACACATGTACCATTCGTCTCAAGGTGTCCATTTGCACTGCTCTCATTCAACCCTGTGTATACTACTACATCTGGCTGGTATTCCAGGAAATGACATGTCATCCTGACCCAAGTGCCCTTAAGAAAGGTCCGATTCACTGAGTTGGCTTTAACTTTTTGACCTGGCCTGGGGAAGCTTGTGTGCTACCCCAGTCCCCCTATGCACCCTCTTTTTTTTAAGACCATCCCCTCCTTTGTCCTTCCTTATTTCTTCCTTTCTTTAGTTTCAAGGACCCAACCAATCACTTTATTCAGCGTCAAAGCCGAGACTTTAAAAAGTATAAACAAAGGCTTCTAATGCCTCCAGGTTTCTGGAGATGAGTCCTCAGGGGTCCTTTGTTTTAGGGCATGGAAAATGGGACTTCCAGTTTTGCTCCAATGACCCCTTCATTGTGTGTACTGTGCTGACCACCTTCCTGTAGTTGTATTGTCTATGGGGACCAGTTATATTTTACTACTGTGCCAACTAAAATCCTCTGAGTCTGTCACATGACATTTTCATATCTTAGCTATCAACCGGTAATTTTCCATTGTTGGCAACTCTGAATTTCATGCATAATTGTTATCTGGCATCACTTCTCTCTCCCTATCATAGTAGATTCAGTTTGTGCATTGTCCATAAAGGAAGCAATACTATGGCTGAATTCAATCATCAAAAAAATTTGGAAAAGGCAAGCTGGTTGCTCCAGTGCGATCTTCGATGTTTGGGTGTGTCAATCTGAGGACAGTGTAGATGATCAAGAAAGAGTTGGATGATTCAGGTTGTGATTAAGAGGGTATGATGTTTGGAAACAATGAGGGCCACGTTTTGCCCCTGTTTATCTTCCTTGAGAGCTACATTAAGTGCCTGGAGGAGTTGGTGTTGTCTTGGACTCAAGAGGTGACTGCTGGAAGGCCATACATGTGGCATCTGGACTCTGCACCATGCCACAAAAACATGCGACCCAGTCTGTCAGACAATTTCTTTGACCACATCACTGAACATCTGGCCTGCCAACTCCCCATTTGGTACCTGAATAGGGATTGTCCAATGGTTTGAGGAAGGAGAGGAGTGAGAGACTGTGTTTTTTTCCCTGATGGAGGAGGAACAGATTGGGGCCATGAAGTTGGAAGTGAGAAGATTAAGTGAGTCATTGAGGCAGAAAGATAGAAAATGTGCAGTTGAGAGAAGAGAATGCTAGTTTGAAGAGGAAAATGAGAGAGATGGAAGTGAGGATTAAAGACTGTGAGGTGCAAATGGAAGAAAGATTGATGCGAATGCTGAATGTAAGAAGAATGGAAGTATGAAGTGTCAATGGTATGTGGATCCAGATGGAAGTGTGAGAGTGAAGATCATGAAAGGTCTGGAGGTATATGTGATTGAGAGTGTGCCTGTCAAGCAGAATGAAACATTGAGTGTAAGGATTGGATGGAATTCTGATATTGAGATAAGTGAGATTGATGGGAATATTTATGTCTTGGATGGTAGTGCTGCGAACTATCGATTGAGGTGAGTTGTGCATGTGTTTGATGGTGTAATTGATATGAAATATCCGCGTGTCTGCATACAAGTTTGGCCTGATCTGTGAAGGAAGAGTCTTAGAGGAGTGCAAGTGGGAGATACATTGGGTGTGTTAAATACAGTGGTGAATATGGAGAATGATACACATGTGGTGAATGCAAGTGTGTTTTCTGTGAGTGTAATGTCAGATGTTTGGAAGTATGAACATTTGATTGAGCAAGTGAAATTGGAAGAAAAGTTGAGTGAATGTGAGCAGCAAAAAGTTTACAGGATGTTGTGGAATCGGAGAGGTGCCTTGAGTCAATGGAATGAGGTCATTGGCAACGCTCGCTTGCCTGAGTTAAGGATAATTTTGAGCAATGATACGCCAATTTATCAAAGGCCTCGTCATTTCCCTACCTCCGTGTGAGGAATTAGAGAGAAATGGTGTAATTGAGTCGAGTGTGAGTGCCTGGAATAATACAATTGTACCTGTTGGAAAGCCAGATGGATGTTTGCAACTGTGTATTGACTATAGAAGAGAGAATGAACGAATGTTGAAAGACAAGTTTCCTATGAGTGTTGTGTCTGAATGTTTGTACATTGTGATAGAACGGTTTGAGGCCGCTTAATTTCAACCGCTATCACATGTTATTTAGAAACACATTGCTACCCACGTGCATCTTCGCTTTGAAGCCGGGCGCGTTATCGCCCCACCTGAATCAATATTTAACCAAGGAGGTTCATCCCCCCCCGTTTCGCCCCATGCGCCGACCTCGCCAGATTGAGTTAGGCTTATGGGCAGATAAGGTATTGTTCTCAGGCATGGCTGGGCATTCCCTCGAAGCCCCCACTCCATTGTCCCCTACGCCAAGGGCATGGCTCGACAATTTATATGGAAACTTTAACAATAAGAGCAGATTCAGATCCAGATTTTCTTTGCAAAACATTACGCCGATCCGGTCTCACCTTGTGCACCAGGGCCCTCTACCTCGAGAACCACCATCATTGTCCAGAAGAGGACAATATCCCTTGAGTGCCAAGGTTCGAGCCTTCAAGACGCTAAGTCCATAAGGCCTCCCCTGTTGTTCAGAGAGAGAACAACGTTAGAACAGCCATTGTTCTTTGAGCCCGTTGACAAGAGACGGTTCTCACCTTCCCCTTCCCTGTTGTTCAGAAAGAGAATAACATTAGAACAGCCATTGTTCTTTGAGCCTGTAGACAAGAGACGGTTCTCACCCTCTCCCCCTGTTGTTCAGAAAGAGAACAACGTTAGAACAGCCATTGTTCTTTGAGCCCGTAGACAAGAGACGGTTCTCACCCCCTCTTTTGTTCAGAAGAGAACAATGTAGAACAGCCATTGTTCTTCAAGCCCGTTTGTCAAGAAACGGTTCTCATTCCCAAGATGTCACGTCAGGATCATTTAATCCCCCTCCTTCGGCTGGAACTCGCCAGCGGACCAAAGATTCCTTCATGTCGCCTTCCTCTGCAGAACAACTTTTAATTACATAAGCTGAATGTTACCTTTGAGTATTTAACCTTTTTGTCAACCCTATCCTGTGCTTTAAATGGTTTAGCGAACCATCCCATCCCTTTAATTTTCATTTGTTTACCTTTTTAAATCTCTCCCAAATCTTAATCCTCGGATTAGCTAGATATTCCAACGACCCTTTCCATTCTGTTATGTAAACATTTTCCATTTTGTGTGTTGTTGATAGTTTTATTAATAAAACTATTTTATTAATGATAGCCATATTATTATCCTTGAGCTCAGTTCCACTTCTTAAGCATATTGAAGATAAATAATATCGGTCAACCAGATAACCACGCACTCTAAATATAATTGAATAGTTCCCTCAATGAATGGTTATATATGGTATATCTTCGAGAGTCCATTCTACGACATATATATATATATATATACTATTTAAATTTGGTATCAAGTGTGTAAGGTTTAATGCTATATCTTTGCAAACACTGGTCTCAGTCGAGTAAAGCATAGTGTTATTCGTTATAAGAATAGAGTATAGTAGTTCCCTTTTGTTTTAACGATTGCTACCCCTTTGTTTTGAAACTTAAGAAGCTGGAGTAGCTCAAGGAACTGTTATAATAATTTGTTTGTGTTTTTTTTTTTGTGTGATTTTAGTCATTGGTTATTTAGATCGAGAAACCAATTACGAATAGGTCAGTGCCCAGATTTAGGTAGGCTAACTCTCTAGAAGGCATAATTCTTATTGCAAGGAATTTTAGTTGGTTGACTATTGCACCCCCAAGTGCAAATATGACTCAGTTCGAAATCTTCAAAGCGCAAGGAGAATCCTTGGGACTTTCCAGAAAAGAATTAATTGAGTACTTTCAAGAGGAGCAAAGAACGGAAAGAGAAAGAGAAATCCAACGAGAACAAAAAGAAAGAGAAAGAGAAATCCAACGAGAAGAAAAAGAAAGAGAAATCCAATGAGAAGAAAGAGAAAGAGAGGAACAGAAAAGACAAGCTGAGCTTCACCATCAGATTGAAATGGTTCGTGTAGGAGCCGAAATATAATCAGCCACTTCACGTTGAGAAGCCCCGCCCAATCTCCCACTTAAGCTCCCCAATTTCAGGGATGGAGAGGATTTCGGAGCATTTTTAGCGCACTTCGGAAAAATCCTCGAGATCAATAACATGGATCTGGAGGCTGAAGGTGTAGCAAGATTACTTCCCTTGTTAAATTGTAAATTGCGCGAAATTTTCATATCTTTACCATCTGAATGTACAATTAACTACAGCACCTTAAAAGCTGAGTTATTGGCCGCTCATAATATGACTCCCGATTTCTACCGACAAGAATTTCAAAGAGGTCGTATTAAACCCGGACAGACGTTCCGTCAATTCGGATACATTCTTCAGAGGAATTTTAAATTTTGGTTACAATCCTCAAAGGTTGATCCTTTCTACGAGTCCTTAACAGACTTCGTGTTGCGAGATCAATTTTTGGCGTCTCTCCCGACGGAGATCCGCGCGTTCGTAAAGGATCGCCGGTGCCAGACCTTTAAAGAGTGTACCGAAGAAGCGGATGTCTATGCCGCAAGCCATAGTTTATACCCCAAGGAGAATTGAACTTCTCACCAACCCCCCAACCAGGAAAGAAAGAAGGATTCGCGCCCCTTCCCAGGAAAGCTGACAAAGTTTCCGGGCCCCGTAAAACCCCAAAACCAACAACGGGACATCAAACCTCCCGTTAAAATTTCTCCACCATCACTTTTCCCGAAATGACCAATCATATGCTTCACCTGTGGTGTAGAAAACCACATGAGCTGGAATTGCCCCCAAAATTCTAGGCTTAAAAGCTGACCAGCCCACCAAGTTCACCAGATTAATGCCACCCCGGCTGCCCGGTGGTGCAGACCCAAGCAGCAACTTCTCCCCCTCCGTCAGACCACCAGGTAAATTTTATTTTTGATAAAAGTTCATCGGGAACTTTGAAATTTGAGGAGGGCAGCGTGAACGGCTGCTGAGTATCGGCTCTCGTCAGGGACACAGGGTGCACGTGTTTCATCGTGTCCGACGAGCTCCTCCCCCCAGTGGTCCCTAACCACGAAAAATTTGTGGTGGTACATGACTACCTTGGGCGGGCGAACCAATTCCCCATCGTTAGATGTTACCTGCAGTGTCAATATTATGATGGCTGGGCTGAAGTCATTTCAGCACCCATACAATTCTGTTCCGTACTTATAGGACAGAGCACCCAAGTAAGTTCTGACCCTGTCTCTCAGGCCGCCCTTCCTCTAGGCCGAGATAAGAAAAAAGTCCAGGAGCCCGTCCCTGTCAGAACCCCGATACCGTCCGAATTCTCGGAGATCCTTAACCAGGACTTTAGGATGGCACAAAAGGAGTGTGAAGTACTAACACCCTTATGGGATAAGGCCCAAAACAAGGACACGGAGACTGTCCGTGGACCCAAAGAAAAAAAGTACCCCCAACGCGTCCATGGAGATACGTTCGTAGCACTGGACGAAACATCGGCGCTTGAAGAGGATTACCCCGCGGAGTCCCTTAATGTAATACAGACAGTGTGCATACAACCTGATGCCGATTACCCTCTTCCTTACCTACCAGTCGAGTCTTTTGAACCCTCTGACCTGGATATTGACGCACAGCTGACACCACATCAAAAGAGTCAGCTACAAGAACTATTATGTTAGTTCGAGACGTTATTTCAGAGAAGCCTGGATGCGCTACTAGTTTCGAGCATGATATTAAATTAACAACCTTAGAACCCATCCGTTCAAAACCCTATCTCATGCCGATTCATTTACGCCAAGCTTTTAACGCCGAAGTTGATAATTTAATTAGTTTAGACATAATAGAACCTTCCACCTCTAGTTATTGTTCCCCAATCGTCATGGTCAAGAAACCTGATGGCTCTTATTGGATGTGCATCGACTTCCGGAAGTTAAATTCGGTAACTGTGTTCGACGCCGCGCCCATCCCGTTGGTAGTCCAAAACCTCCACCTTTTTGAAAACGCCAAGTTCATCTCAGAACTCGATTTGTGCAAGGCGTATTATCAAATTCCCCTCCGGCCCGATGTGAAAGCATATACCGCCTTTGCAACTGAGAAAAGCTTAATGCAATTTAACGCCTTTCTTTTGGCCTCGTGACTGCTTGTAACAACTATAACCGTCTCATGAGAAGGTTGTTAGATGGACTTTCGAATGTATCCTTTTACTTCGATAATGTCTACGTCGCTACTCGTGAATGGAGTCACCATTTAACCACCCTATTAGCTCTCTTCGAGCGACTGCGCGAAAATGGCCTCACCATTGGCCCCAGCAAATGCCATTTTGCCCACGAAACCATAAAATACTTGGGTTTCAAAATAGGACAAAGCCAGTTAGGTCCCCAAGAGGACAAGATTAAGGCAATCGCCGACATGCCCCTCCCGAATACTAAGAAGCAATTAAGATCATTGCTAGGATCAGCTTCTTACTATCGGCGATTTGTCCCGAATTTCGCTGCAATTTCGGTGCCCCTCAGCTCCCTTTTAAAAAAAAAATTCCCCTGATCGTCTACGTTGGAATGATGTCGCTGTTTCCCATTTTAATCAGCTCAAGAGTAAGCTCATTTCTGCCCCCATTTTAAAAATGCCCAACCCAGAAAAATCCTTTGGGATTACGACCGATGCGAGCAACGAGGGCATTGGAGGTGTACTCCTTCAATATGAGGATGACGGAATGAGTCATCCAGTTGCATATGCTAGTCGCCAATTATTACCATGCGAAAAGAGATATGCCACTATAGAGAAGGAAGCTCTATCAATTATCTGGGTTATAGACAAATTCAAAATGTACTTGATAGGAAAAGAATTTCAGATAGGAACCGACCACCGCCCGTTGGCCTATATTCGGAATGTAGGACACTCCAGCGGCCGAATTATGCGCTGGAGTTTACTCTTGCTAGAGTATCAATTTAAGATAAATTATATAAAAGGTTCCGATAACCAGGTTGCTGACGCACTCAGTAGGAATGCATTACCAAATAGTGTAGATTAATTGTATTTGTAGGATTAGGATCTCCATGTAAGTATATACCGTCTTGTACGACTTAAATTAGATTCTCTTGTAATAGAATTAGTTAATGTATATATCTGAATTTTGTAACGCTCAATGTCTATTTTTTTTGTATGTATATATATTTGTACCCATTAAATTACGTATAAATTATTTTGGCCCATATGTACTAATTTTATATCATTTCATTGCTCCATGCCCCTTTTATGATTAAGTTTGTATTAAAGGTTAGTTTCCCCTATAATCAAAAGATCAAAATAATCACATGTATTGAGGTAATACTAGTTAGGTGCATGAAGGTACGGTCGGTACAAGAAAATGAGTTCCCCACGGCGGAGCTCTATCGTTGTCCCTTCTCTCTTTTTTTTCGAAGTGACAACTTCCCCCGGAATGGAGGGGTGTGATAGAACGGTTTGAGGCCGCTTAATTTCAACCGCTATCACATGTTATTTAGAAACACGTTGCTACCCACGTGCATCTTCGCCTTGAAGCCGGGCGCGTTATCGCCCAACCTGAATCAATATTTTACCAAGGAGGTTCATCCCCCCCCATTTCGCCCGATGCGCCGACCTCGCCAGATTGAGTTAGGCTTATGGGCAGATAAGGTATTGTTCTCAGGCGCGGCTGGGCATTTCCTCGAAGCCCCCACTCCATTGTCCCCTATGCCAAGGGAATGGCTCGACTATTTATATGGAAACTTTACCAATAAGAGCAGATTCAGATCCAGATTTTCTTTGCGAAACATTACGCCGATCCGGTCTCACCTTGTGCACCAGGGCCCTCTACCTCGAGATCCACCATCATTGTCCAGAAGAGGACAATTTGCCTTGAGTTTTAAGGTTCGAGCCTTCAAGACACGAAGTCCACAAGGCCTCCCCTGTTGTTCAGAAAGAGAACGTTAGAACAGCTATTGTTCTTTGAGCCCGTTGACAAGAGACGGTTCTCACCTTCCCCTTCCCTGTTGTTCAGAAAGAGAATAACATTAGAACAGCCATTGTTCTTTGAGCCTGTAGACAAGAGACAGTTCTCACCCCCCCCTGTTGTTCAGAAGAGAACAACATAGAACAGCCATTGTTCTTCAAGCCCATTCGTCAAGAAACGGTTCTCATTCCCAAGACGTCACGTCAGGATCATTTAATCCCCCCCCCTTCTGCTGGAACTCGCCAGCGGACCGAAGATTCCTTCACGTCGCCTTCCTCTGCACAACAACTTTTAATTACGTAAGCTGAATGTTACCTTTGAGTATTTAACCTTTTTGTCAACCCTATCCTGTGCTTTAAATGGTTTAGCGAACCATCCCATCCCTTTAATTTTCATTTGTTTACCTTTTTAAATCTCCCAAATCTTAATCCTCGGATTAGCTAGATATTCCCACGACCCTTTCCATTCTCTTTTATGTAAACATTTTCAGTTTTGTGTGTTGTTGATAGTTTAATTAATAAAACTCTATTTTATTAATGATAGCCATATTATTATCCCTTAGCTCAGTTCCATTTCTTAAGCATATTGAAGATAAATAATATCGGTCAACCAGATAACCACGCACTCTAAATATAATTGAATAGTTCCCTCAATGAATAGTTATATATGGTATATCGTCGAGAGTCCATTCTACGACATACATTATGTATGGAATGAAAGTGTTTTCTAAGATGGATCTGGTACGTGGTTACTACCAGATGCCTGTGGATGAAGAGAGTATAGGGTCATTCCATCCAAATTCAACAAGGGACATTTAGTCACCATCACCGATTTTGATGAAAATTGGTATACAGGTTGATTTTGATGAGAGAAAAACAATGAGACACTTCCCAGCCCTCAATTTTGAATAGCTCAAAAGTTATAACCTGTCAAAGTTGAGAAAAATTGTCAAATTTCTTGATACCAGCATTGATAAAAAAATTATTTCTCCCTTATTATAGCACATAAAACAATGAATTGTGCATTTTTTTAAGCTTAAGGGTTGCTCTAAACATTTTTAACAACAAGATTAATTTTTGGTAAAAAAATTTGTTTGACCTTAAAGGTCAACCTTTGACCTTTAAAAAAATATATTGGTATCAATAAATTTTTGTGTAATTTTTTTTTAAAATATATATGCCTTTAGACTACAATATAAGATAAATTTCATTCTGGGTTTTTCATTATATCAGGAGTTATGATCAATTTTGTAACCACTGGTATGGCCATTTTTTGCTATCTTCACAAATAATTTTTTTTTATATGCATCTTTGTCATATTAACAGAGTTACGTCATATTCACAGAGTTAGTTATCAATTATTAGATGCCTAAGTATTATATTTGAATGCTTTTAATATATACTCGTGTATTAGAATCATTAATTCTATAGATATGTTAAATCCTACCTACAAGAAAAAATGAACTTTCAGTAATTTTTTATTTAAAATTATAAATATTTTTAAAGCTACCTACCTATGTATTTAATTTATAATTTGCTATGGTCAATGGTGGCAGAGCCACTACCAACAGTTAAGATACCTGCATAACTGCTAGTATCCCCATCGCCTAAGGGGCCACTCCTGATAGCTCAGCAAAAAAGCCACAGGTCCCACCCAACCTCCCAAAATGAATTTATTCTTTTTATAATAATTTAGGAATCAATTTTTTTCTGCATTATTTCTGTTGATTTTAATTGTTCATTTTTAGATAGTTTGTAAGTTCTTCCTGTTGCTGTTACAGGCTCAACAATGCTCAATATGTCATCTAATGCCAATACTAATACATCTGGTTTTCTGGGATATTTAAATGAATTTGATGGTCCTTCTGGTTCTAGGAATGTTATTTTAACAGTCATTTTCTCAACATTGGTATCCAATACACACCCTAAGTACCATTTGTCATCATACTTAGCAGTGACAAATCCTTTTACATCCTCCAATAATATTGCCTCTGTATAGGATATTTTCACTTTCTTGAATTCTGATGCAGATGATATTGTTTTCACTCTTAGTTCATTTTCATTAACTGGCTCAAAACTGTGTAATTTTTGGGTACCAATTATTGCAGAGGCCTGGTCAAATCTTTCTTGCAAATAATTTTTTTCTTCAATGTATTCACTATTTGGGACATATGAAAATTTGATTCCCTTAATGTGTCTTTCAGCAAAATCAAAGAGCTGTTGAGGAGTCATTATCTGATCATTATATGCTCTTTGCAGGCTAGCTTTTGCTGCTAGTCTTTTTACTGTGCCCCCTACACCATCGCATGGTCCTTTTCCATGAGATGTAGCAAAGAAATGCCATTCTGCTTCCAATCCAAAATCTGATTGATGGTGACATAAATTAATAAAGTTTTTAAAATTTTTATATTGTGATGCAGCTCCATCAGAAAAATATATAATTTTTGTTATTGGGAATTTGAGTTCTTTTTAAAAAAATTCAATAAGTTTTTTTTTAAATAAATGGACTGCAACAGTGTCATGCTTCAAGCAGTTTGAAATCACAACAAAACTTATGTGTTGTGTTTCCCCAGCTTCTTTGTAGTAGGAAAGAAAGGGATGTAATGTAGCTTGGGAGTTATTCCAGTGGTACCCTTGTGCTGCATCCTGAAGAAGGAATGAGTAATTTTCAGCAAAATCGCATACTACTAAGATTTCACCATCTTTTAGTTCTTCTTTTTTAGTTGAACAAAATGGTGCCTGCTTTTTTGCTATGAAATCATGTTTTTTTAAATTGAGAAGACTTAAGGTAAAAGTGTCTATAAATTCTTCAGTTGTTCTTTAAACAAGCTCTAAAGTTGAGTGATCAGTTGAGAGCCACTGCTTGTAATTTACCTCATCAATCATATTGTCATCCAAAATTTTAGTAACATATAGTTTTAGTTCGTCTATTTTAGAAAAACATTCTGAGCATTCATCAAAATAGCACTCATAAGTTGGAGGGTCACATGTAATGAATGATAGACATGTTTTGTAATCATCTAAATGCAGGTCACTGTCTTTTGTCAACTGTGTTAGCCTTGTACCAATAATCATCAGTTTAACATTTTGATGATGTGTGCAAACACACACACTGTGAGTTCCTGCACCACCAGCTAATACACACTCGTTGGGTCTCAGCTCAGCAAATTTTGAAAAGCCAATCTTAGTGTCTGGGTATTTTGTTTTAAATAAATGATAAATTTCTTTTAAATTTCCCAAAATTAAGTATTTTTGTTCATGAGTTTTCTGTCCATCTTTTCCAGCACTCTTGAAATCTTTTTTTCCTGGCATAATTCTGCTTACTTCTTCATTTTTATAAAAGTCTTCTACTACTTTAATTGTTTCTGATGGAAATGTACCTTTTCTTTTGCTTGGCAATGACATTATTCCTTTTTCCATTGCTAGTTTTTTAGCTTGTCTGGCCATGTAATTAGTAACATTAAATTCAGATTTAATTTTGGATAAGCTCCAGCTTTTTGGCAAAACAGTTAAGATTTACAGCTGCTCAGGCCTTTTACTAGTAGTTTGAAATTTCTCCTTCAGTTGATTTATCATTTCTTCACCATCTTTACTTGATTCTGTTCTAGAAGACTCTGGGTCTTGATCCAAGGGTAATGGATATTTTGTTGCAGAGCCTACAGTTCTGAGTTTACTTGAAATGAATTTTATTCATTTTATCTGAACTATATTTTTTTACTACATCCATTTTAAATTCCCTCTCCCTCTCTGAGATCTTTTCTTCAGGGGTTGTTCCCAGAGAGGCTCTGGCTTTCTCGTGGCGAGGGGGGTCAGCCCTGGGCCCCCTAGGGGACCCATGGTGCTGCCAACAAGACTTTTAACATACCCCTCTTTCTTTCCTCCTCTATTACGATCTTCCACTGCCCTTTATTTCCCCCTCTTCCTTCACCTATCTAGTGGTCCTTATCAATACCCGACCTCTGCTCGTTTAATGGATTGATTCTGAATTGTTCTTTCATGAAGGTGAAAGAGGCTGGGCATCTCCACCGCCTTCGTCTACCGAATGCCCAAGGAGAAACCCATCGTTGGCCCCTTTTCTCCGTGCGTAGGAGAACTCGGGCAGCCTCTTAGGGTTACAAAGATGGTGTGGTGGATCCGTATCCATTCTCCAAGAGGACATACCGGACGTTACTGATTGCATAGTTGCAGTAGTGCCGGGCCCTTGTAGGCCTCCATGGTGGGGAGCCCCGATGGAGAATGCCAAGTTTTTTTCTTTTTGCAATGGCTAGCCATAAACCAAAAACCTCCCCTTCTCGTAAGGGTTCTCGTGCCAAACGTTCCTTAGCTTCCCTTTCAGCCTTTCCTCGCTCGTTGGACCCCTATTCCAACAAAGTAGACCCAGATCTTGATTATCCTCGCTTTCTTGTCATGAATTCATCATCTGACATCCCACTTGCAAAGGTTGATGTGTTTGACGTCAATGAATCTTTTGAGTCCCGCTGTGGTGAACCCCACCGGATGTGGTCAAGAGGAAGTGGTGATGTCGTAGTCGAGGTGTCATCCCACTCTCAACACAACCTTGTGCGAAATCTATCTTCGATAGCTGAAATTCCAATAACTGTCTCGCCCCATCCGCGTCTGAATTTCGTCAAACGTGTCATCCGTTCAAACGAACTAAAGGACTACGACCCCACCCGCCTTCAGAGTAAGCTCAGTACCCAACGTGTCACACACGTACACAGGGTAACTAAAACATTAGGCTCCACTAAAGTTCCAACCGCCACACTGATTTTAACATTTGAACGACAAGAACTGCCCCAGTATATTAAAGCTGGGTACCTTCGTGTCCCGGTAAGTCCCTACATCGAACTACCCAGACGCTGCTTCAATTGCAATCAATTTGGACATGTTGGCCGAGCTTGTCGGCACCCTCGCTCCTGCGTGAATTGTAGCTCTGACTACCATGGCCCCGAATGCACCAAAACGCCCCACTGTGCCAACTGCGGAGGTACCCACAGTGCTGCGTCGAAACTCTGCTCTATATTTTTATATGAAAAGGAAGTTCTCGCTTTGCGCGACTCCCTACGTCTAGATATAAGAGAGGCCCGCCAGCGTGCCCGAGCACAAACCTCGCCACTCGGCCGGCTCTTCTCTGACGTTTTACGTGATGCTGGACGAAACCGACCATCACGCGCGAGTTCCGACCAGCCTGAAGCACTTCACCCTAGATCTACTCGCAGCGTCGAAAATATTCAGAATATGCAGTCGAAGCATCGCTCTCATACCGAGATAATTAATGTAGCCCCCCTCTCTCCAGCAGCTCTTGCTGGGAGAGACGCTTGAAGACATCAGGCGCTATTTGAAAGAATCTTCAACATCGACCAGTGAAGGTTCATCCACCCGACCTCGAGACTCAAAGCCCAGTGGTAAGAGAAAGGATTCCTCACCTGGGTCATCGACCACCAATAAGCGGGCAGCCTCTGGAGCCGACTCGGCCGAACCCCGAGAATCTCCAATGGACTCCTCCCCTATGGTTGAACATTCTCTGCCCTTAAGTCCGTCTCGCCCTTCACAGGACGTAGGCCCCATCCTGATCCAAACGATGGCAGAAATACACCCAGCTCCACACACACCGCTCAGATCACCTGTTCGTCCCGCTCACCCTTCAAACCAAGATCCGATTGAAGCAGTTGATACTCCAACATCACCAACTGCGGCGGTTGGACCAACTCCTCAGACACCTAAGTGTCTCATTGTTTTTCTCTCATCGAATTCAACCTGTATACCAATTTTCATCAAAATCGGTGATGGTGACTTAAAATTTCCCCCAAAATTGGTTGATTTCATATGGAATGACCCTATAGGCCTATTACAGCGTTTTCCACCTCAAAGCGCCATTATCAGTGAGAGAGAGAGAGAGCTGCATGGATTTCTTGGTTTAGTTGAGTTTGGAAGAAAGTTTATGAAAGACTGTTCAGGTGTGATGAAACCATCGAGTGTGTGGACTGGGAAAAAGAAGAGTACTGTGATTAAGTGGAATGACTCTATGAGTGCGGCGTTTGAAAAGTTAAAAGCTGAATTTGCAAAAGATGTGGAACTTGCATATCCAGCATATGGAACAAATGCAAGAATGCTTGAAGTGTATACAGATGCAAGTGGTCATTCAATGGGTGGATGTTTGATGCAAGATCAGGTTGTGAATGGGGTTGAAAGGAAGCGAGTAATTGTGTGTTTCCAAGGCTGTAGTGTGGCAGAGCATGCGTATTTGAAGATTGAAAGAGAGTTGGCTGCATTAAGATTCTGTCTCAAGTCATTACGACCATTTCTGTATGGAGTACGGTTTGTAGTGAGAACAGATCACCAGCCCCTAGTGTATTTGCAGCGTATGAGGTTAGTTGATAGTAGGCTTGCAAGGGCGATAGAAGATTTGAGTGATTTTGATTTTGTGATTGAGTATTTGCCAGGTGAAAGGAATGTGATTGCTGATTTAATGTCACATTTGCCATCTAGTTTGAATGAGAGCGAGACTGTAAGCATAAATCCTGAGTATTTGCCCCGTAAGGGGCGCGGCGATTTGCCATCCTGGCCGCCGTGCTGACGGGACTCAGCACCCCGTCCGGCCCCAGCTTAGCCTCTCTTCCTTCCTTCAAAACACTTGTTTCCTCTCTTTTCACACAACCTCTCCCACAACTTTCTCTGGTCAGCCTCTAATTTCACAGGGTAGATGCTGACCTTCCTTTCAGCCAACCGTCCCGCATCGGGGCTGAGGGGGTGGGGGACAATGTTCCCTAACCCCTGAGCTCCGGTCTGGGGTGGCTGGTTTTTAACAACCTGCTTCATCCCCACCCATACCTTCCACACATCCCTTTTCCTCTCCTCTTCACAACCTATATTTTTTACGCTGTGTCTAAGGTGGAGCCGCCATGCCGATGGACTGCCAGGCCACCAGGCGGGAGGGGTGGTCCGAAATGGCGGCGCCTGGCTCTGCCAGGCCTGTAAGCACCTCTTGCAGTGCAGGCAACTGCAAGAGGTGATGAACTATTGCGTCCCGTGGCAAAAATAGGGTCACCATGCCTATGGATGAATTCTTTAAACCTCAAACCCCTTTAACTCCCCCTTGCTCATCGACGGAGCCGCCCTCGGGCAGCTCCACTGAAAAAATGGAGGTCCCCCCCGCCTGTGCTTGCACAGGGGACCCTCCATATTTCTCTAACCGGAGAGGAGGCTTACTCCTCTCCTTCGCCTATGGGTGCAGGGGACTCCCCCTCACCCCCTTCTCTGGAGGTGCTTTCGGGCACCTCCCTTTTCCCAGCGGCAGTCCCCTCTTTTCTTTCCAAGGGGACTGCCAAGAAAGCCAGCAGGCAGCCCATTGCCGACCGCCCCTCGTGCAAGCGGCTCGGTAGGGCAAATCCCCTTAGGGGGGAGAGGGAAGCCAGGCCCCTTCGGTCGCTTCCCTCAAAAGACCTGCTGGCAAAAATATTAAACCTTGCCAGGGTCAAGGCCTGTGCCTTCCCACTAAAGACTTATGACGCTGCCAAGGGGACCTGCGATGTCCTGGGAGGGGATGGCCAACTGGAGGCCCCTCCTGTGATAGACATGGTCCTTGAGGAGACCCAGCCTCAGACGGTAGGGCCTTCCATGGGGGGGAATTCGGGCTCGGCGCCAAGCACCGAACCCGAATCCGCCCCTATGCAAGGTCCTCCTCAAATGGCTGAGGGCTCCGAGGCAGTAAAAGGAGGGGAGGGATCTCCTCCGACAGATGCCCCTACGACAACCAGGACCTTCTCCATTTCGGAGAGGGACCTGGCTGAGGCCGGTCCATCTGGCCTGGGGGCTTCTGCCGGCGGAGATGAAAAGCGGGTTCATTCCCCGCCCTCCTCTCCAAAAAAGAAAAAGACAAAGAAGACGAAAAAGACTCGGGGCTCCTCTCCATCCGCGGGGGCTGCGGGGACGGATGGGTCTGCTACCACTTTGGTAGGCGACCAAGCCAAGATCGGCACATCCGGCCCCTCTACACCCTCGTGTGCGGAGCCCCAGACCAAGACTAACACCAAGAGTGCACAGGGCGGAGCCTCGATGACATCGGGGCCCCTCATTCAGAGGTTACCTGGCGTTTTCGAGCCCGCTGGCTTCAAACGCTTCCTCGTTATTCGCTCCACTGATGGCACCATGTTGTCCAAGGGCAACATGATCCATCAGAGGAGAGGATTAGCTAGTGCAATTGGTAGAGAGCGGAAGGTGACCCGTTTCTCGGACGGGAGCCTTCTGGCGAATGCGGCGAATCCCGCCGAGGCGGCCAAGATAAGTGCTCTTCGGACACTTCATGGCACCCCGGTGACTGTGACGCCGCACTCTACCATGAACTTTGTGAAAGGAGTAGTTTATGCGAGGGAACTCGTTGACTACTCCATTGAGGACATCACCCTAGAGCTAGCCGACCATGGGGCGGTCAAGGTCGAATGTGTGATGAGAAAACAGGGAGGGGCTTCGAGACCCACCCCTACACTATTCGTCACGTTCGACTGTGACAAGCTCCCTGAGTCGGTGCGTGCTGGTTGGTACCGCTACCGCGTGAAGGCATTCGTGCCACTGCCGCGGCGGTGCTATTACTGTCACCGCTTCGGCCATACGAATCGATCATGTAGACGTGCAAAGTCGGGGTCACCCGAAGTCTGTGTAAATTGCTCCAAGGTCGCACACGATAAGCCCAAATCGTGTGTGGCCAAGTGTGTCAATTGCGGAGAGCCGCACCCTGCTTCTTCGAAGCAATGTGGTGCATATCTCCTGGAGAAAGAAATCGTGGCCGTTCAGGCCCAGGATAGACTCTCATTCCGCGAGGCTAAGGACTTGGTCCTGGCGCGCCCAGCTCTGCCTGGGACGTCATATGCCTCAGTAGTTCGAAAGGCACCCTCTGCTCCTGGCCCATCCAGGCCAACGAGCACGGTTGTTTCCGCGCCCATTCGGAGCCCTTCTGCGGGCTCTACCCAACCCGGGCGCTCCCCTGGTAAAGCTGGCGGCAAAAAGGGTTCATACCCAGCCCCGGCTAAAACCAGGGCTCCCCCCTCTTCCCCCAGCGTGACCGTTTCCCGCAAGGCGAAACGGCCACGCGCCTCCACCGAGTCGTTAGACACAGGAGGCAACACCCCTGAAGATGGTCGCTAGGCCATCTTCAGGGGTTCCTAAAGCTGTCCCCCGAAAGGAGGACAGCAACAAAGGAGCTTCGGCTCCTTCGCCCACGCCCCGAGGTAGAGCGAGTGGCTCGGAGACGGTGGTTCCTCGAAAAGAGGCCCCCCCACCTCCGAAGCCGCAGCGCCCGCCTAAGGTTTCGAGGCGGAGGGAGGAAAATACTCGCATGGCGAGCCCAACCTCCCCCAATAAGTCCTCGAAGGCGCGGTGGTGGGGTCTTGCGACCCCACCACCGCGGGATGGCCGGGCTGGGGGATGCGCAGTTTACACCCGGCATGATGTCTCCGTTCTTCCTTTCTCTTTAGATACCTCCTTTCAGGCAGTGGCTGTGCAGCTGCACCTGGATAGGAGGTATACTATCATTTCTGCGTACATTCCACCGTCAGCTGACTTCGACGCGGGGGACTTCCGCCGCGTCGTGGCACGGTTGCCGAGGCCCTATCTCTTGCTTGGAGATCTCAACGGCAGGCATCCTCTCTGGGGAGATTACACCATAAATCCCAGGGGACAAGTGCTTGCCGATCTGATCAAAGAGCTTGAGATGGGTGTCCTAAACGTGGATGAGTTTACGCATCACTGTCCGAGAACCGCTTCATTTTCTTGCCTTGACCTATCTTTGTGCTCTTCGGATGCACAGCCTGATTTTGATTGGGGGGTGGTCGATGACCTCCATGGTAGTGATCACTTTCCCATTCAAATATCATTTTCAGGGCAACTGCCGCCTGAGAGACCACCTCGGTGGTGCTTGGCGCGGGCGCGGTGGCCTGCATTTCAGGAAATGACTGAATTCTCTATCTCAGTCGAGGAGTTTAGGTCGGTAGATGAGGCCGTTGAGTTCTTCTCCGGCAACCTCATCGCCGTGGGACTGACTACTATTCCTAGGACGTCTGGCCGTTTTGCACGCCGACCACTCCCATGGTGGTCGGCCGAGTGTGAGACGGCCCTCAAACAGAAGCGTTATGCCTACATGCGCTATAAGCGCCGCCCGAACGATTTCACTGTCGCTGAATTTCGTCGGGCTAGGGCTAGGTTCCGGTATATTTCGAAGCACGCCCGCCGCTCTTCTTGGCGGGCATACGTGTCTTCACTTAACGGGAAGACCCCTTTAGCTGAGGTGTGGAAGCGAGTCAAAAGGATTCGGGGCAAGTTCTCGCAGGACCCCCCTCCCGTTCTCCAGCAGAATGGGACCGCAATCTCGGACCCCGCGTCCGTGGCCGAATCCTTAGCGACCGCTTTTTCCGCATTCTCTAGCCGTGATGCTGCTCCGCCAGCATTCAATGCACGTCGTGATGTCGCGGAAGGCCGCCGGCTGGACTTTACCTCCAGAGGCGGAGAACCCTTCAACGACAAGTTTACTGTGAGTGAGTTGCGTTCCGCTCTCGCTTCGTGCGCGGACACCGCCCATGGTCCGGACGATGTCCCGTACGCCATGCTTCGACACCTGGGTGAGCGAGGCATGGCCTTTCTGTTAGATTTGTTCAACAGGATCTGGGTGGAAGGTCTTCTCCCAGACTCCTGGCGAATCGCTACTGTGCTCGCCTTTCGCAAGCCGGGGAGAGATCACTCTACTCCGACTGGTTTCCGCCCAATCTCTCTAACCTCTTGCGTGTGCAAGTTGATGGAGAAATTGGTAAATGTTAGATTAGCCCATTTCCTGGACAGCGGAGGCCATCTGTCTTCTGCACAGTGCGGCTTCCGTAAGTTCCACTCCACGTCGGATGCTCTGCTCCGACTGGAAAATGCCGTCTGCGAGGCTTTCCTTCGTAGACAGCACTACGCCACGGTGTTTTTTGATCTGGAGAAGGCCTATGATACCGCATGGCGATACGGTATCATGGAGACTCTCCACACGATGGGGGCGAGGGGACGCCTCCCAATGTTTATATCTGAATTTTTGCGAGATCGTCGATTCCGCGTACGGGTGGGGGGAGCCCTCTCCGGCCCAAAGGAGCAGGAAGAGGGTGTCCCGCAGGGAAGTGTCCTCGGTGTCACACTCTTTGCCCTGAGCATCAACGGCATCACCTCGGTGCTGCCGGAAGATGTTCTCGCTACGCTCTACGTGGACGACCTTTCGATCTCTTTTTGCGCGGCCCAGATTCCAACTCTGGAGCGTCGACTCCAACAGGCATTGAACCGCGTCTCTCGCTATGCCGAAGCGCACAGGTTTCGGTTTTCTTTGGCCAAGACTAAGGTGGTGCACTTCTGCCGCCATCCACGGCTTCACCCCGACCCAGATTTGTTTCTTAATGGGGTGCGCCTGGATGTGGTTGAGTCGCACCGTTTCCTTGGTCTTGTATTCGACCGACGCCTCACCTGGGAGGCTCATATTCGCAGCCTTAGGGTCTCTTGTACCCGCGCCATGGACATTCTCCGTTCCGTTACGTTCAGCGCTTGGGGCGCTGATAGGGCTACCGCCTTACTTTTTTATCGATCCTTTGTTCGCTCGAAGCTCGACTACGGATGCGAGTTTTATGCATCCGCAGCCGAGCGTTTATTGCGGAAGGTGGATTCGATCCACCACACCGGCCTTCGCCTTGCGACTGGTGCCTTCCTCACTTCCCCCATTGAGAGCCTGTTGGTCGATGCTGGGGAGATGCCACTCGCTCTGCGCCGCGTGCAGTGCATCACTCGCCTGTACGCGCGAGCCCGGCGCCTCCCTCAGTCGCCAACAGCTCTCACTGCATCCGCAGCTGATCTCGATGGTGCCTATGCCGCCGAGAGACGCCAGTCATACCCTAAGCCCTTTGGGTTTAGGGCCAGGAAACTCCTTCGAGAGGTAGATATAGCTCTCGGGCCGGTGGTGCCCCTGGTTCTGCCCAGGACGCCACCCTGGAGGGTACCACATTTGGCTATTTATCGCCACGCCTCTGCTCCCAAAGCTTGTACTGCGCCGGGAGTATTGCGTTCGACCTTTTTGGAGCACACATCGTGTCACGCTGGTACCGTGCCAGTGTATACGGATGGCTCCAAGTCCCAAGAGTGGGTCGGCTTCCACGCCGTATACCCTCTGTTTGAAGTCAGCGGGGCTCTACCAGGCGCTGCGTCTGTCTTCACGGCCGAGCTGGTGGCAATACACCACTCGGTACGGGAGATTACGCGACGTGCCCGGTTCGGAGACCGGATTGTGATCTATAGCACTCACAAAGCGCCCTGAGTGCTCTCGGGGCATTGGAATCTCCGCATCCCCTGGTTCGCGAAATCCGTGACGCCACGGTTTTGGCGAGCCGGGCAGATGTCGAGATTATCTTCTGCTGGGTTCCTGGACATGTAGGAATTGCGGGGAATGAGCGCGCCGATGAGGGCCACAAAGAGTCCGCGAGGACTCTGCGACCGGGCCAGCGTTTCGCTCTTCCTCACACTGACTACATGGCAGGAATACGGGCAGCTCTTCGGACTGCTTGGCAAAGAAGATGGGAGACGGTCGAGGGGAACTTAAAGTTGCGTGCCATTGCGCCGCGACTGTTCCCATGGACCTATCCCCCAATGCCGCGGCGGCTTCAGGTTGCTTTCTGTCGTCTTCGAATCGGACACACTCGTGTGACGCATCGCTACTTGATGGAGCGCTCGCCTGCGCCCTATTGCAACGACTGCGTCGTCCCCCAGACTGTTCGGCACATTCTTGTCGAATGTCCCAGTCTGGGTGATCTTCGCGCACGATACCTGTCCCGGTACCGGGATGGGCGGGGTCGCTACCGCCTGTCCCTTGTACCCGGGACGAGTGCGTGCACCATGACTAGTGGACTTATTGACTTTTTGGGGGAGGCTGGCCTTCTCCCTTTCATTTAACACAGTTTAATTGTTGTTGTTGTTTTTGTTATTGTTTTTGTTATTGCTTTTTTATTGTTATTTCGTTTTATTGTTTCCTGTTTAATTTTTAAAGTAGCCTAGAACTAGGCTGTTTGTTTACGGCAACTAATGCCTAAGTCGGCAGTCGCCAGATAGCCCCTTTTTAAAAATAAAAAAAAAATAAAATCCTGAGTATTTGCCAGTGGGTGTAGTTGTTGGAAGGAAATGTAAAGCTGGAGGTGATTCTATGTTTGAAAGTGTGTTGTATGGCTTATGAGACTTGATGAAAGATGGATTGCTTGAGAAGGTGCCAGAAAGTGTGAATGCGTTACAAAAGTTGGTAATGGAAGAAGCGTGTAAAAGACCAGAGCATTTGGGAATGGAAAATTCAAGTAAGTCAAGAAAAGAGTTGAGAAGTATGTGTATGCCAGGAGTGATGATGTTTCAGGAAGTGTTAGCAATAGTGAGTAAGCTGTTTGGTGTGAGAGTATATGTGCATTATGGTGTGGAGAAGCCAGTGATGTATTGTGGTAAAGGTGTAGACTGAGAGAATGGGTGTGAGTTGCATCTGCAATGTTTGAGTGGTGTACATTATAATTGGTTGAGAAGAAGAATTGTGTAAGAAGAGAGATTGATTATGTTTGCGAAAAAATCGTTCCCATTAGTGAAGATGAAGGTTTAGATGCTGCAGAAGTGTTGAATGTAATGTGTGAGCATAGACTTGAAGAGAGAGTGCAAGTTACCTTGACTATGAATGGGAAGAGGTATTGTCGAATGATCGACACATGGGCTCAAATTTCCTTGGTGAATGCAAAAGTTGTGCGTGATGCTGATAATATGAGTTGGAATGTTTCTAGAAAAGGCGTGACAGTTTTGATAAGTGGACTCGGAAGTGGATGTATTATGACATGGGAGGAAGTGAGTTTGTCTGTAAGCAATGGGGAAGTTGAATGACATATTGCATGAATTTGTTGTGTTAAGCAAGAATGAGTTACCGTATTGTTTTCTGTTTGGGATTGATTTTCTGCGTAAGAATAGGATTTCAGTGGATGTATGTAATGAATGTTTAGTGAAAGATGGTGTAACAGTTGGGAATTTGCAGAGTGAGCTTGTAGATTCAACTGGATTTGTAGGAGTGGCAGGTATCGATTTGAGTGAAGAGCTGTTGACTGCTGAAGATATAGAGAGCATGCAAGTCATGTCCAATGGTGCATGAATTGAAAGATAGCGTGATGACCAGTGTTCCTGTTAATGAATGGAGTTGCATATTAAGAGAGTTTAGAAGGTTTGCTGGAAAGTTTGTAGTGTGGAAGGGTTTAGTGTATTTTGTGCAATGTATAGATGATGAGGATGTATATATTCTGGTGTTTTCCGTGTGTGGCACGATTGGAATGGTGAAGATTGTGCATGATAGGTTTGGACATATGGGTAAGAATAAATTGTAGGAATGTATGAAAGGATGTATATTTAGTCCCTTTTTAAGAAAGATTTGCGTGGATGTAGCGACTACGTGTGAAATGTGCCAGAAGAGAAAGTATCAGAGTGTATGTTGCCCTACCCATATTAAAGTTGAGTGTTGTGAATGAACCCTTTGAAATGGTAGCGATCGATTGTTTGCCTTTTCCGAGGACTGCGAGAGGATATGTAGGGATGGTTGTGATGGTGGATCATAAGAGCAAATTTGCGTATGCTGCACCTGTGACAAATAAATCATCATTGATTGTTGCTAGAGGGGTGAGTGAGAGAATGTTGAGTGACAATGGACCTGAGTTTGTGGGACGTGCTTTTAAGGAGATGTTGAGTGAATGGGGGATTGATCATGTGCGAATGATGCTGTATATGTCTAGTGTGAATGGTTTGGCTGAAAGGATGATTAGAACTTTGAGTGAGATGTTGCAATTGATGGTGAAAGATGGGATGAATGTTTGGGAAGAGTGCATAGGGCGATTGGAATGTCACCATGTAAGTATTTGTTGAACTTTGAACGAATGATTAGGCTATGTATGGGACTTAGTGAGAAGGATCTTGAGTTCTGGAGAAAAGGGAATGAAAGGTTTGAGAGTTTTTCTGTTGGTGATAAAGTACTAAAGGAGATTGAGACAAAAGGTAGACTGAATGTGGATAAATTGAAAGAAGGTTGAAGGTCCATTTGTAGTAAGAATGGTTTGTCAAATGGGGTAAGTTATGTGATAGTTCATCAAAGAGAGGATGGAAGTTTGGATGAATGTAGAGCGCATCAATGTCAGTTGCAAAGGTGGTGTGAACCTCCCGAATATTTTGGTGCAACATCCGATACATTTTGGACAGACTCACATCTTTGCATTGGGAATCTATTTGTGAAGCCCTAGACATTTCTCTTTGCGAGTGCTGTTGTTGGCCAATATAATTGTAAGGCCACCTATATAGTAGATTTAGTGTATACATAAATATCATTTTGAATCTAGGTTATAAGGCATATTTATTTTGAAGTTTTGGAGGCTGTGATTTTGGTTTATCTTGGAATATTTATTGGTTTTTAATAAACTTAGAAAATACTCTCTCTCCTCAATACACTCTCCTTGAACCACCAAGTGGACCTTGTCAAGGCGGCGGGAATTTTTGGCTGGGGACTTGCGATCCAGCCGCCACACCCAGACTGCACCCCGTGGATTATTATATGTGGGGCATGGTTGAGAGAGAGCAACAAGTCCCCATGTAGCATCAAGGTCGAGTTTAAGTCAAAGATCACCTCAGTTTTCACCCAGTTAAATGAGGGGAATGTTGAGAAGACCTCCAGCAGGTTCTGACGTTGCCTGGAGGCTGTGTTGAACCTAGAATGCCATCTTAGGAACCCCCAAAAGCTTTTACACCCCCAGGTGTACTACACTCAAATTTCTTGAAGCATATGTTGTCCCCCACTGGAGCCATGCCAGTACATGGATGACTCAAATTCCAAAGTCAGGGTTGGCTTCATGGATTTTACTTTCTTTGTGGCAGGTGCATGCTTTTCCGTGGGGTGAGGCAGGCCTTCCTCGGATGCCAGAGGGGCCTTTCCTCTCCCTTTTCTTTTTTTCTGGTTTCTGTGGGTATTGTTGGCTTCTCTTGTTTTGTTCTTTGTTTAATATTAGGCTAACTTTACCATAGTGACTTATGCCTGTGCCGGCAGATGCCGGGCTGAATTTCTGAATGAAATTAAAACTTATTTGTAGTCAGTAGGGCTCTTCTGACCTCTCTCTATCTTCTCTGCCAAGCTTTTTGAAAGGCACCGCTGGGTACTGAAGATTATGCAGCATGCCTACTTTGGAGCATCTTAGAGAGTACTGAAGTCCCTTGAGTCATTTGAATATCGGCATCCTTTTGTTTGCAGTATCTATAATGCCATGGCTGATGTGAGCCAGGAAGATGTCAAAATTCTTTTTGTTCAGTTCTTGAACATGTAGGGATTGCAGGAAATGAGAATGAGGGTAAAACCTCTGGAAGAACTGAATGAGCAGACCAGCATTTCAATACTCTCCTGCACTCTGACTGCATGGCAGGAATCAGGTCACCCCTTTGTGCTGCCTTGCAAAGAAAATGGGAGATAGTTGACAGGAAGCTTAAGTTGCATGTCGTATCATTGCAACTTTCCCTGTGATTCTATCCACCAATGCCTCAATGACTTGGCTGGCTGTATTTGGAGGGGGTGCAGAGTGTGGAAATTGGGCAGGATGAAGGAGTCGTATTCTTGAGACATCGATTTAAGATAATATTGGGGCAAAATTGAAATAATTGACTCCCAAAAAACGGGCCTGCACACACTTTTTGTGATATATCCTTCATGCATTCACTAATCACCCTCACTTTGCAGGACATGACAGAAGCAACGCCTGTGAACACAACTAGATCTCAATGGGAGCTCCAGCAAAGAATATACTGTGTCAAACATTACTCGTTCAAGAAAGTGCAGGGACACTTTCGTGCATCAGTTTGAATGTGAAAAAGCCCCCTCCAAGAGCAGAATTCAGGACTGGGTGGACCACTTCGAGAACTATGGGACAGTGTAGAACCTTAATGCAGGCAGTGACAACCGTCCAAGCCATTCAGGACACCCCAGGAAGCGTACAGCTGAGCTGGTCGAGAGAGTGAGAGAATCAGTTCAGCAGAGTCCAAAACGCTCTGTGCACAAGCGAAGTCAGTCCCTCGGTATATCCAGTGAGGCTTGCAGGAGAGTGCTAGTAATGGATATAAAGGCCTACCCATACAGAATACAGACGAAGCAGATCCTTACAGCCTCAGATAAGGAGCAGAGAAAGGCTATGGCAGTCAAGATTCAGGAGACCCCAACTTTCCTTAACCTCCTTTGGACTTCCATCTTGAAGGAAAGTGTAAACTCGAAGACAAATGTCTTCTGGGGGATCTCCAAACCAAATGAGGTAGCCACCAAGCCCCTATACTCCCCTAAGTGCATGGTATGGACTGCAATGTCAGCCAGAGGCATCATCGGGCAATTCTTCTTCGAGGAATTTGGCGCGACAGTGACGGTCACCTAGGAGCGGTATGCTGAGGTCCTCAAAACCTTCAAGAGGGAGCTGCAGACCCTGTTTCCGTCGCTTATGGGAAAGTTCTGGTTCCAGCAAGATGGAGCAAACTCTCGCACCTCAAACCTGTCCCGATATTGGCTGAAAGAGAACTTTGGTGGCTGTTTGATCATTCTCAAGACTGATTTTGAGTGGGACCTCACAACCCAGACCTTATCCCCGCCCCCGCCCCCCAGATTTCTTTCTCTGGGGCTACCTTAAAGACAGAGTGTACTCAGGGAGATCCAGGACCGTCACGGAACTCAAGGAAGCCATCAGGGAGGAGATCAGAGCCATTAGTCGGTCGGTTTGTAAGGACGTCATGGACAACTTTGTGCTGTGACTCAAGAAATGCACAGAGCTAAATGGAGGTCATCTTGAACATGTGCTCTAGAATAAAAAAGAAAAGATCAAAGACTCTCATGTTTTGATATGATGTTTTTAAACACAATAAACTAGTTATCACCAAAGTTTCATTCAATCCTTGCAGAAAATTAAGAAATGAGGCCTATCGAAAGTTGAGGCCTATTTTTGGGGGGGTCACCCTGTATGAAGCAGGATCAGTGGGTGCATTGTTTGGCTTGGGGCTGGGTGTGATTTGAACTGAATTCCAGAGACTTGGAATAGAGGTATGGAGGTAGAGTGGTGGAAGATTTGTGTTAGAACGTTGATGCTTGTTGGACCAAGGTGCTTTATGCAAATGTTTTATTTGCAGTCAGTTCCAGTCCAAGTGCTATGATTTTGCCTCTTGTATAATCTGGAATACCATTTCTGCAGCAAATTGTCTGGGTATCTCATGGACAATTGAAACAGTGTAATTGCTTGTGGCTCTGTGTCAAAGGTGACTGTTGTTTAAGAGTTTTTGCCTCTCTGGTGAAGTTGACCCTGCTTGAGTTCATGTTTAAAGCTTTTTGCATCTTACTCGCCAATGTTTGAGTTGGCATGTTTGTTCTCTAATAGTTTTCCAGCATTTTTACTCTGTTTTGTGATTTTATAGGGTCCATGAAGGCTTGACAGTGTTGACTCCGTTTTTGTTAGATCAGTGCTTGGATGCTTTGTTGTTAATGATGTCACTGGTGTTTTTTTTTAGTTGCTTTCATAAGTTTTCACTGGTTTTTGTGCAGTCTGATCTGAAGTGAAGTTTGGGTTATAGTTTGTCAGGTTTCCTTTTGAGATGTATTTGATGTGACTGTTGAGAGTATGTTGGCAAAGGGCTTGTAGGCCTTGTTTATGTCACTAAACTGGGCAACTGAGAAGCTTAGGGAGTTTTTGTTCAGTATAGTTGGTATAGAGGTCCTAGTCAGATTTGTTGTAGTTACTGTACCCCACAGGGAGATAACTGTAGATTGTTGCACCTGTTGGGGCAATATATTCTCCCTGCCCCAAGGACTGCAGTTATGCACAGTTGCATGTCTTTCAGAGCTCAGTGCATGCAGTTGTCCACCCTCTCAGTCCCATGCCTGCAGGAGGAACTGCAGCTTTATATCCTTCACTATTTTCTTCCCTCCCAGCCCCAGCCCCAAGAATTGACATCCCTGAGGGCTGGCTTGCTAGTTCCCCAAATGTTCTTTTTGGAATCTGGTGCTCCAGACCCCAGGTTTGTAGATCAGGATTAGGCATTTGACCTTGTGAGTCCCTGGTTGGGGTCTGGTGGCTAGGAGTCCCTGAGAGATTTAGGCACCCCTATGTGCTCCCTGCTATTTCTAGAGTGTGGTTTGACAAGCAACCATGTTCTCCATCTTGGACATGGCCAAGGCATTCCCATCCAGCTTTTTTGGGCACCTTCGCGAAAGGTGGAGTGAAGAGGATACAAACCTTACATTCCTTCCTAAAGAGAACTTAAAAAATCTATTTCTGGGGATGGCACATGATCAGCCCAAGGCTGGCATGTCCAGCCTTTGGCCTCCATTAGGTAGAGATGATTTAAATTCCTCAGCTACTGTAATTAGCAAGACAGGTGAGTGCAGCCTCAAAACATTAGGGGCCCATAATCAAGAGGCCATTGGGTGTCTTTGAGCGAGCTTCAAATTTTTCTAGGTAATTGGCTCTACTGATGGGAGCAAGTTGTTCAATGGACAAATGCTCCATCACTGTCTGGCCTTCAGATTCTCAGTACCGAACCAAAGGTCACCAATTTCTCATATGAGAACCTTTGGTGAATGTGGCCGACCCTGCCAAACCAGCCATTTAGAGTGCCATACACCTCATCATGTTCATTTGATATATTTTCTTGATTGGTAGTTAATAGTTGCCAATCACCTTTCTTTCATTCATCCCTTCCCCAGGCAAGCTAGGAAGGGGGAAGGGGAGTCCTTGTTCAACCCTCCCTCCTTTTGGGAGGGATGGTCTTTTAACGTCAATATTCTTCCACCCTTTGCTCCTTCTTCTGCCCCATATTTGTTTTCCGTGGGGCAATTCTCCCAGATGTGCAGACTTACCCCTGTTTTAGATTGTACCATTGGCAACCCTCCTAGAGCCTATCCTACAGTATTTCAGTCTCTAGCACCTTAAGTCATCGCATCTTTGAGTTATTCATGTTATGTACCTTAACAGTTTTTCACTTTGCCTAATTCCCCCCTTTTAATTCAAAACCATTGGGTGGTGATGCCCTTGTTAGTTTGCACTTTTCTTTGATTGAATCGGTCTGCGGCTTAACCGAGTGAATGCACCCCTTTCCGAGTATACTGAAGCTAAGACACGTTGGTTGTGGCAAGTTGCCAGATAGTCACATTTCATCTTCCCTTCACAGCACTGTCACACGCTGTAGATAGCCTGGGTTCGAACCCCATGTTAGGTTCCCACTGTGAAATGTTAGACCTTTTGAACGACTGCGTATTGGTGGTTTAACAAATATCATTTTTAAAATTTCTTTGCACAGAATCTGATTCCATTTCATTTTGCAGATACCAAATTTTTTCTGGAAATCAAAACTCAAGTATGCCATCGAAGGACCCTAAGCAGCTTGCAGTGAACTGCAATAAAAAACCCAAGGGTGAGCAGTATCCGAATCCCACTTTCTTTCATTCTCCCCAAGTGTTCTTGCACACTGCAGACCAGAGCTGTGATATATTTCAACGACTTGTTCATTGGTGGATTCTTTAATGTACATTAATGATACTCTAAGCATTTAAGTCTGAAGACTTGTCAGAAGTAGTTGCCAGTCCTTATAGATAGCAATCTCATGAGGACATTTATTGACCTTATATAGGGGCGGGGAATTTGCCTTTACTAATCTGCCCCAATATACCCTTTTCAATGTTTTTTTCTAAATTTGCCCTAGCTCAATCCATCACAAACCCCCTCCTCCATGATCGCTGTGCAGTGTGCGCCGAGGCACCTCTTAACCAACCAACCCTCCATGTATACCAATCATCCCATTCTCTCTGTCCTCAGGATATAATCACTGTTAAGTGCAGCATCATGCTCATATGTTCTGTTAGGTCTATCGTCATCCATTCTTACAATGCCCGCACACTAGATGTGAAGATGATTCTCAATCCTGTTAAATTAGTATGACTTACTGTTGCAAACAAGGGTTGAAATTTGTACAAGACTGGCAATGTAAACTTCTTTCAGCCGTAATTACTAGCTCCGAATTCTTGTAGTTAGAAAATAGTAATAGGAAAAAAAAAATAGCAAAAGCACTTTCTACTATATCTCACCTGCTGCCATTATGGTAGAGACGATGCCTCGCTGCCCGCTTGCTCATTTTTCTGCATTATTCTAGCGCTCCCACCGGACTTATTTGATCCACGAGATCAGATTATCTGGTGACTCACACGTGTACAAGTTGCCATAATCAAATTTAGTCTATTATTAAGCTATGTTAAAACATACAAAAATAAACAGTAGACAAAACACACCAACAAACCAAAACCAAAAAGAAGGAGCAAAAGAAAGCATTCTTCAGCCTCGGAGGGATACCCGCTACCCTTGGTGCCTCTGCATGCACCCAAAACACAAAAAAGTCAAAGTTGAAGAATGGTCGGTCATTCCAAAGTGGATATGACACAACCACATCACTTAGATGCAATCTCACTTAGCCTTTGTTTTTGTATCTTTATTTGTTTTGTTTTTTAATCTAGACTAGTATTAGACTGTCGCATGTTTATGGCCACTTTTGCTCTAGTGGGCAGTCGCCAGATGGGCTCCTAAAATAAATGTCCCTTTGCACTGCTCTCTCTCTACATCCTGCTTTATCCTTCCATACTATAGTTTCTCTCTCCCATACACCATCAATGGCGCCATCATACTATCATCCAGCTTTCTGCCCCATTTTACTCTATTAAACATTTGCCATTCCTTTAATGCTCTAATCACCACAGAGACTCCTACCATTCAATGTTTTGGGATTGCAATCTGCTTCATCAGTGCAACTATCATTTACAATGCATCTTATTTGCACCTGTTCAAGGGCAACACTATTTACTCCGATATCACCCCACATCCCACCCTCACCCTCACATACCATTATCTTATTCCTTTTTGCATTCACTTCTACCCCCTCCTCTCATGCACCATTTCAAAAGCATAGATTAACATTCCCAAATCCCTTTCACTCAGAGGGGAAAAGGACAAATATAAACTCAATTCTGTGCATATGTCCATGAATCGCTCTAACATTAACACTAGGTCAATAGCATATACCACCATAGAACCCATCCCATCCATTCCTCATCAATCTCGCCCCCCTTTCCCTCATTCCCTTACTTACTTCTCTAATCACTCAGCCAAGGTGACAGCATACACTTGTCCTACTTCTTTCATATGCCAAACCAACCACTCCAGCCATCTTTTACTCCCAACCTACATATTCTTAACATTCAATATTTTACTACTCCCTCCATACATTCTCGCACCTGCAATACTTCTTGATCTAAACGATCATCAGTTTTCTCCAGACTTTTCAACTTTTCATTATTATAAAAAAAAACTCAAAATTGTGCCTATTTCCAGGTGCTAAGTGAGCTCTAACCCAGCTCGGATTCAACACAGAAGTGGAAAGTTGTCTGAACTACAACAACCAGCACTAACTGGTTCAGTCTCATAATTGATTAGTCATCTCTGCATGACTATGCATGAACTTAGTCGCATTGGGTATTTTAGTATGTGGATGGAAGTTAGATTTGGGGCAACATTACTGCAGTTGCCTCATAATAGTATGGCTGCTGTTAAGTTGCAACCCATTTAATCTGTTGGGATTCATGCACAGAATTGCCTGTGAATAGGTGGTAAAGTTACTACCAAAACACATGTTTATAATTTTACCTTTTTCCTCTTATTTTCCCATTCCACTCTTGAGTTGTATTCTCCCTCTTTACTCAATAAGCTTTCATTACATATTACATCAATAGTAACCATAAACCTCTTTTTCAGCTGATGTGAAGATCAAAGCTGGCAAAGGGAAGATGAAACCTGTGGATGAAGACAATGTAAAAGGCATTGAAAAAGGAAGCGATGTCGAGGAAGACAGTGAAGAAGATGAAGATAAAGTCAGCAAAGTAGAAGAAGGCAGTGGAATGGAGGAAGGTGAAGAAGAGAGTGAAGTGGAGGAAGGTGAAGAAGAGAGTGAAGTAGAGGAAGGTGAAGAAGAGAGTGAAGTGGAAGTCAATGAAGGGAGCGAAGTGGAGGAAGGTGAAGAAGAGAGTGAAGTGGAAGTCAATGAAGGGAGCGAAGTGGAGGAAGGTGAAGAAGAGAGTGAAGTGGAAGTCAATGAAGGGAGCGAAGTGGAAGAAGGTGAAAACCTGAATGGTAATGAGAGCGAGTCAGGAGAATCTGAAAATGAAGAGGAAGATGAAGAAGATAAATGGACACAAAATGACCTTGTCTCAGAAAGTGAAGATGAGGGTGGTGCAGAAGAGGTGGAAACAGTTAAAACAAAAGGGGACAAATCTTCCCAAGAAGAGAGACTGTCAAAGTTGAAGAAGATGGTAGAAATAGCAAAACAAGAGATACCATTCACATTTGAAGGTAAGGACACACAAAAATGAAGTTGAGGTGCATTATGCCACTAAATAAAACCCATACAACACCTTCCACCCCTATCAAGACCCTTTTTTTTTCTCATACTAAACTGATCCTTCATAGGGACGGGTGTTGTAGCATCTCATCCAATCAGGTTGATTCCTGGGAAATAGGCTCTAATCACACCCCTACACAAACCCCCCTTTCTGCACACCTGTCAAACACAATATCACGAATTCAGTTATTCAGGATACATTGAAGAAAGCTCTGTTTATGTGAACATCTTGCGTTCACATTGGTTTGTGTGCATAAATATCTATCAGCAGCAGTACATAGAATAATTCCTGACCTTTCTTTATATTGACTAATTTTTTACATTCATTTTTCTTTTGGTGTCTTCTATATTTTTTCCCACGAAGCGAAGTTATCTTCAATGGAATATACTCTTTGTTCTTTTGTGATTAAATTTATAGTAAAAACATCCTACATCTACTAAACCTTATCTTCTTTTCTCACAACTTTAATACATTAGGTACCTCAACTTCACTTTGCTCTCACGTCTTCAATTTTTTGGCCAGATGCCTTCATTAGTTTTCTTTAATATGCAATTCATCACCCATTCTTTTCTTTTTTTTCTCAAGTTCCAATGAAGTATGAGGAATTCTGGAGCTTGATACTGGGAAGGAATCCTTCAGAGGTGTCTACCATCGTCCAAAGAATGATCAAGTGCAACCACCCGAGTCTCGGTGCTGACAATGGCACGAAAGCGACCACTATTTTTGCCTATTTACTCCAGGTTGGCATTTTAAGTTTGTTCTTCCTCCAGTGTTGGCATAAAAAGAGACTAAGCCTGGTATGGGCCGCTGGCCAGGGAAACCGTGTAGCCGAAAACTTTGTTCCTGCAAGCGCTAAAGGCCATGACACCATAGTCTTAGTTTAATAATGATGGTTAATATATAAATAAATACAGAAGATAATTTTTGTACTACCGATTTGTCCCTGCCATCTGACGCTGTAGGAAACCGTTACCTTCACTGCGGGACGTCGTGCGTCGTACATGTTCACAGGTAGTTTCAGCCTCGTCCATCATGCTTATAACCAATTTATAACCCTATCTTTCACTTTCATTTGTGCCTGCACGCAATGCATCACTCTTCCTTCTCAATATCCGCCTAAGAAGTTTTTAGCCCACACACCTTTTGATGTGTGAAGGGTGGCACTCCCTTGCATTTCAGAAGGCTTACAAATATTCGTTGTATGGTGGCAAGTACACCGTATTACCGTTCTTGCTGCCTCTTGTTCCCAATGACTCCTGGTGCCCTTGGGGTTATCTGATCGTCATTGTGGTTTTTATCCAAATTTGGTTATCCATTTGGAGCACCTCGTATAGGATTGAAAAGGGATGGGCTGCGCAATTAATTAATCTTTTCTCTCTCAATAAATTATTCCCTCTGTGGTAAGGGAGTAAGGATACCACCACTGTGGTATCAGCTGCATGTCAAAGGAGTGATGGCACTCTGCAGGAAGCACCGGGAGTATTACGTTTGGCGTTTTTTGGAACATCGTGTAATGCTAGATCTGTGCTAGTGTATACAAATGGATGCAACTCCTATGAGGGTGGGGGGCGGTTTTCACGCCATATCCCCTCTGTTTGAAGTCAGTGGGGCTTTTCCAGGTGTTACATCTGTTTTCATGGCCGCTCGGTATGGGAGACAATGCGTTGTGCCCAGTTTGGAGACTGGATTGTGATCTTTAGCGACTCAGATAGCCCCTTGAGTGTTCTCGGGGCATTGGAATCTCCACATCCCCTGGTTCGCGATATCCGTGACGCCACGGTTTTGGTGAGTCGGGTGGATGTTGACATTATTTCTGGCTGGGTTCCGCGACAAGGTGGAATGAGGGTGCAAACGACTCCGCGAGGACTGGGTGACCGGACCAGCGTTTCGCTCTTCCTCACACTGACTACATGGCAGGAATAAGGGCAGTCCTCTGGGATGTTTGACAAAGAAAATGGGAGTTGGCCGAGGGAAACTTAAAGTTGGGTGCCATTGCGCCGCGACTGTTCCCATAAACCTACCACCCAATGCCGCGACGGCTTCAGGTTGCTTTCTATCGTCTCCGAATCGGACACAATCGCGGGACGCACCGCCATTTGATGGTTCGCTTTCCTGCACTTTATTTCAGTAACTGCGTTGTTCCCCAGACTTCGTCACATTCTTGTTGAATGTCCAAGTCTGGGTGATCTTTGCGCGCATTACCTATCCCACTGTCAGGATGACTGTGGTCGCTACCACTTGTCCTTTGTACTTGGGACGGGTTTGTGTACACAGACTCGCGGGGCAAATCTGACTTTTTGGAGGAGCTGGCCTCTTCCATTTTTTTTATTCTTTTTCTTTAGGTCATTTGTTCTGTGTCAGGAGGAGGAAGGTATTTGTGGTTGTTTTTTGCACATTCTTTTTAATTGCCTCGTACTAGGGGGGGGATTTTATTTATGGTGACTTAGGCTGTTGAAGGCAGTCGCCACTTGGGTGAAATAAAAAAAAAATGTGAAGGATTGTCGTGTTCTGTAGAGCTTCACTACACCCTATTTTCTGTTTCCAAACCACTTGCTCTTACACTAACTACAACATGATTGAGACCACTCTCTTACCACTTTGACCCACAACTTCAAGATAGAGTTGCTCATTTCGATATTAAAATAAGCCAAACATACTTTGCCAATGTACTCCATTCAGTAAGCAATAATTACAGTCCTAAGGGAAACTTAGATACTATAACCTAACCTGCCCCGAAATCAGGCAGCTCATGAAAACCAGAGATGCCCAATCAAAACATCATGGACTCAAAATAACAGACACTTTAAAAACACAACACATACCATTTAAACCACTGATTCGACAACAGCAAAAGCATTACTGAATCATCATCATTTTTGAAGGCTCCATACATGCTTGCATGTGTCAGCCTTATTTACCTAATGGCGGCTTTCCATGCTGCTCGATCTCTGGCTGTTTCTCTACTCAAACTCATATCTCTGAGGGCCCTCTGTATGACCTCATTCCACATTTTCCTCGATCTCCCTCTGGCAACTACACCCCCCACACCTCCAACCTCCTAACACCCTTCACCCAATTATTATCCTTCATCCTCTCCGCATGAGCGTTGTGATATAACCTAGTAGTAGGTTATGTTGTGTATGGCGACTTATGCCCAAGTAGGCAGTCACCAGATGGGCTACAAAAAACAACAACAACACACACACACACACAAACCCCACATGATCGAACCACCTCGGTCTGCTTCTTCTCAATGCCACACTAATGCATTATATCCCCAATCTATCCTTTAATTCACAGTTCGTAACTTTGTCACCTCCAGGCTTTAAATTCAGGGATGCTTTGCACATCCATCTCGCCATTCTCATCTCAGTACGCTTGAGCCTCTGGATGTCCTCTTCCTTCACTGACGTACAACATTGCACTTCGTACGCTGCTGTTTACAGACATCCCTTAGTTTGGAGAGAAAATCCCCTCAGCGTCAAGAGAGGAAGCAGCTCTCTGAACTTTTTCCAACCACTTCTAACCCTTGGCACGGAACTCGCCCCAGCATCCCCCCGCCTGTACTGATCATATCTCCCAGTTAGCAGAACTCCTCTGCACATTCAAGCGGCACACCAAATACAATTCTCTCCTGTCTCCTCTCCTCCACTTGCTCTCCTCTACACACAGTGCACTGAAACTCTCCATCATTCTGCTGCCTACCCCTGATACCACTACATCTTTTATGCACCCACAAACCACATCCATTACACAGGATAGAGTTATTCCCTACCCCTCTGTGACAAGACTGCACATGGCCACATACCCTCAATGATATCATTACTATCACCCACTCTTGAAATCATCAACTTTGTTTCATCCAAATTCACTCTCAGCCCCATGGAATTCATCCCTTCCCTTCACAACCTGAACTCTTGAAGTGCCATCCTCTCATACTCAGCAATCAGCAGTAGATCGTCACCGTACGACAACTCGAATGTCAATCCTGTTCTAAAATTCTGTGACAGCACTTCCAGGACCATAAAAAAGAGCACAAGCGACTCAAAACGTATTCCTGATGCACACCAAGCTTCACAGAGACCACAAAACAGACGGCAGGAGATTCTTCAAAACTATTAGGAGAATTTCCAACTCTAATAAAGGGGAACAAGACATGCACAAAGCCATCTACTTGAATCCAGTGTAAACCTAACCAAGTAGACATTCACACTAATGCCACACTACACAAAAATTAGTAACAGAACACCTGACCTCTCTCATCCACAAACAAACACCTATGCTCACTTACAATAAGCCACGATTTGGCCACGCAATTCACCGCAGTAATGGTATCTAGGCGCTACTATATGCCAAATCCTCCCCAGCCTTTCCCTGATATCCCAAATATGCTTCTAAAACATCTAGGTCCAAGGCATCAAGGCTCTCACAATTCTTCAACAACTTTCCTTCTCACACCTCTACTCCCAAACATTTGGAAATCTGCCTACATAATATCCATTCTGAAGCCAAACAAACCACTCACCAACCCAGCATCATACTGTCCCATCTCCCTACTCTACAACCTCTCCAATATCATCTAACCTCTAGTCACAAACAATATCAACCCACACATCCTAATAAATGTCTCCCAGTACAGATTCTGCCCATTTCACTCAATGAGCACTGTATTCACCAACATCACCCGCTCATACAAGAATGATTCAACCAACTTTTACCACCACACAGGAGGACAGTAATGGCAATATTTGACTTCAATACATCATCAACAAATTGCTACACACCACAATTATCTCCTACAAAAAAATGACTTGCAAACTTCATCATAGGTCTACATGTACATTGTACAGTAGTAATACAGTCCGGCAAGGTATTACAAACATATCATATACATATTGGCGTGCCCGGGAATCCATTCTATCCCTCATCATCTTCAACCATTTCTTCCATGATATCCCTCCTGGAAATTTTAACATCACATTCTTTAGTGCCATTTGATGGAGCGTTCCCCTGAACTTTGTGATGACTGGTTGGTTCCCCAGACTGTTCTTCAAATTCTTGTAGAATGTCCAAGTCTGAGGGAGCTATGGGACGAGCGGGCTTGCTATCGTTTTTTCCTTCTACTTTGGTTCGGGTTTGTGCTCTCCCTCCTGTTGATTGATCGAGTTTTTGGATGAGGTTGGCCTTTTCCTATTTGTGTGTTGGTTCCCTGTCGGGACCTAGCTCCGTGCCTGTGAGTGACCTTTCCTTTTCTATTTTTTTGGTTTTGGTTGGCTGTTTTGTTGTTGTTTATCTGCTGTCTGTTTTTTAAATTAGCCTAGAAATAGGAATGTTTATGGTTTGGGCAGTTATTCCCTCGATGGCAATCGCCAGTTGAGCCTCCTGAAAACAATCTCCAAGGCTCCTTAATGTGCGCCACTTTTTTTTTTCTTGAATATCCCAATGTAGTGGAGCTTCCCCGGTGTTTGGAGTATGTTCTTGCGCATCGAGTGTCGCTTCCTACTGTTTCTGTAGGGAGCGGCCTCGGGCCTAAGTAGGTATTTGTGGTTCTCACTAGCCTAGTGGATAAGGTGTCGGATTTCTGATGCCTAGGATACTGGGCTCAATCCCAGCAAGAGCGGACACACAACTTCATTTGTCAGGGATTGACCTCGTATGCGCTCTCCCTATCCCACCATTCTCGTTCCTCCTGGAGCCTGCCGATAGGGTGTACTCGTATACACATCACCTCACCTTCATTTGTCGGTGTCTCCACTGAATCGCAAAAGGATTCTCCGATCGATGGTTGCTGTGTGTTAACGCCCCCTTCCCCTTAAACACTGACCGACTCTTTTTTGGGCTTGTCAGTGATTGTAATTCTGATCTTTATGTGAATTTCATTATCATGGGAGGGAGGTTCTCATCCATGGATGCGGGGCGGATGGAGTATCATATACACACCCTTTTCCATCGTGGATGAACTCCCCCAATGAGATAATGAAATTTACATAAAGATCAGAATTACAATCACTGAAAAGCCCGAAGGCCCCAGGGGTCATTCCTGGTTGGTGATGAGGTGGGGTGGGATGGGGTGGAAGAGCTTCAGTATTGTGCTCCTGACATGAACCAGCGGGTAGGGAAACCCCTTAAACTGGTTCTAAAATTGACGAGTTATGTGTTGTGTGTGTTAAAAAAGGGGTGAACGAGATCGGTGTTATGATTGGCTGTGTGCTTTGACATACGTGGCCTGGATCTGTCTACGCCCATACCAATAGACTCTGTGCACCGCCTTTTTGGCTGCACCTCACTATGAGCCCCGAAATTTGGCTTCCTCACTCGCCAGGAATGGAATCCAGTACTTAGGCATGGGAATCGAACGCCTTATCCCGAGATTTGGCGCCATGCAGTCACATGAGAGCGAAGGAAGAGTGTATATAGAGTAAGTTGCCCCATTCTTCCTTCGCTTTGTGGACAAGATAACCACTTTGGTTACTGGAAGGCACATAAAGATCAGAATGACAATCACCTGCAAGCCGGAAGCCACCACGGGCCGGTCCTCGGTTTGGAGAGCTTGAGGTGCATGAGTGGTTTTTGTGTTTTGACACCAACCAGCTATCATAAAACTCTCCTTCACTCCGCCTCAGGAGTATGTGGATATGTGTGCTTCCCCCAGATAGGATACTGGCATTCCATCAGCAGGGTACCGGAACGGAAGAGTGAGTCAGTATGTTGTGTTGGGAAGGCAGGAAGGAAATCATAGCGAGTGGAAGTAACTATTCCTCCCACAGGGGCGAGTTTCAGTGCATCCGCCCAATAGGCGGCCAGCTCACGCCGCTGAAAGTCTTTTTATTCGGCCTGTCTGGGATCGACCCAGACATCAGAAATCCAACGCTGTATCCACTAAGCCAGCGAGAGCTCCATGTTGAGATCATGAAATAAAAATGAGGAATGGGCTGTTGTCGTCAGTGCCAGGGACACAAAATACACGATTAATCATTGCTTGTTATTAAAGGTTTTTTCCTCATTGCAGACTCTGAATATCATTTGTGGGGTCAATTCTGAGCAACTCTACCCAGAAGTTCACCCTATGGCGTACATTGATCCCTTGATTCCTTACCTATACGACCTCACACAGCTCAGTTCTTCGGACGCCGCTGAGACGTTGAATCAGGTGCGTATTCATGACTCATTTAGGGAAACCGACTCACATTAATGCATTCTTTTTCATTCCGGCTCTTGTAGTGTGCTACACTCGGCCTCTGGAGGTGCGGTGCCGCACGATACGGCCTCCGGACCCAGTGACTAGGATAGTCTCGGAACTAAGTTTGGAGAACCTCGGTGTCGCTCGTCCGAGAACTCCATTTCATCCTCTTTCCCCCACTTTCTACATCAACTCATTCTCAACTATCTTCTCTGGAGTGTTAAGCGCAGCATGAGCTATTATACTGTCGCTCTTGTTTCAAGCCTTTAATGTTCTACCTACCACAGCACCTGGACCAAGGTTTAGGCAGTGGTAGTAAATGTGCACCACTATTGTCAGAGAATCCGGGACCATCTCTCAGTTCCTCATTTGCACCTCTCTTTCCCCAGCAGGGGATTACTATCCTATGTAGACTTACAGTTGGTACTGAGAGGAGCATCTCCCGTCCAAGTGGAAAAAGAGAAGGCTCCGTCACTGGGTTGACTCGAACGCTGTCCTAGGGCCCACTTTTATCTAAACTATCCCCTCTACCTTTAAAAATTAACATCCAGGATTAAGGACCCGCAGTTCGCTACACATACTACCCGTGTCAAGTTGAATTTCAAAGAACTTCAACTTCCTAGCTGTTGCATGAACCACTAGCACAGGAGGCTGCTAGGAAATTCCCACAGCATGCAACAGCCTCCCTCCACTCTCACGAGTCTCTCAGGACAGTCTCACAAAAGCGCCGCCCCACTTGTTGCGGTAACGTTGGCGGTGCCTACAACCCAGGCTGAAGGATCAAATCTTTCTCTCCCTTAATCTCCCGAGCAGTTGGAGGGAACAGAGGTCATCTGCTCCCGGTGACCTATTAACAACAACAACAATTGCAGGGTATACCCGCTGTAATGACCGAAAGCTCGCCTGCTAGGTGGTATTAAGTACGGGCTGTGCTGTGTTGTTGACTCTCTTCACCGCTTCCAGTGCACCTATAAGGTGGCTACGCCGCCACCACCCCTCTATGGTTGAAAGTCCCAGAACAAAGTTGCCATTACGGCGGGTCGAGTTGCCAAGGCACAGCTTAGCTGGAATCGAGGGAGCGGTTAAGATCGCATTTTTCTGCGAACTCACCCATACACACTTGGTCAATTTTGATCGTGACAGCCCCGCATGTTTTTATTGTTGTAACATATAAATGTGTTTAAATTGTAATATTAATTAATGTAGCTGCCCTCAGCGGTGAACACTCGCTCCGGCGAGACCTGAAGGGCACGCCCCCGTAAGGGGCGCGGCGATTTGCCATCCTGGCCGCCGTGCTGACGGGCCTCAGCACCCCTTCCGGCCCCAGCTAAGCCTCTCTTCCTTCCTTCAAAACACTTGTTTCCTCTCTTTTCACACAACCTCTCCCACAACTTTCTCTGGTCAGCCTCTAATTTCACAGGGTAGATGCTGACCTCCTTCTCAAGCCAACCGTCCCGGATCGGGGCTGATGGGGGAGGGGACAATGTTCCCTAACCCCTGAGCTCCAGTTCGGGATGGGTTTTTTTTAACAACCTGCTTCATCCCCACCCATACCTTCCTCACATCCCTTTTCCTCTCGTCTTCAAAATCTATCTGTTTTACGCCGTGTCTAAGGTGGGGCTGCCATGCGGATGGACTGCCAGGCCACCAGGCGAGAGGGGTGGTCCTTAATGGCGGCGCCTGGCTCTGCCAGGCCTGTAAGCACCTCTTGCAGTGCGGGCAACTGCAAGAGGTGATGAGCTATTGCGTCCCGTGTAAAAAAGAGGGTCACCATACCCAATGATGAAGATAAAAAAAAAACCTAACCCCCAACTTCCCCTGAAACAGCGACGGAGCCGCCCTCGGGTAGCTCCAGCAAAAAAATGGAGGTCTTTCCCCTGTGCTTGCGCAGGGGACCCTCCATATTTCTCTCACCGGAGAGGAGGCTTACTCCTCTCCTTCTCCTACGGGTGCAGGGGACTCCCCCTCACCCCCTTCTCTGGAAGTGCTTTCGGGCACATCCTATTTTCCAGCGGCAGTCCCCTCTTTTCCTTCCAAGGGGACTGCCAAGAAAGCCAGCTGGCAGCCCTTAGCCAGCCGCTCCCCATCGAAGCGGCTCGGTAGGACAAACCCCCTTAGGGGAGAGAGGGAAGCCAGGCCCCTTCGGTCGCTTTCCCCAAAAGACCTGCTGGCAAGAATATTAAACCTTGCCGGGGTCAAGGCCTGTGCCTCCCCACAAAAGACTCATGGCGCTGCCAAGGGGACCTGCGATGTCCAGGGAGGGGATGGCCAACTGGAGGCACCTCCTGTGATAGACATGGTCCTTGAGGAAAACCAGCCTCAGACGGTAGAGCCTCCCATGGGGGGGAATCCGGGCTCGGCGCCAAGCACCGAACCCGAATCCGCCCCTATGCAAGGTCCTCCTCAAACGGCTGGGGATTCTGAGGCAGTACAAGGAGGGGAGGGATCTCCTCTGGATGATGCCCCTGCGACCACCAGGACCTTCTCCATTTCGGAGAAGGACCTGGCAGAGACCGGTACATCTGGCCTAGGGGCTTCTACCGGCGGGGGTAAGAAGCGGGTTCATTCCCCGCCATCCTCTCCAAAAAAGACAAAGAAGACTCGGGGCTCCTCTCCATCCGCGGGAGCTGCGGGGACGGATGGGTCTGCTGCCACTCTGGCAAGCGACCAAGCCAAGATCGGCACATCCGGCCCCTCTGCCCCCCCGGTTGCGAAGCCCCTGACTAAGACCAAAAGTGCACAGGGCGGAGTCTCGATGACATCGGGGCCCCTCATTCAGAGGTTACCTGGCGTTTTCGAGCCCGCTGGCTTCAAACGCTTCCTCGTTATTCGCTCCACTGATGGCACCATGTTGTCCAAGGGCAACATGATCCATCAGAGGAGAGGATTAGCTAGTGCAATTGGTAGAGTGCCGAAGGTGACCCGTTTCTCGGACGGGAGCCTTCTGGCGAATACGGCGAATCCCGCCGATGCGGCCAAGATAAGTGCTCTTCGGACACTTCATGGCACCCCGGTGAGTGTGACGCCGCACTCTACCATGAACTTTGTGAAAGGAGTAGTTTATGCGAGGGAACTAGTTGACTACTCCATTGAGGACATCACCCTAGAGCTGGCCGACCATGGGGCGGTCAAGGTCGGACGTGTGATAGAAAACAGGGAGGGGCCTCGAGACCCACCCCTACACTCTTCGTCACGTTCGACTGTGACAAGCTTCCTGAGTCGGTGCGTGCCGGTTGGTACCGCTACCGCGTGAAGGCATTCGTGCCACTGCCGCGGCGGTGCTATTACTGTCACCGCTTCGGCCATACGAATCGCTCATGTAGACGTGCAAAGTCGGGGTCACCCGAAGTCTGTGTAAATTGCTCCAAGGTCGCACACGATAAGTCCAAGTCGTGTGTGGCCAAGTGTGTCAATTGCGGAGAGCCGCACCCTGCTTCTTCGAAGCAATGTGGTGCATATCTCCTTGAGAAAGAAATCCTGGCCGTTCAGGCCCAGGATCGACTCTCATTCCGCGAGGCTAAGGACTTGGTCCTGGCACGCCCGGCTCTGCCTGGGACGTCATATGCCTCAATAGTTAGAACGGCACCCTCTGCTCCTGGCCCATCCAGGCCAACGAGCACGGTTGTTTCCGCGCCCATTCGGAGCCCTTTGCGGGCTCTACCCAACCCGGGCTTTTCCCCGGTAAAGCTGGCGGCAAAAAAGGTTCATACCCAGCCCCGGCTAAAACCAGGGCTCCCCCTTCTTTCCCCAGCGTGACCGTTTCCCGTAAGGCGAAACGGCCACGCGCCTCCATCGAGTCGTTAGACTCACAGGAGGCAACACCCCTGAAGATGGTCGCTAGGCCATCTTCCGGGGTTCCTAAAGCTGTTCCCCGAAAGGAGGACAGCAACAATGGAGCTTCGGCCCCTTCGCCTACGCCCCGAGGTGGAGCGAGTGGCTCGGAGACGGTGGTTCCTCGAAAAGAGGGCCCCCCCGCCTCCGAAGCCACAACGCCCGCCTAAGGTTTCGAGGCGGAGGGAGCCCAACCTTCCCCAATAAGTCCTCGAAGGCGACAGCGCTTTGTCCGGCCAACAGCGCCCGGGGTTCTGCTCCCGGGAAGCGTGTGGCCATTCCCGTGAGGGTCTTCAGTTCGAGGAGGGCCCCCGCGTCTCCTGCGAGCTAGGCCTGGAGGGCATATTCCTTCAATGGAATTGCCGTGGACTCCGGGACAACTGGGAGGAGCTGTGGAGGCTCGTCTCGTCCCGTTTCCCGTTAGCTATCTTTTTGCAGGAGACCATGCTAGGTGCGTGCCCCCTGCCCGCCCTCCCGGGGTATAACGGTCTTGCGACCCCACCACCGTGGGATGGCTGGGCTGGGGGATGCGCGGTTTCCACCCGGCATGATGTCTCCGTTCTTCCTTTCTCTTTAGATACCTCCTTTCAGGCAGTGGCTGTGCAGCTGCACCTGGATAGGAGGTATACTCTGATTGCGTACATTCCACCGTCAGCTGACTTCAACGCGGGGGACTTCCGCCGCGTCGTGGCACGGTTGCCTAGGCCCTATCTCTTGCTTGGAGATCTGAACGGCAGGTATCCTCTCTGGGGAGATTACTCCATAAATCCCAGGGGACAAGTCCTTGCCGATCTAATCGAAGAGCTTGAGATGGGTGTCCTAAACGTGGATGAGTTTATGCATCACTGTCCGAGAACCGCTTCATTTTCTTGCCTTGAACTATCTTTGTGCTCCTCGGATGCACAGCCTAATTTTGATTGGGGGGTGGTGGATGACCTCCATGGTAGTGATCACTTTCCCATTCAAATATCATTTTCAGGGCAACTGCCGCCTGAGAGCCCACCTCGGTGGTGCTTGGCGCGGGCGCGGTGGCCTGCATTTCAGGAAATGACTGAATTCTCTATCTCAGTCGAGGAGTTTAGGTCGGTAGATGAGGCCGTTGAGTTCTTCTCCGGCAACCTAATCGCCGTGGGCCTGACTACTATTCCTAGGTCGTCTGGCCGTTTTGCACGCCGACCACTCCCATGGGTGTCGGCCGAGTGTGAGACGACCCTCAAACAGAAGCGTTATGCCTACATGCGCTATAATCGCCGCCCGAACGATTTCACTGTCGCTGAATTTCGTCGGGCTAGGGCTAGGTTCCGGTATATTTCGAAGCACGCCCGCCGCTCTTCTTCGCGGGCATACGTGTCTTCACTTAACGGGAAAACCCCTTTAGCTTAGGTGTGGAGGCGAGTCAAAAGGATTCTGGGCAAGTTCTCGCAGGACCCCCCTCCCGTTCTCCAGGAGAATGGGACCGCAATCTTGGACCCCGCGTCCGTGGCGGAATCCTTAGCGACCGCTTTCTCCGCATTGTCTAGCCGGGATGCTGCTCCGTCAGCATTCAATGCACGTCGTGATGTCGCGGAAGGCCGCCGGCTGGACTTTACCTCCAGAGGCGGAGAACCCTTCAACGACAAGTTTACTGTGAGTGAGTTGCGCTCCGCTCTCGCTTCATGCGCGGACACCGCCCATGGTCCGGACGATGTCCCGTACGCCATGCTTCGACACCTGGGTGAGCGAGGCATGGCCTTTCTGTTAGATTTGTTCAACAGGATCTGGGTGGAGGGTCTTCTCCCAGACTCCTGGCGAATCGCTACTGTGCTCGCCTTTCGCAAACCGGGCAGAGATCACTCTACTCCGACCGGTTTCCGCCCAATCTCTCTAACCTCTTGCGTGTGCAAGTTGATGGAGAAATTGGTAACTGTTAGATTAGCCTTTTTCCTGGACAGCGGAGGCCATCTGTCTTCCGCACAGTGCGGCTTCCGCAAGTTCCACTCCACGTCGGATGCTCTGCTCCGACTGGAAAATGCCGTCTGCGAGGCTTTCCTTCGTAGACAGCACTACGCCACGGTGTTTTTCAATCTGGAGAAGGCCTATGATACCGCATGGCGATACGGTATCATGGAGACCTCCACACGATGGGGGCGAGGGGACGCCTCCCAATGTTTATATCTGAATTTTTGCGAGATCGTCGATTCCGCGTACGGGTGGGGAGGAGTCCTCTCCGGCCCAAAGGAGCAGGAAGAGGGTGTCCCGCATTGAAGTGTCCTCAGTGTCACACTCTTTGCCCTGAGCATCAACGGCATCACCTCGGTGCTGCCGAAAGATGTTCTCGCTACGCTCTACGTGGACGACCTTTCGATCTCTTTTTGCGCGGCCCAGATGCCAACTCTGGAGCGTCGACTCCAACAGGCATTGAACCGCGTCTCTCGCTATGCCGAAGCGCACAGGTTTCGGTTTTCTTTGGCCAAGACTAAGGTGGTGCACTTCTGCCGCCATCCACGGCTTCACCCCGACCCAGATTTGTTTCTTAATGGGGTGCGCCTGGATGTGGTGGAATCGCACCGTTTCCTTGGTCTTGTATTCGACCGACGCCTCACCTGGGAGGTTCATATTCGCAGCCTTAGGGTCTCCTGTACCCGCGCCATGGACATTCTCCGTTCGAAGCTCGACTACGGATGCGAGTTTTATGCATCCGCAGCCGAGTGTTTATTGTGGAAAGTGGATTCGATCCACCACACTGGCCTTCGCCTTGCGACCGGTGCCTTCCACACTTCCCCCATTGAGAGCCTGTTGGTCGATGCTGGGGAGATGCCACTCGCTCTGCGCCGCGTGCAGTGCATCACCCGCCTGTACGCGCGAGCCCGGCGCCTCCCTCAGTCGCCAACAGCTCTCACTGCTTCCGCAGCTGATCTCGATGGTGCCTATGCCGCCGAGAGACGCCAGTCATACCCTAAGCCCAAAGGGGCTAGGGCCAGGAAACTCCTTCGAGAGGTAGATATAGCTCTCGGGCCGGTGGCGCCCCTGTTTCTGCCCAGGACGCCACCCTGGAGGGTACCACATTTGGCTATTTGTCGCCACGCCTCTGCTCGCAAAGCTTGTACGGCGCCGGGAGTATTGCGTTCGACCTTTTTGGAGCACACGACCGGACCAGCGTTTCGCTCTTCCTCACACCGACTACATGGCAGGAATACGGGCAGCTCTTCGGACTGCTTGGCACAGAAGATGGGAGACGGTCGAAGGGAACTTAAAGTTGCGTGCCATTGCGCCGCGACTGTTCCCATGGACCTATCCCCCAATGCCGCGGCGGCTTCAGGTTCCTTTCTGTCGTCTCTGAATCGGACACACTCGTGTGACGCATCGCTATTTGATGGAGCGCTCGCCTGCGCCCTATTGCAACGACTGCGTCGTCCCCCAGACTGTTCGGCACATTCTTGTCGAATGTCCCAGTCTGGGTGATCTTCGCGCACGATACCTGTCCCGGTACCGGGATGGGCGGGGTCGCTACCGCCTGTCCCTTGTACTCGGGACAGATTCGTGCACATTGAATGTTGACTTTTTGGGGGAGGCCGGGCTTCTCCCCTTTATTTAAGGTTCTTTTTTTTGTTATTGTTTTGTTTGTACGTTGCACTCTCCTGCACCGGGGTGAGGAGGACCTCCCCCCGCTGCCGGAGATTGCTTCCTGATTGTTAAGTTTTTCCAATTTATATCGATTATTAAGTTTTCATATTTTTTATTTCAAAGTAGCCTAGTTCTAGGCTGTCGTGTTTTTCGGTGACTTATGCCCAAGTGGGTAGTTGCCAGATGGGCTCTATAAAATTTAAAAAAAAAAAATTCCTCTCACATAAAGGAGTCCATTTGCTGAGAAATTTAGCAAAACTTTCTTTAAACTGAATTCTTGTTCAATTTGTATTACGTTGAACTCACAAACTGATTCATTAGCCCCATGAAATTCTCTTAAACCTTAATTAGTCTGTTAATATATCTCGAATGAATCTACATTGCAGGTAATTGATGAAAAATATCAAGAATACAGTAGCTGCAAATCCAAGACTTATCCTTACTCTGATACGGTAAGCAACCCCTTGTTCATGTTACCTTTGATCTTAAAAACTGCATCTTGGCATTGGCCAGAACTGTCCACTCTAGTAGCTTGGTCCCGGACCATTCCCTGAATCAGGGCCCAACTGGGGAGTACCCTGTCTAGACCACTACACCTAGTATCTGGAGGAGTGGCATATCCTCCCAACATGAGTGCCCATAATTAAGCACCTTCTGGCACAACCTCCTGCCCGCAGTTGTGCACCTTCCCTGTCCCACTGTTAGCGGGCATATATCTGGTCCTCCCAACGCCGGAGCATGGCTTCTTCCGTGTATTGCTTTTATACTGTTGCTATTGTTTTTTTGTTTTAACGTAGCCTAGTAATAGTCAACTTGATTATGGTGACATTTCCCTTTTAGACATTCTCCAAGATAAATTCGAAAGAAAAAAAAAACCTTCGCGGGGCACCCCGGCATCTTCACGTCCCCCATTCTCAAAAGATGTTTTTGTATTTCGCTGTACTCATGAGAGCATGTTCAAGGGAGACGTGTTCCATCAACTTCAGGCATTAGCTAATGGTTCTGGGTAGGGTATCCAAAGTTGCCCATTTCTTAGACAGAACCCTCCTGGGGAATGTGGCTGACCCTTCCCAGGCGAGTACTCTTCTGCTATGATCTTCCCGAAAAGAGTAGTCTATGCAAGAGTACTCGACCACTCCTTAGAAGACATCAAGGAGAAGATGACCGACCAGGGAGCAATTAAACTCGAACGTGTTATCAGAAAACAGTGAGGAATCTCAGGAATCTCAGCACCACACCTACACACTTCGTTACCTTTGACCGTGCTAGGATCCCTGAGTCAGTGTGAGCTAGATGGTATCGCTACCGCGTCTTGACATTCGGGCCATTATCGTGTAGTTTCTACCACTAACGCCGCTTCGCGCATACGAACAAAACCTGTAGATGTGCATAGTCGGAGTAACCTGAAATCTGCTGGACTGCTCTAACTCCTTGCATGATAAAGTTGTATCATGCAAAGCCAAGTGTGTGAAATGTGATGCTTCCTCCAAGTAATGTGCATTTATTTGAGAAGGTTTTCTCCTGTTCAGGCTTAGGACGGCACTTCTTTTAGAGAGGCCAAAGAATTAGTCCTGTCGCGGCCTTCGCGACCTGGGACTTCTACATCTTAAGTTAAAGAAAATACCCTATGCTGCTGCCCCCTGCAGGCCTACGAGCACGGTAGCCACCCCATCCATTCGGAACCTGCTAAAGTCATCCCCCATCCGGGACAATTTTCAAAAGAGAGGTGGGACCCAGACCCTAACCCTCCTCACCCACCAAAGGTTTCAAGGCAGGAGGAGAGAAAGGCTTATACGCCGAGCCAAGTCACCTCGAGGAAGGCCCCTGCATTTCATTTGAACTAGGCCAGGAGGTTAATTTCCTACAATGGAATTTCCTTGGGCTCTGGGTTAATTGGGAGGAGCTGCAGAGGCTCGTCTGTTCTCGCTCCCCGTCAGCTGTTTGTCTTCACGAGACTTGGGCGCGTGCCCCCTTCTCACCCTCACGGGAATATAAAGGTCTTGCAACACCACCACCATTGGATGGGGGCCGGGCAGGTGGATGCGCAATTTACATTCAACATGCCTTCTTTCTCTTTCTGGATTTAAATACTGCCTTTCACCCAGTGGCAGTTCATCTACACTTGCTAACTATACTATTCTTTTAGTGTTTATTCCACCATCATCTGACCTTGATGTAGCGGTATTTTGCCGCGTCATGGGGGACATTTGCAAAACCCCCTTTCTCCTTCCTGTGGATTTGAACAGTAGTCATCCATTCAAGGCGACGATCAATCCCAGTGGCCATGTTCTGGCGGATCTGATTTTAGATAGGAGGTAGTTGGACTTAATGGTACTCGTTACTTTCCTATCCAAATATATTTTTCTGGGTTGCTAACGCCTGAGAAACCATCTCGATGGTTCTTAGAGCGGGCGCTGTGGAAATTGACTTATTTCGATATCTCAGTGAAGGAGTTTAGCTCGGCGGTTGATGATGCTGTTGCTTTCCCTGACTACCATTCCAAGAACATTTTGCCGTTTTGCATGCCGTCCGCTTCCTTGGTGATCGGCCAAATATGAGACAGCCCTTGAAGATAAGAGATAACGTATAAACAGGATGCACACAAATCACTCCATCCCACACACACCAAAACCAAGAGCGACCACCCTACCAGAATACAAGCACAGAATAAACATTGCTCCAACACCAACCTGCATCGGATGTAACATAGACCAAGATGCCACCAACACCTCCTTGACTGCCTAAACCTTGCACAAGCACATATCATCCATTCACCTTACTAAGGTATCTCTGGTCACGCCTGGAGGATGTGGTGACGTTCTGGTGTCCGCCCACCTCACAGTCGAAAAGTAGGGAGGCGTCAAAGTGTAAAGTCTTTTATCCGCTGTCGGGGACGGTTCCGGAAACCACCCGCCACAAGGGTTTGCTCACTCGCTCGTGAGACGCCCATTAGATCGGAAGGAGGCTCAAGGAAACGTGAATACCCAATATTTATTTTATTAAAAAACACACATATATATATGCAAGATTCATTGAAGTCGACGGCAACGGCTGCATTGTTTACTTTTGGCAGCAGCTTTCTTATAGCTTTCACTATAGTCTCAACAGATGGCTCTAGGCGAGGAAAATTGCTCGGAAGAGGCATAACTTTATTTGCCTAGACGTCTTTCGACCTAACAGTAGGTCATCTTTGGGGCAGAATGGTGAACGTGATATTACAGGAAAATATATTGAATTTGTTTGACGATGCACCTCCAGGACTGGGCTATCAAGCGACATGCCACAACTCATCATACGTCAATTACAAGAGAAACACTCACCCAAAACACCATCATCTTCCATGATCCTGGAATATGTTTGAACATTACCGTAAGAAAACGGACCAATCAGTTAATTCGAAAAATACATGGATAGATTTATGTTTATAAAAATATTTTGAACATTATTGTAAGGAAACGGGCCAATCAACTAACATGAAAATACACGGATATGTTTAAAAATATGTTCAAGAACAAAAAAAAAAATTATGTTAAGGTGAATTCTGGTTCCATGCAAGGGCGTTGCAGATTCTGGCGGCGAGTCGTTGTGAGGATAGTCTCTGGCTAGAGTTGTGTATTGATTAAAGGTCTGTGTTGGGAGATCATAACTGCCTCGGCCATTTGGAGTCTTCGGCGGTCAGGATCATGAAAGATGATGGTGTTTTGGGTGAGCGTTTCTCTTGTAATTGGCATATGATGAGTTGCGGCATGTCGCTTGATAGCCCAGTCCTGGAGGTGCATCGTCAAACATAGTTAATATATTTTCCTGTAATATCACATTCACCATTCTGCCCCGAAGATGACCTACTGTTAGGTCGAAAGACGTCGAGGCAAATGAAGTTATGCCTCTTCTGAGCAATTTTCCTCTTATAGTCAAAGCTATAAGAAAGCTGCTGCCAAAAGTAAACAATGCAGCCGTTGCTGTCTACTTGAATGAATCGTGCCTAAAAAAGGGCCTCCTTCTAAAAAAATATTATATACAGAATAAACAAGAAGACGCAAAAAACACGCTATATTTAGAATAAGCGCATACAAAATAAATTAATTTGTACTGCAAATAAGGCAATATTTACGCGAGCGAGCTCTCCCACGCAAATGCGGTTTTGACCCAACTACAACTACAAGCCGCCTCGACTTTGTGGCCACTAATTTGCCCCGGGACGGTCTCTTTTAAGTCGTCGTGCGTTTAAAGTGAGTCGTCTCGCTCTCCTCGAGTGTGGAGTTGGGGGGCGGGCGCTGGCGTCTGGCTAGATCCGTCCCGTCCTCGTGTTCTCGCCAACGACGGACCTAGGAGAAAGACAGATGGGGTCCCCAAAATCGCGCCACACACAGGTCTCTCTGCTCTACACTCTCCCACTCCTTCCTCACTCCGAAATGAGAGTAATCAGCAGTATTTTAGGAGCTGGAAAGAGGGGAAAAAGAAATTACCCCCTGCTTGCTCCTTAATGGTGTTACGTATCACCCCTCCTTTATATACATATATACCACCCGCGCACACACACAATATTTCCACCAATACACACCTAGCTTTGATCCAGTTCCACTTGCTTGCGTGCACTGGCTCGTAAACAGGTTTAAAAATTCTTTTATATACATATAAATACACTTTTTCACTTTTTTTTCATCAAAATTTTCATTCACTACCTGTGAGAGGGAAAATATCAGTATCCAGCGAAAGACGGGGGTTCGAACCTGCTTCCCGACTTATTAATTTTAATATTTCTTTTGGCCTTCAACTTTACTCCTCAAATTTTGAAACCCTTTTCTCTCCTCTCCTTTGCTTATTTTCTCAGATATAATTTTATTCCTTATTCATGCTTGAGCCTGGTAATAAGCGTCCCAATGGCGTCTCGGGTTCGTGTCGTAAAAAGCGACTAAATCCTGATAGGGGCAACTGCATACCCAAATCTCCTCTTCCTGCGAGCGCTATTGATGCCCGCCGAGGCCACCTTGTGGGAGGGAGGTTACAGATTATAATGATGGTTGCTTTCTTCCGTCATTCTTATATTATTTTCCTTCATTTAAAAAAAAATATTTTATTAATATTTTCTTTCCTTATTTTTCAGTTTATATTTTTGAAAGTTTCCGGTATCCTCTTTCCTGCGTCGGATTTTTGCCACCGTGTGATGACCCGGGTTTTCGCTTTCCTGATTCAACTTCTGGGTCAAGCCAGGGTTACGTGCGGTCGAGAGGTCGTCGCCTCTCTCTTCACCTGCTCGTTACTGTTCGAGGCAAGTCTCCTCCCCACCCTTCCTCGAGGTGGCGTCCCGTTTATCGGCTGGGGTTCGAACCTGTCGCGGGATACACGAAGCCAACCCAACTTGGCATCCTTTAAAGAACCATAAAGGGTACCATTATTGGAAGTAGCAGTTCGGAGGGCATCTAAACCTGGAGGTCAGCTATCTGGTTCTGGTAATACAGTGCTGAGAATCGGGCTTCCCCTCCTCCCTATCCAATCACTCCCTCCTGTAGTTGATAAGATATCTTGAATCACCATCTTCAACCGCCTACAACAAAGTTGGATCGACGCGCATCAGGGCAGATCCAACATTACTTGCTGGACCTGGTTGGCGATTGCCCCGCCCCGCCTATTACCGCTGTTACATATTGCAGGCGCTTCCCAGGCCTGCCTACCCCATCCAGTTAGAGTCGTATTCGCCGACACGCGCCGGAGGACGGTATGGGTATTCTTCCTGCCCCAAATGCAAGTAATTTTACACAGATTCCATCGTTATCTACACTAATTATCCATCTTTGTCATATTTTGAAACCACTGACTGAAATATTTGTGAAAAAAATGATTCATACATAGATGAAAAGAGTTGAGCCTGGTTAAGGGTCCCTCGACATTGCCGGCCGCCTCTTCGAACTCTGCGGACCTAACAGGGTTTTCCCATGATCCAGCATTCCGCGTATCTGCAGTTTCTATCTTAAATGTGTCATCTGTGACTTTTGGGCATGTTGTGAATAGGCGTCGGGCTGTATTTGTTTTCTGGTGACACTGCCGCATGTGTGTTTGGTCAAATCGTTGCGGTGCTGTTGTGTATTGAGTTTAGAGTGATGAGTGCATCTGAACCTTGCCAGGGTGACTCGTATAGGACTTGGGCTTATATTTGGTGGTATAACGTGGGATTCGCAACGTTTATGTGTGCGGTGGAGAGAGGCTTGTTGAATATGGTAGATGAGGCTTAAATTCCTAAACTGAACCTTAAATTTGGTAATACAAATGAAAGTCTTCATGCAGGTGGAAGATAAAACCCAACTCCAGCTATTGGCACATTTATAGTGTAATTTGATTTCTACCACTCTAGAATGACACAACGAATGCCTTCAAAACGAAAGAAGGATTTGGGGAGGGGGGTACTACCCTCATATTGGGTTGGGATGTTTACTTTTATCCATCCATTTCCTCCTCCCCTCTTGTGTTTAAATGAAATATCCATTTCTTCTTGTTGCAGGAAACAGTTCATGTTCACAATTAATTAGAGGATAGGAAGGAACCTATGCTCTCTGCTCACACATTGTTCTTTCGCATCCAGCAATACGTTTGGCCCCACTTTCCTACCCAGGCTTCCGTATCACTCTCATCCAAGTATTTAATGAATGGTACAGTGGTAGGAGTTAGGTCTTATCTAGTCAACTGTAGAATAGTTTTGCTTCCACAAATAACATAATCTAGATAAATTCTCTCTTGCCTCGTGGGTATAGCGATGGATTTCCACCCATAAGGAATCTGATTCGATTCCCGGCGAGACCGGAAACAGAAAACGGTTGGCGCTCGTAGGGAGCTGCTGACTATCAGGAGGTGCGTCGAGTCTGAGGTATGCCCGCAGACAACTCCGGTTACTTATGTCACCACACACAACCTCGCTATCTCTTCCACCTCCCCTTCCTTCGCACACACAACAGCAAAAAAAAAAACCCAGTCCTATCGCTCTTCCTGCACCCACCCCGACAACAAAGACCAGTCCCTGGTGCCCAATGGGCATGCCGGCGATTGCCATTCTCATCTTTATGCGAATTTTATCATCCAATTTGGGTACCTCTTCCACGATTGTAAAGTGACGGATAGCGCAATTAATTAAGTTGCTTAGAGCTTGGTGTGACGTCGTCTGCTGCACTCTGTGTATTTGCAGATTGTCAAAGTTGGAAATGGTGTTAATATGTGTTGGTCAAGCTGATCTGGTTCGTGTTTTTAGTTGTTTTGGTGGTGGCCGCATTAGAGCCCTACCAGGTCGACCAGGATGTCTTTTGGAACAGCGTTTAGGCAGTGATTTAGATCTAGAGATTGGATGTCTTGTTCTTTTATGTGCACGCTTATTTTATTGTATGTTATGGAGGACCAGTTTTAGGGTAGCGAAAACTTACCCCCCAATGCCGCAACGGCTTAAGGTTGCTTTCTGTCGTCTCCGAATTGACACACTCGCGGGACGCACTGCCATTTGATGGAGCGCTCGCCTCCGCCTGATTGCGACGACTGCGTTGTCCCAGACTGTTCGGTGCATTCTTGTCGAATGTTCCAGTCTGGGTGATCTTCGCGCACGTTACCTCTGGGTCGCTATTGCTTGTCCTTTGTACTAGGGACGGGTTCGTTCACATTGACTTGTGGACTATACTACTTTTTGGAGGAGGCTGGCTTCCACTTTATTTTACTTTGTTTTAGGTCACATGTTCCTGCGTTGGGGGGAGGCGGGCCTTCCCCAAAAGCCGGAGCGCGCTTCCTCTCCATTGTGCCTTTTTTCTTTTTAGTTATTTTTTTAGCCTTTGTCCTTTTTTATCGTTATTTGTTTTGTTTTGTTTTTAATATAGCCTAGCAGTAGGCTGTTTCGAGTACGGATACTTATGCCCAAGTGGGGGGTCGCCAGATGAGCTCATAAAAAAACAATTGGGTAGTGAAGTGTTTGAACCTTTTTAGCAGCTCTTGCACTAATACCCCGTAAGGGGCGCGGCGATTTGCCATCCTGGCCGCCGTGCTGACGGGATCCAGCACTCCGTCCGGCCCCAGCTTAGCCTCTCTTCCTTCCTTCAGATAGCCCGATTTCTCCCCTACCTCGTCGCCTTTTCATACAACCTCTCCCACAACTTTCTCTGGTCAGCCTCTAATTTCACAGGGTAGAATGCTGACCTTCTTCTCAAGCCAACCACCCCGGATCGGGGCTGAGGGGGGAGGGGACATTGTTCCCTAACCCCTCAGCTCCGGTTCGGGATGGGGGTTTTTTAACAACCTGCTTCATCCCCACCCACATCTTCCTCACATCCCTTTTCCTCTCCTCTTCACAACGTATATTTTTTACGCCGTGTCCAAGGTGGAGCCGCCATGCCGAAGGACTGCCAGGCCACCAGGCGGGAGGGGTGGTCCCGAATGGCGGCGCCTGGCTCTGCCGGGCTTGTAAGCACCTCTCGCAGTGCGGGCAACTGCGAGAGGTGATGAGCTATTGCGTCCCGTAATCAAAAGAGGGTCACCATGCCCATGAATGAAAAAAAACAACAAAAAACCCAACCCCCAACTTCCCCAAGAAAATCGACGGAGCCGCCCTCGGGCAGCTCCACCGAGAAAATGGAGGTCCCCCCCTTGTGCTTGCGCAAGGGACCCTCCATAATTCTTTAACCGGAGAGGAGGCTTACTCCTCTCCTACGCCTACGGGTGTAGGGGACTCCCCCTCACCCCCTTCTCTGGAGGTGCTTTCGGGCACCTCCCTATCTCCAGCGGCAGTCCCTCCTTTGCTTTCTAAGGGGACTGCCAAGAAAGCCAGCAGGCAGCCCATTGCCGACCGCCCCTCGTGCAAGCGGCTCGGTAGGGCAAACCCCCTTAGGGGGGAGAGGGAAGCCAGGCCCCTTCGGTCGCTTCCCTCAAAAGACCTGCTGGCAAGAATTTTAAACCTTGCTGGGGTCAAGGCCTGTGCCTCCCCACACCACCTGACTAGTGACAATACTGCCAAGGGGACCTGCGATGTCCTGGGAGGGGATGGCCAACTGGAGGCCCCTCCTGTGATAGACATGGTCCTTGAGGAGACCCAGTCTCAGACGGTAGGGCCTTCCATGGGGGGGAATTCGGGCTCGGCGCCAAGCACCGAACCCGAATCCGCCCCTATGCAAGGTCCTCCTCAAATGGCTGAGGGCTCCGAGGCAGTAGAAGGAGGGGAGGGATCTCCTCCGACAGGTGCGCCTACGACAACCAGGACCTTCTCCATTTCGGAGAGGGACCTGGCTGAGGCTGGTCCATCTGGCCTGGGGACTTCTGCCGGCGGAGTTGAAAAGCGGGTTCATTCCCCGCCCTCCTCTCCGAAAAAGAAAAAGACAAAAAAGACTCGGGGCTCCTCTCCATCCGCGGGGGCTGCGGGGACGGATGGGTCTGCTGCCACTCTGGCAAGCGACCAAGCCAAGATCGGCACATCCGCCCCCTCTGCCCCCCCGGTTGCGGAGCCCCTGACAAAGAAGACTACTACCAAGAGTGCACAGGGCGGAGCCTCGATGACATCGGGGCCCCTGATTCAGAGGTTACCTGGCGTTTTCGAGCCCGCTGGCTTCAAACGCTTCCTCGTTATTCGCTCCACTGATGGCACCATGTTGTCCAAGGGCAACATGATCCATCAGCGGAGAGGATTAGCTAGTGCAATTGGTAGAGAGCCGAAGGTAACCCGTTTCTCGGACGGGAGCCTTCTGGCGAATGCGGCGAATCCCGCCGAGGCGGCCAAGATTAGTGCTCTTCGGACACTTCATGGCACCCCGGTGAGTGTGACGCCGCACTCTACCATGAATTTTGTGAAAGGAGTAGTTTATGCGAGGGAACTCGTTGACTACTCCATTGAGGACATCACCTTAGAGCTGGCCGACCATGGGGCGGTCAAGGTAGAACGTGTGATGAGAAAACAGGGAGGGGCCTCGAGACCCACCCCTACACTCTTCGTCACGTTCGACTGTGACAAGCTCCCTGAGTCGGTGCGTGCCGGTTGGTACCGCTACCGCGTGAAGGCATTCGTGCCACTGCCGCGGCGGTGCTATTACTGTCACCGCTTTGGCCATACGAATCGCTCATGTAGACGTGCAAAGTCGGGGTCACCCGAAGTCTGTGTAAATTGCTCCAAGGTCGCACACGATAAGTCCAAATCGTGTGTGGCCAAGTGTGTCAATTGCGGAGAACCGCACCCTTCTTCTTCGAAGCAATGTGGTGCATATCTCCTTGAGAAAGAAATCCTGGCCGTTCAGGCCCAGGATCGACTCTCATTCCGCGAGGCAAAGGACTTGGTCCTGGCGCGCCCGGCTCTGCCTGGGACGTCGTATGCCTCAATAGTTAGGAATGCACCCTCTGCTCCTGGCCCATCCAGGCCAACGAGCACGGTTGTTTCCGCGCCCATTCGGAGCCCTTCTGCGGGCTCTACCCAACCCGGGCGCTCCCCTGGTAAAGCTGGCGGAAAAAAGGGTTCATACCCTGCCCCGGCTAAAACCAGGGCTCCCCCCTCTTCCCCCAGCGTGACCGTTTCCCGTAAGGCGAAACGGCCACGCGCCTCCACCGAGTCGTTAGACTCACAGGAGGCAACACCCCTGAAGATGGTCGCTAGGCCATCTTCCGGGGTTCCTAAAGCTGTCCCCCGAAAGGAGGACAGCAACAAAGGAGCTTCGGCTCCTTCGCCCACGCCCCGAGGTGGAGCGAGTTGCTCGGAGACGGTGGTTCCTCGAAAAGAGGGCCCCCCGCCTCCGAAGCCGCAACGCCCGCCTAAGGTTTCGAGGCGGAGGGAGGAAAAGACTCGCATGGCGAGCCCAACCTCCCCCAATAAGTCCTCGAAGGCGACAGCGCTTTGTCCGGCCAACAGCGCCCGGGGTTCTGCCCCCGGGAAGCGTACGGCCATTCCCGTGAGGGTCTTCAATTCGAGGAGGGCCCCCGCGTCTCCTCCGAGCTAGGCCTGGAGGGCATATTCCTTCAATGGAATTGCCGTGGACTCCGGGCCAACTGGGAGGAGCTGCGGAGGCTCGTCTCGTCCCGTTCCCCGTTAGCTATTTTTTTGCAGGAGACCATGCTAGGTTCGTGCCCCCTCCCTGCCCTCCCGGGGTATAAGGGTCTTGCGACCCCACCACCGCGGGATGGCCGGGCTGGGGGGTGCGCAGTTTACACCCGGCATGATGTCTCCGTTCTTCCTTTCTCTTTAGATACCTCCTTTCAGGCAGTGGCTGTGCAGCTGCACCTGGATAGGAGGTATACTATCATTTCTGCGTACATTCCACCGTCAGCTGACTTCGACGCGGGGGACTTCCGCCGCGTCGTGGCACGGTTGCCGAGGCCCTATCTCTTGCTTGGAGATCTGAACGGCAGGCATCCTCTCTGGGGAGATTACTCCATAAATCCCAGGGGACAAGTCCTTGCCGATCTGATCGAAGAGCTTGAGATGGGTGTCCTAAACGTGGATGAGTTTACGCATCACTGTCCGAGAACCGCTTCATTTTCTTGCCTTGACCTATCTTTGTGCTCTTCGGATGCACAGCCTGATTTTGATTGGGGGGTGGTCGATGACCTCCATGGTAGTGATCACTTTCCCATTCAAATATCATTTTCAGGGCAACTGCCGCCTGAGAGACCACCTCGGTGGTGCTTGGCGCGGGCGCGGTGGCCTGCATTTCAGGAAATGACTGAATTCTCTATCTCAGTCGAGGAGTTTAGGTCGGTAGATGAGGCCGTTGAGTTCTTCTCCGGCAACCTCATCGCCGTGGGCCTGACTACTATTCCTAGGACGTCTGGCCGTTTTGCACGCCGACCACTCCCATGGTGGTCGGCCGAGTGTGAGACGGCCCTCAAACAGAAGCGTTATGCCTACATGCGCTATAAGCGCCGCCCGAACGATTTCACTGTCGCTGAATTTCGTCGGGCTAGGGCTAGGTTCCGGTATATTTCGAAGCACGCCCGCCGCTCTTCTTGGCGGGCATACGTGTCTTGACTTAACGGGAAGACCCCTTTAGCTGAGGTGTGGAAGCGAGTCAAAAGGATTCGGGGCAAGTTCTCGCAGGACCCCCCTCCCGTTCTCCAGGAGAATGGGACCGCAATCTCGGACCCCGCGTCCGTGGCGGAATCCTTAGCGACCGCTTTTTCCGCATTCTCTAGCCGTGATGCTGCTCCGCCAGCATTCAATGCACGTCGTGATGTCGCGGAAGGCCGCCGGCTGGACTTTACCTCCAGAGGCGGAGAACCCTTCAACGACAAGTTTACTGTGAGTGAGTTGCGTTCCGCTCTCGCTTCGTGCGCGGACACCGCCCATGGTCCGGACGATGTCCCGTACGCCATGCTTCGACACCTGGGTGAGCGAGGCATGGCCTTTCTGTTAGATCTGTTCAACAGGATCTGGGTGGAAGGTCTTCTCCCAGACTCTTGGCGAATCGCTACTGTGCTCGCCTTTCGCAAACCGGGGAGAGATCACTCTACTCCGACCGGTTTCCGCCCAATCTCTCTAACCTCTTGCGTGTGCAAGTTGATGGAGAAATTGGTAAACGTTAGATTAGCTTTTTTCCTGGACAGCGGAGGCCATCTGTCTTCCGCACAGTGCGGCTTCCGCAAGTTCCACTCCACGTCGGATGCTCTGCTCCGACTGGAAAATGCCGTCTGCGAGGCTTTCCTTCGTAGACAGCACTACGCCACGGTGTTTTTCGATCTGGAGAAGGCCTATGATACCGCATGGCGATACGGTATCATGGAGACTCTCTACACGATGGGGGCGAGGGGACGCCTCCCAATGTTTATATCTGAATTTTTGCGAGATCGTCGATTCCGCGTACGGGTGGGGGGAGCTCTCTCCGGCCCAAAGGAGCAGGAAGAGGGTGTCCCGCAGGGAAGTGTCCTCAGTGTCACACTCTTTGCCCTGAGCATCAACGGCATCACCTCGGTGCTGCCGGAAGATGTTCTCGCTACGCTCTACGTGGACGACCTTTCGATCTCCTTTGGCGCGGCCCAGATGCCAACTCTGGAGCGTCGACTCCAACAGGCATTGAACCGCGTCTCTCGCTATGCCGAAGCGCACAGGTTTCGGTTTTCTTTGGCCAAGACTAAGGTGGTGCACTTCTGCCGCCATCCACGGCTTCACCCCGACCCAGATTTGTTTCTTAATGGGGTGCGCCTGGATGTGGTTGAGTCGCACCGTTTCCTTGGTCTTGTATTCGACCGACGCCTCACCTGGGAGGCTCATATTCGCAGCCTTAGGGTCTCTTGTACCCGCGCCATGGACATTCTCCGTTCCGTGACGTTCAGCGCTTGGGGCGCTGATAGGTCTACCGCCTTACTTTTTTATCGATCCTTTGTTCGCTCGAAGCTCGACTACGGATGCGAGTTTTATGCATCCGCAGCCGAGCGTTTATTGCGGAAGGTGGATTCGATCCACCACACCGGCCTTCGCCTTGCGACCGGTGCCTTCCGCACTTCCCCCATTGAGAGCCTGTTGGTCGATGCTGGGGAGATGCCACTCGCTCTGCGCCGCGTGCAGTGCATCACTCGCCTGTACGCGCGAGCCCGGCGCCTCCCTCAGTCGCCAACAGCTCTCACTGCATCCGCAGCTGATCTCGATGGTGCCTATGCCGCCGAGAGACGCCAGTCATACCCTAAGCCCTTTGGGTTTAGGGCCAGGAAACTCCTTCGAGAGGTAGATATAGCTCTCGGGCCGGTGGCGCCCCTGGTTCTGCCCAGGACGCCACCCTGGAGGGTACCACATTTGGCTATTTGTCGCCACGCCTCTGCTCCCAAAGCTTGTACTGCGCCGGGAGTATTGCGTTCGACCTTTTTGGAGCACACATCGTGTCACGCTGGAACCGTGCCAGTGTATACGGATGGCTCCAAGTCCCAAGAGGGGGTCGGCTTCCACGCCGTATCCCCTCTGTTTGAAGTCAGCGGGGCTCTACCAGGCGCTGCGTCTGTCTTCACGGCCGAGCTGGTGGCAATACACCACTCGGTACGGGAGATTACGCGACGTGCCCGGTTCGGAGACCGGATTGTGATCTATAGCGACTCACAAAGCGCCCTGAGTGCTCTCGGGGCATTGGAATCTCCGCATCCCCTGGTTCGCGATATCCGTGACGCCACGGTTTTGGCGAGCCGGGCAGATGTCGAGATTATCTTCTGCTGGGTTCCTGGACATGTGGGAATTGCGGGGAATGAGCGCGCCGATGAGGGCGCCAAAGAGTCCGCGAGGACTCTGCGACCGGACCAGCGTTTCGCTCTTCCTCACACCGACTACATGGCAGGAATACGGGCAGCTCTTCGGACTGCTTGGCAAAGAAGATGGGAGACGGTCGAAGGGAACTTAAAGTTGCGTGCCATTGCGCCGCGACTGTTCCCATGGACCTATCCCCCAATGCCGCGGCGGCTTCAGGTTGCTTTCTGTCGTCTCCGAATCGGACACACTCGTGTGACGCATCGCTATCTGGTGGAGCGCTCGCCTGCGCCCTATTGCAACGACTGCGTCGTCCCCCAGACTGTTCGGCACATTCTTGTCGAATGTCCCAGTCTGGGTGATCTTCGCGCACGACACCTGTCCCGGTACCGGGATGGGCGGGGTCGCTACCGCCTGTCCCTTGTACTCGGGACGAGTGCGTGCACTTTGACTGGTGGACTTGCTAACTTTTGGGGGGAGGCCGGCCTTCTCCCTTTTTTTTAACCAGGCTTAATTTTTGTTGTTGTTTTTGTTGTTGTTGTTTTTGTTATTGTTTTGTTATTGTTATTTCTTTTTTGTTGTTCCCTGTTCCATTTTTTGAAGTAGCCTAGAACTAGGCTGTTTGTTTACGGCGACTTATGCCTAAGTCGGCAGTCGCCAGATAGCCCCTTAAATAAAAAAAATAAAAAAATCTTGCACTAATATCATTTCCCTCCTGAGTTTCACACAGTTCATTATGTTTTGTTATTTCCACAAGACAAAAAGGAAAGTGTCTACAACGTACCGTAATATACTCGATTTGTAACTAATATCAATTTTACTCCCACATCACCTTACAAATTATTGAGTGGGGTTTTTTTTTATAATATAAACCAAAATGCGCCGGAAATTATGGACTAGGTAAGTACAAACCCCATTTTTTTTTCGAAGACATTCTAATATGCCACTTGACTCACTGGTTAGCACGTCCTTAATCTGGGGTGAGCGGGTAGGTTCTGGCACACGTTTCACGTCAGTGATATGTGTATACAAGTACTCACACGGTAGGTTTTCTGCAATGGAGAAGAGAATGGATATGTTATCCTGGCACGGCAGGATGTGATGACGTGTATAGGAACCTCCTACGCATTCGTCAATAGGAGGCCATTTTCTGACAAACACTGAAGTTTTGTCTCCGTTCTCGCTGAGATTGAACGAGGGTTAAAAATCCACCGCCGTATCTACTCGGCCAGCGAGAGCAACAAGCAATTACATGTGACCATTGCAAGCTTATTGTGTAGGGGGCCTTGAAAAGGTCGGAAGCGGGAATTCCTCTGTCGATTCTGGGACTCATATCCCCACCTCCCATATTCCCCTTCCAGTCCCCCCCCCCCCTCCTCTTTCTTTTTCTGTCTAACCTACAAGGGAATGCCAGTTGTAGCATGGGCAATAATTATGCAGGTAACAACTTGAAGATTGTGTACCCTCCCGGTCCCAATGACTACAAGAGGATCTGCGGCTATACCTTCCACACATTTTCACTTCCTCTAGCTTCGCTACTTTCTTAACAGATCTCTTCCTCCATACTTTTTTTTGCAGGATTTTCTCTCGTTGTTCGTTCACTTTAAATTCGAGGAGGTGGAGGTGGGGAATTAGCTGATCACCCTCACCTTTTACACTGCACTCACCAAGATGTTACTACCCAGGGGTCTTGAAAAGGTTGGGAGCCGGGGGTTCCTCTGCCGATGCTTTATTATATCGGGATACTCTATTTCTGGCTATTCCATGCATGAGTGCGGTCCTTTAGTGGCCTTATACGACGACCAGCTAAGACCCCCATAGTGGAAACCTTACTTCGCTCACTCACGACCAGCTAAGACCCCCATAGTGGAAACCTTACTTCGCTCACTCACGAGACAAATACTACTACCACCAACTAGATTGAAGTAGTTTTTATTTATCGAATAGTGACCGCGGATGAAATAAGTTCGTTAGAGTGATGTGCATTTATGTCGTTGTTTCCATTTGCCTTTCCTCAGGTTTGTCGCAAATCAGCCCCTTCGCCAGCTGGAGAATACTACGACATAATAGTATATTTATTTTCAGTACCTGAATCAAAGTGCAAAATTTGTTGGCGAATTGATGAATACCTTGAATGGTCTCATTTATCTGTCGATTCCGGATGGCCCGTCTAAACTGTCGCTTCCCCTCAACCCGCCATTTAAGCCCCTCAGACCATCGGCCCGACTTCTCGTCCTGGAGGACTCTTTTCAAAAGTGGGTCTTAGACGTTGTCCATTGCGGTCAGTTCCAGAGACTTCTAGTTGTTAAACGCCAGGGTGATAAATTCAGGTTCGGGTAACTGCTTGCTCGATTATTGTATGCATTGATAAAAAAAAATGTTCACCAGCCTCTATTTTTTCAGAGCTTCGTCCTTCAAGTTGAAGTTTTCGTTATTAAATGACGACAGCATAGAAGTAGATGATAACTTTAAAGTTGGGGTTTTGAACGAAACTTTAAAATTATTGGATCGACTCTGCCACAAATGGGTACAGTCTCCAGCCGTCCGTGCCATTTTTGCCCCTACCGCTCTACTAGTGAAGAACATCGCCCAAGACAGGTATCCACCGGAGACGATCGCTTTAATAGAAGCACTGCAAACGTCGATATCGCAACTACCGAAACAAGTACCCCGCTTATTTAAAGAGGATCGCGTTAAGTCGCTTAGGATGTTAACGCCTGCTTCTATGGAGCTGTAAGTACTTTATCCTTCGGTATTTTCTGTAGTGGGATGAGTACGAAATCACCCTTGCGTTTGATGTACATCTAGAAGGCATCTAAATACGACTGCCCACACACATGAAATGGGCATTCACCTGAGCTTGGAATACCCCATCTGCCTTCTTGTATTGCTCAACCCATGAATGCAGTCACTGGGCTTAGCGTCAGGATTGGGGATGAACCAATGGCTTTCCTTGACCGGGTGGGGAGGGGGGGGGGGTTATACCATTACTACCATCTCGTGATGCGTGGTGTAAAAGGGACTAAAGATTGGATACGCGTCCACGAATCTTTCATGCTAGCGCGATATGAAATGGTTGTGTAATGGATGGAACAAATCCAGTCCTACCGGTTAATTCGCATCACCATCTCAAACTAGTGGGTGAATGTGGAATGTAAGGATTGTATTTGGTCAGAAGGACAGGTAGTGATGGTTTAATAAAGCGAGATTGTACTCAGCAGTGGCATGATGTGGTGGGCAAAGGAGTAGTGAGATGTAAATTCTGTTGTGTGGCCTAGGCGTTACTTTGGTTTTTGAGAGGAGTGAGTTTGTGGTGAGGCTGTGGCATGGGTGTGATTAAGGGTCTTGGTGTGGAATTGTGTACCTATTTTGGGTGTTGAATGTAGGTAGGGCGATGAGGTATTTTGTTTACAACTGGCGGTTTTTTTAGGGCTGGATTTTGTGCTATTCCAATTTTGTTTGATTTAGCATTGGTGGGGTGCGAGGCATTTGATGCATAATTGTAGTACGGATATATTGTTTACATAGAGCGGTTAGTGGTTTTTGTTATCTGAGCACCTAGTACATTGTATTTTCATTTGTTTTGCTACAGATGTTTGTGATGTGAAGTGTGAAAGTCGTATGTATTATGTTTAGGCCTAATAGTGTAGTCATGTTATTTATTGGAATGCAATGATGTTAGGGCAGTGGTTGATTTGTGCCTGTGTGAGGTGAATAATGTTACCATGCACTTTTGTTGCTTGGAGACTGTCATTCTCTTGTTTTGCAGCCATTCTAATTGTATGATGTTTGTATGTTTCTCTTGGTCACATCTATTTAGCTGTGCTGGATTGTTATTGTGAGGGCATCTGCCTATGATTATACTTTTACGAGAGCAGTAGTAGGGTTGAGTAGGTTGAAGAGTAGGGTAGAGAGAATGGTACTTGTGGTACACTATTGTACAGTGACATGTATTTTGAGGGGGAAGGTTAGTTGTGAATTTCCCTGGCATGTCTGTTTGAGAGGAAGTTAGTGACCCAGATCGTGTTTTGTAGGATTTGTTTACTAAAATTTGTGTTAAGGATATGGCATGGGATTTGCCGTATGCTTTATGTCTATAGCTACAAGTATGGTTCTTTGTGGTGCTGGTTTTTGTTGAAATGTTTTATTGCATGTTATGTAGGGTTGGTAAGTAACGTTGTTGGGAGTGATTTTTACCGATACCTTGTTTGAGGGGGCTATGTGGGATTAGTGTTGGGATTCGTTTTTCTATTAGTTTCTTTGTTTTCGATAATGAGAAGAGGAAAAGGTTTTAGGGATAGAAACTCGTTCGAGAGCTCGACTTAGCTCTCCGGCCGGTGGAGCCCCTGGTTCTGACCAGGACGACACCCTGGAGGGTACCACCTTTGACTATTTGTCGCCACGCCTCTGCTCCCAAAGCTTCTGGAGCGCTGGGAGTATGGCGTTCGGCCTTTTTGGAGCGCACACTGTATCATGCTGGAACCGTGCCAGTGTATACGGATGGCTCCAGGTCCCAGGAGGAGGTCGGTTTCCACGCCGTATCTCCTCTGTTTGAAGTCAGCGGGGCTCTGCCAGGGGCTGCGTCTGTCTTCACGGCTGAGCTGGTTGCAATATACCGCTCGGTACGGGAGATAACGCGACGTGTCCGTTTCGGAGATCGGATTGTGATTTATAGCGACTCACAAAGCGCCCTGAGTTCTCTCGGGGCATTGGAATATCCACATCCCCTGGTTCGCGATATCCGTGACGCCACGGTTTTGGCGAGATTATCTTCTGTTGGGTTTCTGGACATGTAAGAATTGCTGGTAATGAAGGCACCAAAGAGTCCGCGAGGACTGGGTGACCAGACCAGCGTTTCGCTTTTCCTCACACCGATTACATGGCAGGAATACAGGCAGCTCTCGGGACTGCTTGGCAAAGAAAATGGGAGACGGTCGAGGGGAACTTAAACTTGGGTGCCATTGCGCTGTGACTGTTCCCATAGACCTACCCATCCCCAATACCACGACGGCTTCAGGTTGCTTTCTGTCGTCTCCGAATTGGACACACTCGCGGGACGCACCGCCATTTGATGGAGCGCTTGCCTGCGCCATACTGTGAAGACTGCGTTGTCACCCAGACTGTTCGGCACATTCTTATTGAATGTTCCAGTTTGGGTGATCTCCGCGCTCGTTACCTGTCCTTTGTACTCGCGACGAGTTCGTGCACACCGACTCGTGGACTTTACGAATTTTGGAGGAGGCTGGCCTACTCCACTTTATTTGACCTTTTTGTTGTGGATCGCATGCTCTTGCGCTAGGTGGTGGCTACCCCCGACGCTCGAGCGTGCGTTCCTTCCTGTTACCTTTTTCGTTTTTCCTTTCCCCTTCCATCTCTTAGCGAAAGTCACTCCTCTTCTCCCTCAAGTCACCACAAGGGTCCCACGTTGCGCGCCAAAAGTGTGAACATGAGAATAGAGCAAATGTTGAATGGATGTTTTTACGTTGAAAGTAAGGCATGTGTTTGTCGTCGCGTCTTGCTCAAGGGCAAGTAAGTGAGTCTGCTGAATGTGAATGTAATGTTTCGAAATACTTGATAGGCATCAGGGCCTACCTCCTAACGCCGGAACGTGCTTCTTGCTTTGTTTTGTTTTTTCTTTTGCACTTTTTTTCTTATCTCACCTAGCATTAGGCTACGGATGATTATGGCGACTTTTTCCCTAGGAGGCAGTCGCCAGATTAGCGCTGAAAAAAAATCGATAGGAATCCTGCGAATATGCTTTTTATTGTAATCCAGAAACCTCACTGAAAAAGACACACGATCTTTTGATTGGCTGATCAATGCATAGTTGGACTGAGAAAGTGGACACTGTGATATGTGCGTTATTATAAAAAGGAGGGAAATCGTTTATGATTCAAGGGGAGTTGCTTGGCAGCGGGAGGTGGGGGGGGGGGCAATTCCTGACATTATTGAGACTAGGGCTCTTTATCATGACCAACTAAGCTTTCGAGTTGAAAATGTCATGACTGGACCACACTTTGTAGTAAGCGTATAAGAGAGAGGGGAAGGATCGTTTGCCCGCATCCCCCCTCCCCTAAATTTATCTTCTTCGTAATAGCCAATCCTTGGTGGGGTTAAATTGGTCCTTTCTCTTAATTTTCATTGGGTGGTTTAACTTCCCTTTTCATCCCTCTTTATGAGGTTGAAAAAAAAAATCACTGGATAAAAGACTAAACAATAGACAATAAAAGAAGTAGGAAACAAAATCATGAAAGAAACAACAAAACTTACCACCCCTAAATGCTGTGGGGTGCTCAGTCTAACCTTCTCGGAATAAATTAGTACAAAGATCCCTAAAGTATGGACTCGAACACAGTTTGTTCGGGGCGGAGGGATTTTATTAATTTGAGATCGTTATGATCCTTAATCTTTTTTTTTTAAACAGATTCGACAACATAACGAGGAGGGGAGGAACTAAGGAAATGCGAGAAAGAGAAAAACTCGTCCATAAGCTGAAGAGAGAGAGAAAAGCTGCCCGAAGAGAACTGAAGAGAGATGCGCAATTCCTCGGACGACAGCGACTGAAAGAAACTTTACAGAGGTACGAGAACACACACACACACACACACACACACACACACACACACAAATTGGGTGCAGTTCGAAAACTTTGCCAAATACTGCGGTGCGCCGTCTCGCACTCAGCCACTTACAACACAGTTTTTCTTGTCTTCGCTCCGTGCACACCTCCATCACTCTTCTAGGGTACTTATTTCCCTTGTAGCTCCATCTAGGAAATCCGCCAAATGGATTTTAAGGCCAACCCCTCCTCTTTTGGGGTGTGTTCTCACTCCCTAGGGCCACTATCACCGTTCTTCCTCCAAATCTCCCCTCACTCCATAATGATGACCGGTCCCATGATGGTACCCGGCTTGCCAGGGATTGTCATTCTGATCTCTATGTTAATTTCATTATTGGTTTTGAGGGATCCCACCCAAACGAAAGAGTTGGTGGCCTTATTAAATAAAATAAAGGCATTAAAGCCTTATTTATAGGCGTTTTTAAGACGTCAGGTCTATAACTTTTCATTATGCAGATTTTTTGCGGTTATATATCCCCCCAAATTTTCACTTTCTCCATCTTCACGGATCGAATTTTAAAGTTTCGTGTCATTGCGCAGCGCCCCCATCCTCCCCTATCGACGGCTTCAATTCGTTTTCTGTTGTCCGAAATGGTTACACTCACGAGGCGCAGCGCTCCCCTGATCCTTGTTGTAGCGACTGCTTGGTCCCTCAGACTGTGTTCCACATTCTCGTCGAATGTCCTGCTCCTGGGGAGCTTCGCGCCGCTGCCTGACTCGGAACGGATTCGTTCACTCCTGACTGGATTAATGGAGTTTTGAGAAGATACGGGCCTCGTCCAGTTTTGTTTTGAGGGGGCTGTATGCATACTCAGGCCCTGAGGGGCCAGACCTCCCTCTAACATCTGAGCGTTCTTATCCCCCTTCTCCCGATAAACCCAAATTGCCATAATATGATTCCTCCTCAGATTTGGGGATTAAAAATACAAAAGACAAACTTAATTCTGTTTGTTTTTTCTAACCCCTGTATACAACCTCTTATTTTTTACCCTGTATGTTAAATTAATGAACCGAAGTGTTTATGCTCGCCAAACTGAAGTTTTTTTTTGTTGTTTTTTTCAGTGACGCTGAGCGAAAGAAGAAAGTGAACTTAATTATGGCCGGGCTCTCAAGCCAAGAGAGCGAATATCAAAAGTGGAAAAAAATGAAAAGGAAATAAACTCGTTTGTCCTTTCTCTCTTTTATCTTGAAGCTACGGTATGCAAGTAATTCACTTCAATCATACTTCACGGGCTCTGACGTTTTTGCCTTTTTTTCTTCGACCTCGAACAGTTTCCCCACAAAGTGGAGGGTGATGCTCTTCAGCACCACAAAAACTACCCGCCCCTACCCCTTATACCTTACTAAGCACAAGAACTATCATGTTTTCCACCTAAATTTGCCCTCCATAGCGACGGCGTTTTATGCGTGGTATCTCGTCCTTTTAGGGTTCATCTCAAAGCGCATAAATGCCGTAAGTTGCTTGATCTTTGTATTGGGGGACAACTGAAAAGGTGTAAAGAGTGACATTTCAACCATTAATGTTCACCAATATTACACAAATAATTTTAATACTCCACTTTCTTTGGGGGCCTCCATACATCTCTTTATTGAGGAACCTCACCACATCGCCCAGGTGGGTCCACAGGTTCCTCAGTAAGGTGGTGGAGTGTGTGTCGTGCTTGTGCGACGTTAGGGTACTCCAAAAGGGGTTTAGTCTCATATGAGGTTTGGGTTACATCTGATGCGTATTGATTGTTGTAATTGCTCCCAGGGGCAGATGAGGATCCCTCAAAGTTACCTCACTTAAGTGGGTCTGCGCTTTCTGTGAGACTGTCCTGAGGGACAAGTTAGAGTGGAGTGAAGTTGTTGCATGCTATGGAAATTTTATAGCAACCCCCTCTGCTTGGAAGTGGAAGTTGTATTGCAACTTAACCTCAGCTGGAATACGTCCAAGTGGGGTGTCGTACTATATCCAAAAATTACTCGTGTAGGGATTTGGGGATGAGGTTCATTTAGAATTTTGTTTGGCGGAAGATTGTTGTTTAAGTGGGTGAAGGTAGGTGGGAATTGTTTAGTAAGTTGTGGTTTCGTGGTGAAGGGGAAAGTTATTGTACTGGTTTGGGTACTATTGTGTTGGGAATTAATTCTTGACTCTGGATGGAAGTGGTTTTATTGCAGGGATGGTATTCGTTTAGTGTTTTACTGAAATGTTTAGTTTCTATCATGTTTAGGTATACTCCTATTTGTAGTGTTTTGGTTTGTATGCATCCTGTGATAATTCTGAATGCTGCAATTTGTTATATTTGGAGTTTGTCTGTGTTGGTTTTGAGTGCCAAGCAGGTGTTGCATAATTTATGGAGGGGTGCAGATGAAGTTTGTATACTGTGATTATTGACTCATGTTGTCCAAAAGTTATCTTCATTAGTACTTATACGCCGTTGTAACTTTGTTAGTTATATACGATGCAAAGGTTATGAGAGTTGAGTGTCGAATGTGATTCCCAAGAGCGTGGGTGGGAGCTTTGTTTAAAAGTAGGACTTATCCAATTCTTGAGTGTTTGTTTGATTCGTGGTAGACAGGTGTGCATATTGTCACATGATTTAAGGGCAGTAGCTGTCATTTGATTTTGTGTAAGCAATTGTTCTAGTTTGTTTTATTGTAGTGTTCTGGTTGCTTTTATCGAGATGTCATCTGCATAGGCGGTTTTTTTTTATAATTGTGGTTAACAATGTCGTGAGTGAATAAGTTGAAAAGTAGTGGTGAGAGAATGGGAATTTAAAGATGCCATTCGGGAGTGGTAGTGCAGATGACTGGTATACTCTGTATTTATTACCTGTCCTTTCTGTCAAATGTTAATTTGTTAGCTACATTTTTGTCGTTATTAAGTTTAGGATTTTATGTGTAATAATATGTTTGGGTACTGTGCCGATTGCTGTGAGGGGAGCAGAGGGTGGTAATTATTCTTAATGTGTTGTATTTGTGAGATGTGTATGCCTGGACCTATTGTATATATGTTTTTGCGAGGATCTTGGCTCGGTTGAGTGTTGATATAATGTGTACTTTATTTCCAGATTGAGGGATTGGTGTGGTTGAAAAAGTTGAGATGGATATGATTCCAAGGTGTTTTAGGTGAATCTGTGCTACATATATTGTCAAGGCTGTTTCTTTTAAGTTTTTGAGAGGCAAATTGGTTTTGGTTATGCGTGGGCTTTATTTGTGTAGGAAACTGGTGTATAAGTAGTGTTTCATAAGTACGTTGCAGTGTTGTTTCGGTGAAACTATTTTGTTTTAAGTAATCCCTGTTGGCGTGTGGGTTGAGTGGTGCATTTTCTTCAGGAGTCTTCAGCTTTCCCCTGACGCCAGAACGTGCTTTTTCTTCTTCTTGCAGATCGTTTTTTTGGTTTATGTATTTTTGCCTTTGTTTTTTTTTTAATTCAAGGTTTTCGAATTAATGTATATTTTTTCCGTTTAGATTGATAATGCAACCTTTGAGGTGTTGGATTTGTAGTTCTTTTTGTCTAAGTGCTTTCCATTGCACCTTTCATACACAATATCATCCACCCCCTCCTCATCAGCCTGCGCTTTATTGCGATGACTGCGTTGTCCTCCAGACTGTTCCGCACAGTCTGGGCGATCATTGAGCACATTACCTGTCCCGGTACCGGGACGAGCGGGGTCACTACCTCTTGTCCCTTGTACTCTGGGCGGCTTCGTGCCCACTGACTTGTGGACTATACGACTTTTTGGATGAGGCCGGCTTCCTCCACTTTATTTGACTGTTTGCTGTGGGTCACAATCTCTTGTGCCGGCGGGAGCGGGTCTACCCCGACGCTGGAGCGTGCTTCCTTCTTTGCTTTGTTTTCTTATTTGTTTTTAGCCTATGATATTTTTATCCTTGTTTTTTAATATAGCCTAGTCGTAGGTTGTATTGACTTGAGCCCAAGTAGGCAGTCGCCAGATGGGCTCCTAACCCCCCCCCCCCCTTAAAAAAACCCTACCATAATGCTTGTATCTATACGATCGTCAGCTTTCTCCAGATCCATGTAACCACCATACACCTCATCTCTCGTTCCTTCAGCTTGCTGTCTAGGTGCAAATACTTGATCCACACACACACCCTACTTGCTCTAAACCCCCTTGTTCATCACCCAACTAACCCTGTTATCTTTCTTATACGCCCAATCAAAAATTTTCTTACACTTTACCTACAACACGTAGCAGATTTATCCCTCTGTAGTTCTTGCATCAACCTTTCTCCTCTTTACCCTTATATAAAGGCAAGAATAAATAGAGTGGTCAGTCATTTCAAAGTAGCTGTAGGATAAAATTCCCACAGCATGCAACAGCTTCCCTCCACTTTAACCTGATTCCTCAAGACACTCACAGAAGGCGGGGCCCTAACGTTGACAAGGCTGGAGGATCAAAGGCTTTCTCTCTTTGAAACGGTCAGATGGAGCATAGGTCGTCCGCTCCTGGGGAGCAATCGAACAACAAAAACAATGGCACTATGACCTCATTTTCAGTCCTCAGGCACCACTCCACTTTCAAATGCCTTACAACGCAATGTAGATGAGAGGGGTATTGGAAGAAGGGCGATGAAAAATAAAAACGTGGAGAGTTGCGAGCATCTTTCCTGCCTCGCCTGGACCATTGTACGTGCGTTTTAGTCGATGAGTTTGTTAGATTTTCCCGTTGGAAATGGTTAGGTCATGTTTATAGAGAGCAGGGTATAGTTCGGGATACACAGGGTCGGTGGCTCCTGCTAGAAGAGGTAGAGGTAGGCCTAGGGAGACTTGGATAAGGACTATGAGGTGGGAAGCAGGAGATGATTGTTGGGAAGATCTTGACGCATTAGCTCAAGATAGAGGGTGGTGGCGCGAGTTCATTGAGGCCCTATGCATCCCCGTGGGTGCCACAGGAAATGATTGTTTGAAATGGGAAGAGGATTGAGCTGCCGAGTTTGTTTCTTGAACGAGTGTTTAGTTGTAGGATGTTTAGGGTGTGTTGTTAACCGAAAATTCTTGGAGAGTAAAAACATTTTGCCTCTAGTTCCTAGTACAATGTTTAGAACTGAAGAGGTTGGAGCAATGTAAAAGTCTTTAGTGTTTATATTGGTTACATTTTATGGATCGCTGGCTCCTGTGTATTGTTAATTAGGTTTAAGGGAAAACCAGATAGCAGCTGCCCAATCCTAATAGATGCTTAATGGCAGCACTGTTAAAACGGGGTCGCCCGAAAAAAGTCAGAGGCGTGGGAAACACTCAATAAAAATGGGGAAAAGCAAAACATTAGAAAAAACAGTACAACACACAGAGACGCACATTTAAATTACTGGCATACAACACTCATTCTAAAAACAAGGGGCGGTTGGGGCAATAAACAAATGACATGCGGCAGGGGAGGGCACAGGATAAAAGATAAAACAATAAACCTAAACACAAAAATGGAATTTATAAAAGGGATAAAACGCCACTTCGTGATAGGGAAGCAAGGCGGAGACGACAAACTACTAAAATGTGAGCCACAGACAGCTCCACACCGCAAAAGGGACAATCAGGGGCAATTAGGCCTCCACCCGAAACTAAATAGCCATGGCTAAGTCGCGTGTGCCCAATTCACAACCCCCCAAGACCGGAGTCGGTGAGAGCTAGAGGACCAGGAACGGACAGAGCGTTTAATAAGAGACAGCTTAGAAGAGGGAAACGAATCCCATTCTCTCTGCCACAAACAAAAGACACGTTTTGATTACGGGGTAGGAATCCCTAAAGGGCACAGGGGCTGCATCCAGCACCTCGAGGGCGGCCGATCAGCCGCCTCGTTTCCTGGGACCCCAACATGAGCCGGAGCCCAACAGAACGCGACCCTGTAACGGGAGACATTTCTGACCAGCCAGGAGCGAATCCGTAAAACCAAAGGGTGTGTGGACGTAAAGAACGAACTGCCTCTAACGCAGCCGGGAATTGCTAAAAACTATAAAATCTGAAGAATTGAGGGATAAAATCAAATTAAAAGCCAAAAGAATGGTCGTCAACTCTGCAGTAAAAACGGATGCTACAGGATGGAGGGCGGACCGAAGAGACTCCGCAGAGGGCACCACGGCTCCCCCAGCATCGAGCCGTCAGTATAGATGGGACGCTGGTGAGTATGAGAACACGCATGTTCAAGAAAAAGGCACTTTAATAGACGAGGGTCAGTAGACCATTTCTCGAAATGCCAAAAAGCAGTACAGTCCTCAAGAGGGCGGACGCCCCAACAAGGAGCCGGCGGGAATGGGAGGGCCAACACCCCGGGAACATCTGATGTGGAGAGATGCTCCCCAACCCGGAGCCCCAGAGGCGGAGGTAGAGATGGCCGTCGATCAAAAGATGCCGAAGAGCACGGGGTAAGAAGACACATGACGAGATGAAGGGTATTGCTGAACACAAAACAGAAATCGTAGGCACACCTGCAGCCGGTGGTATCGCAAGGGAAGCACGTTACCCTTAACAAATAAGTTGGGGATAGGCGAGGTACGATGCGAAAGGCTCCACTACTACGACGGACCCCAAGCGAACGAACAGGGTCAAGTAGCTTCAAGGCTGAAGAATACACCTGGCAACCGTAATCCAGCCGGGATTGGACTAGTCCTGAATAAAGTGACCACAAGGTGCGCCTATCACCACCCCAAGTGGTGTGGGATAAAACCCTAAGCAAATCCATAGCCTTCGAACAGGACGCCCTCAAGCGACGTAAATGGGGTACCCAAGCGAGCTTGCTATCAAGCGTCAAACCCAAGAACTTAAAAACTAGGACATTCAATCGCCGTGCCCTCCAAGAAGAGGTGAGGGAAGGGGGACCAAGGACACCACGACCCCGATAAAAATGCATGGCCTTCGTTTTGGTGACCGAAAAACGGAAACCCTTTGAGACAGCAAGACCCGACACGGCATCAATTGCTAGCTGTAATCGACGGCCAGCAGAAGGCAAACGGGGAAATGAACAAAACAAGGCCAAGTGATCCACGACGAGGGAAGCCCAAACCCCCTCCGGAAGAGTGGACACCGGACTATTAATGGCAACGGCGAAACATGTCACACTCAAAACGCACCCTCTTCTTGAATCCGCAAGCCTGAGAAAGCATCCCCAATAAGGACCTTGAAATTACGGGACGATAAAAACCGGTAAAAAGCCCCGCATACCCTAATTATATAACTGACGTAAAATACCATATCTCCACGTGGTATCGTAGGCCTTCTGGATGTCGAAGAACACCGCTAACACCTGATACCTAGAGGAAAAGGCCCGTAAAACGCAGTCTTCCAAACGAATGAGGTGGTCAAGAGTACTACGACCGCTGTGAAAACCGCACTGAAACGGAGAGAGGATCGAGTTGGGCTCCAAAAACCAAGTGAGGCGAACTTGGACCATCTTCTCGAACAACTTACTGAGGCAGCTCGTAAGAGCAATCGGGCGATAGTGACTGGGGTCCAAACCGTGCTCGAGAAAGGGCAAAACAACCCCCACACGACATGAGGATGGATAGATTCCTTTGACCCAAAGTAGGTGGTAGAGGTCAACCAAAGATAATTCCGAGTGGGGATGGAGACTACAGAGAAAGTCGTAGTGGATGCAATCACCACCGGGGAGGTGGAGCCACAGTGAGACAAAGCAACCCGCAGCTCATAGACGGAAAAGAGAGCATTATAAGAGTAGGTAGCGCACGTGGTAAAATCTAAAAGGCGAGATTCTATGGCGACCTTATGATCGAGAAACCGTCGAGGATAGCTACCAGCTCTACTCACCGAAGCCAAATGGTCAGCCAGAGCTTCGCTGACCAATCGGACACAAGCGAGCCTCCGATGCCCAAAGTGGGGATGGCATGACTAGCGTAGCGACTACGGATCTTATTGACCCGCTTCCAGACCCGAGTCACTAGCGTGGACGAAGAAATGGAAGATACGTACCGGCACCAATACGCACGACGGAGGGACCTTTGGCGGATGGCACGAGCCCTGTTCCGATCGATCCTATTCGAGACGGTCGGGTTAAGCCTATAACGGGAATGGGACAACTGATAGTCAGAAATAGCCGACGCACAATCCTTCGACCACCAGGGGACGGGGGAGCGTCCCGCAACAGGGCACCTGCGCAAAACGAAGCGCTCGGCAGCCTCTAAAATATGAGACCACTGGATCTACGCTATCGAAGGAAACCAGGGAGGCATCAATAAATGAAGCCTCTCAGAACCCAACCCAATTTGCTCGACGCAGATCCCAACGAGGCACGGGCCAGAAAGGGCGGCCGACAGGACTATCGTTTCGAAAACCATAACCATAAATTTGTTTGATCGAAGTTGTAGGCGAATAGTTTTTAGGCCTAAGATGACAGAGAACTAAATTTTGGAATAATGAACTGGACCTTAAGAAAGACAATTACACAAATATAAGTATATTCATAGAATCAACGAATGTACAATGAGATAAGTAGATTAAGTATACAATGTAAGATATTTTAACATGATTTACAGTAACGAGATGCAACGAGAATTGAAGTACGTGAAATAAATATGAAATAATATTGTGGAATAATATGGTGAAATAATAATATAGTAATGACTATGATGGACTGTGAATTAGGGTCTGCAATATGAAAAGTAAATATCATTAGGATCTAGTCTTGTATGGTCGTTTGCAAAGAATTATGAGAGAAAATGGAATTAACTAAGTATGATTTGTTTGGAGGTAAATAAATAATTGTAGAAGGAATGATTACCGACCTTTATACGAGGAAAGCTGCGAGTCGACTAAGAAGGAATAGTATGCTATTTTGTCGAGCTGGAAGCGTGTGTTTATTTGTTTGTGTGTCAAATTTTAAGAGATGTTGTTTGGAACAGTATACGATAAATGAATTGACAAGTAAAATGAATGAATTAATAAATTATTAAGTTTAACATAAAATGATTTAATTTACAAAAGTTAAGTAAAATAATTGAAAGATTAAATTGACAAAGTTAAAGTAAAATAATTGAATGATTAAATTGACAAAGTTAAAGTAAAATAATTGAATGAATAAATTAAAGTTAAAGGAATGCATAATATGAATTTTACATAATAATTGATGTATATACATATTTAAGTTTCCCAGAAGTTTTTTATTATAAGAATGCCCAGAGGCATTGCTATATGTAAAGATGATATCTCCAGAACCCTTATATACTAAGTGGGGCAAAATAAAATAAGCTGCGCTAAGGCGGACAAAGACCGCGAGTATTCAAACACGATCCGAGGTGATTTAAGGGCCCGTTGTCTCAATCCATAAGTGCAGTCGCATTTGCTACCACTCTTGGGTCATACTCAAACAAACTCGTTTTGTATACGTTGTGAGTATGATGAGCTTTTTCTGCCACACGATGACAGCGGGTACAGTTGATCGTTGGTTAAACCGATGCCGTGCTGGTGAGTTTGTCCGTCTTAGCTGGGAGAAAGTGGGAGCTCTTTTTGTCTCCAATACGAATTGGGCGGCGCCGAGGGAGTTATTTATTTAAGAGAAACAAGAAGACAGCCGCCCAATCCTAATGGATTCTTACTGGCAGCACTGATAAAACGAGGTTGCCCCAAAAAGATCACAAGAGGTGTGGAAAACGCCAAATAAAAATGGGGGAAAGCAAAGGCCTAAAAAAAGACGCACACTTAAATTACAGTCACACGACGCACATTCTAAAAACAAAGGCAGCTGGGGCAATAGAAAAATGACATGTGCCAGCCGCACGGAAGGGGAAACAAGATAAAAAATAAAACAATAAATCAAAAGATTACTTACAAAAGGGATAAATCACTTCGCGAAAAAAATGTAAGGAGGGAGTGCGACCGAAGGGAGTCCTCTGCTAAAAATAAATGAATAGTGTAGATGAAAGGGGAGTAGGAAAAGGGGCAAAGAAAAATATTAGCGTAGGCGAGTTGCGAACAGCTTCCTGCATCACTGGACCACTGTTAGCCAGCGGCGAATCCACTCGGCCATCCTGAGTCTCAAAAAAGACTCATTCAAACGAAGCTTTTAAGCCGCTCGCCTGCACTTCTCGTACGCTATACAACCCATCTCCAAGAAGCGGAGCGTATTTTGAAGAAATGAAGAGAGCCCGTTTGGAAATGTTATCCAACGGCTAACGCTCCCCCTCCCGGGTCTGGGCACCATTGTACGTAGAGGGAAGTAGGAAAAGGGGCAAATAAAAAAATAGTAGCGTAGGCGAGTTGCGAACAGCTTCCCGCATCGCTAGACCACTGTTAGCCAGCGGCGAGTCCAGTCGTCCATCCTGAGTCTCATTCAAACAAAGCTTTTAAGCCGCTCGCCTGCAGTTCTCGTACGCTATAATAGTGCTGGAAATAAATGCTTCAAAGCCCAAACGGACTAGCCCACAGCCAAATTCAAGGACGGGTAATTTACATGAGTCTTCTCAATAAAAATATAGACATCTGAAGAATATACAAAAATATAGTTATGAGATTAAGATAAATAGAATGGAAGTACAGGAATTTAAAATCATCAAGAGGGGTAAAAGGATATAAAAATAAACTATTCAGAACTCGAGAAAGGACAAAAACATAGACTATAGATGGATCAACAACAGATACAAGAACAGACAATGTAAATCATGAAACAATATATTAAATTCTAGCTAAAAGATTAGATTCTTCTAAAAATTAAAAAAAAATATTCACACTAAAAGAGACGCCCCGTAGAACCTGTTGGTGGACCATCTGCCCAGTAATAAAAGGGAAGACCCTCTTCCCAAGATTTCTCAAAAGGGGACACTCGGCAAAGATGTGAAGGATGGACACCTGCACTCCGGACAGGATGCACAAAGGTGGGGGTTGCCCATTCATCAAGTGCCCATTAGTGAGGCAACAATGTCCTATCCTAAGTCAGTAGAAAATACCTCCAGTCTACGTAATCTCATAGTACGTGGCCATGGGAGGACTGAAGGTTTTATGGAATGGAGCTTGGTGGGAGGAAGCTCATCCCACATATTCTGCCATAAGCCGACTACATATTCGGTGATGAGGAGATAAATATCACGAAGTGGGATTGGGGCTGATGGGGGTGTCCCCAATGATGCCGCCTCCATGGCCGCAGCATCCGCCCTTTCATTACCTGGGATTCTCGCGTGACTGGGCTGGGTGCCCAGTCACGTGAGCATCCAGTTAATAAAATGGCGGATGCTGCGGCCAAGATAAAAAAGCCACCGCTGGATCTTGGAAACCAGCGGATAGCTAGAACCAAAAGCACTCAGTGCCTCCAGAGAACTAAGGGAGTCGAGGAAAATCGTAAGACAACCAGATGGCATAGGAGCAATAACAAAGAGTGCAACAAGAATGGCAACAAGTTCTGCTGTGAAAACAGAAGCTCCACTTGGTAGGCGAACCAATGCTGTCTGAGATGGGAAGACAGCAGCAGCTCCAACTCCGTCCGATGACTTGGACCCGTCGCTGAACACAAAGGTGCTAGACCGATGGTGGGAGGAGTATATAGCAATGCCTCTGGGCATTCCTATAATAAAAACCTCCTGGGAAACTTAAATATATATATATACATTAATTATTATGTAAAATTCATTATGCAATCCTTTAACTTTGTCAATTTAATGGTTCAATTATTTTACTTTACTTTTGTAAATTAGGCTAGACCGATGGTGGGAGGAGTATATAGCAATGCCTCTGGGCATTCCTATAATAAAAACCTCCTGGGAAACTTAAATATATATATACATTAATTATTATGTAAAATTCATTATGCAATCCTTTAACTTTGTCAATTTAATCGTTCAATTATTTTACTTAACTTTTGTAAATTGAATCATTTTATGTACAACTTAATAATTAATTAATTCATTTATTTTACTTGTCAATTCATTTCACGTTATACTGTTCCAAACAACATCTCTTAAAATTTCACACACAAACAAACAAACGCTTTCAGCTCGACCAAATAGCATACTATTCTTTCCCATTCGACTCGCAGCTTTCTTCGTGTAAAGCCCCTAATTCACAGTCCATCATAGTCAACATATTATTATTTCACTATATTATTTATTCACTATAATATTCACCATATTAATTTAACATACTTCAATCCTCTTCGCATCTTGTTACTGTAAATCATATGTTAAAATATCTTACATTGTATACCTAATCTACTTATCTCATTGTACATTCGTTGATTCTATGAATATATTTATATTTGTTTAATTGTTTTTCTTAAAACCCAGTTCATTATTTCAAAATTTATTTCGCTCTCGCCTTAGACCCCAAAACTATCCACCTACAACTTGGATCAAACAAATTTATGGTTATGGTTTTCGAAACGCTATTTAGGCTGATCTATTAACAGAAAATAAATCACATGAATAACCATATACTATAAAGTGGTGCCCAAAGTTTAGTAATCTCCCGTCAATCAATAAATAAGTTTAAACGTTAAAATAATTCTTGGCTCCACGCGTCAACTTGTCCCAAAGCCTCGAGTGAGCATTTTTTATTCACGTGTTCATTTTTTTTTATATCGAGTGTTATCTTTAACCTCCTTCCAATTATCATAATTTATGTCATTTTAATTTAATACTATCCTCTATATTCAACGAGTGGACAAATTCCTTTATTTCTCAATTATTTTTCCTTTCTTCACATTCCTGTGCTCGTGAATAATTTCCACACACACATGTGTACACAGCCACAGCTACTTCACTCACGTCAACACATTCATTCAACTAGCACAAGTATACATAAAACAGGGACTATCATGGACAAAACACACCAAGTAAGGACATCAGTTAGCGGCAGACCTGATCATCATGACCAACCGTCTGCCTCGAACCCACAGTCCGCGCATAGGCAACCACATGCGTACCTTTCGCTTGCCGTGTATGATCCTGCAAACCCAATTGTATGGTTGGAAGTCTCGTCCCTCCTCCTTAAACCACAGAACATCACCGAGGAGGAGAAAGTAGCAGCAATAATCCAGCGGTTGCCCATAAGTACCTTTATTCATTTCAGGGAAGTGTTAGTTAACGGGTAACAGGCTGGTGTTCTAGGCCGCCTGAAGGAGGCTTTCCTCAATAAATACGGTAGGTCCCAAATAGACGACCTGATAGAGTTACTGAATACTCAGGAAATGGGAGATAAGAGTCCTATTTCTTTTTTAACTCATCTGAAGGACCTTATCAGGGTAAAAGGTGCTCAAATCGAAATTTTAGCCCTCTCCTCACTGAGATTTTCATGAGAGGAGTCCCCGAGGGAATCAGGCAATTAATCCTAAGCTCGAACCTCACGAGCATTGATGAGGTTGCTGCAGCCGCTGACAAATTGTATAAAAGTCCTTACGTGAATTGGAGAAACGGCCAAACTCACGGCCCATTTAACAATCCTTCAATTTAGCAGGTTCGAGGCACGTCAAGCTCCTTTGACGAACAGGCCGAGCGTTCAAGGGTTTCATCTCCTCTATTGATGGACTTGATGTTTCAATACGGAGGATGGATTTCGAGCCGTCATTATAGATGGAACGCTGGTGCGCAGGAGAACACGCATGTTCAAGAAACGCACTTTAATAGACGGGGGTCAGTAGACCTTCTCAAAATGCCAGAAAGCAGTACAGACCTCAGGAGGACGAATGCTCCAACACGGAGACGACTGGAATGGGAGGGCCAATACGCAGGGATGTGAGATAGTCCTCAAAACGGAGCCCCAGAGGCCGGGTTAGAGATGGCCACCGATCAAAAGAGGATGGAGCAAAAAGGCACTCCGGGACAAGGGAGGAAGGGTATGGCTAAACACGAAACAGGGATCGTAGGCACACCTGCAATCGGTGATATCGCAAGGTAAGCACGCCACCCTCCTCAAAAAGGCTGTTGATAGGCGAGGTGCGAAAGGGTCCACTATTAAGAAGCTCCCTAAGCGAACGAACGGAGTCGATCAACTTCAAGGCCGAATGAGACGCTGAAGAGTAACTGGAATTTTTCAACTGATACGCAGAAATATTCTCGCCCCCCAGGGGACGGTAGAGCGCCCCGCAACAGGGCACCTTCACGGAGCAAAGCGCTCAGCAGCCTCGAATATATGAGAGCGCTGAATTAACGGTATCAAAGGACCCCGGGCGGTATCAATAAAGGAAGCCTCCCTGAACCCAACCTAATTTGCTCGCCGCAGATCCCAAAGAGGAGGGAGGGAAAGGCAGCCGACAAGACGATCGGGATGAGATAATTCCCGGAAAGGTCGTCCAGAATCGACCACCGGAAATTGAGGAAACAGTCAGACGGACATATAGACAAATCTACAGCACTCAAAGAATCCGTTTTAACATAGTAAGATCGCCAAAATTTAAAAGACAAAAGGAATCGGATAATAAAAGAGACTCAACCACACCCCTCCTGAAATTACGGGCAGTATCACCCCAAGACGGGCGGCGAGCATCAAAATCACCAAGTAATAAAAACTGGGTAGGTAACTGACTTGTGAGCTCTAAAAGGTCAGACCGACTCAAATTATAATCGTGAGGGATGTACACAGAACAAACGGTTAAAAGCTTAGTGATGAAAACTCTCGCAGCAACAGCCTGCAAGGTAGTACGGAGGAGAAATGGCGCAGAAAATAGCGAAGAGGAAATTAAGAGAAGCACCACCATGTGACACTCCCCAGCAGGGGGGGAGGGGGGAATTAAACACCCGGAAGGGACAAGTCCCAAGCTTATTTCTTGCAAACAGACCACTAAGGGGCGAACGCTAGAAAGCAAGAGCTGGAGTTCCCCCCAATTGGGGAAGAACCTCTTTACAATTCCACTGGAGAGTGACATACATTACTGTCGTATCGACACCAACGTCGGGATTCTAGTGACGGAAACCGACGAAGGTCTACGAAGACTAGAGAACTCAAAGGGAACAAAGGGGCAGATCGCGGTGAGCCGGGGACGCACCCGGCATGAACTTGGCAGTGTGAACGGCGGGAGGCGACATCTGAGAGACAAACCGAGTCCCTCACGTGGACGGCTCATGGCCCGAGGCAAAGGAATATCGAGCAGAGACGGACGAAAACTAAGATGCGAAGAAGATGGAACATGGACAGAGAATCAGGAGGGAACAGGGTAAGGGCAGAATCAGGTCAGATGGAGAGGAAGGAACAGGGACAGCGGGCAAGGAAGGAGCTGGTGGAGGTAAGGAAGGCGGAAGTGTAGAGGTAGTCACCCTGTGTACATGTGTGATGCGTTGGGCACTAAGCTTACTCTGGTGACGGGAGAGATAGTAGTCCCTTAATTTGTTGGAACGGACGACATCTTTGACATAATTCAGATGTGGGTGAGACGAAAGGGTTACGCGAAATTCGACAATCGAAGACCGATTTCAGATAAGGTTGTGTTGAGAGTGAGGCGATACCTCAACCACAATATCACATCCGAAGAGGTTCACAATGGCGGGACTCAAACAGTTCGTTGACATTAAATACGTCCAAAAGTGAGCGGAATTTCACTTAACTCGCGACCAAAAGGCGTGGATAACCAAAATCTGGGTCCACATCGTTGGCATAAGGGTTAAATGAGCGTGGGGAGGCTGAAAGGAGAACGGAAGAACGTTTGGAAAGATAACTTTAAGGTGAAGTTTTAGGTTTATAAGAGTTGTAATACCGCTCCCATTTTTCTCTAACCAATTTACGGATGAGGGGGATATAGTCTCGGTGAAAGTAGCGATTCAGGTATGGGCGGTGCAATATGGAGGGCGGCCTTCTTAGCTTCTAGGTCGGCAGTTTCATTTCTCTGGATGTTTAAAGTGTCCAGGCAGGCAGCAAAACGATATGGAGCAAGAGGTGTAAGGTTTCAAGTATCTCCCTGGCTACAGAGTGTTGAGGGAACAATTGCTAAAGGAAAGTCAGCGCGCTCATAGAGTCCGAAAATATGGTATATAACCCTGAGGAACGGAGACCGAGGGCACGCATGGCTATTTTGATGGCCACGAGCTCTGCTGAGAAGACATATACTGTAGGGTAGAGCGTAAAGTATGAAGGAAGGACCACGGAACTATTAGTTCTTGCATCAATTTTCGACCCGTCGGTATAAATAGGTGTTTCACCCAGGTGAGTGTCTGAATGCTCTTTGTACATGGCGCGTTGAGCTTCGGTTGGCATCTCATCCTTGGGGCCTCTCAGGGAAAAGGTTCGCAAAATTGAGCAAGTGTGCGAATCCACAAGGGTAGCGTAGGTGCTTTCCAGAGGAAAAGAGAGGTCTCTAAGCTCGATTTTTTCTAACAATTGTGCTATACTTAAGGTATATGAATAGAAGGCGAATCTCTGGTGGAGGGATCGTGGAGCAGAGAATTCGAACGAGTTTAGAGCGCATACGGAGGGATCTGATGTAGAATCGGAGGCAGTATTCATTACGGCGAGATGAAAGAGGGAGGAACCCTGTTTCAGCATAGATCACAGGGGAATAGTTAAATGCTCCTGTAGCAAGGTGGAGGCCTCTGTGATGTAGCAAGTTCAGTTTATTCAGCATACTTTTGGAAGCTGAGCCATACAGGTGGCAGCCGTAATCAAACTTTGACAGAAGTGATCAGTGGATCTCGAGGAGGGTGCGGCGGTCAGCTCCCCAGTGTAGCTTCGATAAAGAGGCTTTAATGGTAAGTACGGGGGCACATCTTCTTATAAGGTCTTCACTATGATATCATCATGTCATATGCTGGTCGAATATAAGACCTAGGAATTTAGCATGGGTTGCATATTTGATCAACGATCCAGGAATATTAAGGCTTATCCTAGTAATCGATTTGCGTTGGGTAAAAATAACGGCCATTGTTTTAGGGAGGGAGATGGTGAATCCGGTCGATGAGGCATGAACTACTATTAAGTCTACGGCTCGCTGGAGCAGGGAGGTGGCCATAGCCGCGGACGAGCTCGTCACCAAGATGGCAATATCGTCTACATAAAGGGAGCAGCGCACAGGCGGTAACATATGTTTTGGGAAAGAATTGATTGCAATTATAAAAAGTAGTGCTAATCACGCTTCCTTGGGGGACACCTTCATATTGTACGAGCTTCGAAGAGCGGGCGCCTCGAACATCGACACAGAAAGAGCGGTCCTTTAAGAAGTTACGTAGGAACCATTCCAGAGGTCCACGAACTCCCATGTCGTATAGTTGTTGTAAGATCAAACGCCGCCAGACGGTATCATATGCCTTTTCTAAGTCGAAGAAGATTGCGGTGACGAAGGTTCTTCTAGAGAAAGCAAAGCCAATATCATGGTCAAGGAGAGTAAGAGGCTCGTGTGGAGCGATTTAGGCGAAACCCAAATTGGGACGGAGAGAGAAGCTCCTATTCTTCAATATACCACATTATGCGACCGGAAAAGGTTGTAGGGAACGTGAGGAAACAGGCTATGAAGAAATTGTTTCAGAAAGATGGAGAGAGGCTAAGCTGGGCCGGACGGGGGCGCTGAGGCCCGTCAGCACCGCCGCCATGTAAACAAATCTCTGTACCCTTTACGGGGTCTTATCGTAGGAGGTTTCGGTTATCGGGCAGGAGAAGGGGCCAACAAAAAGGTGATTGTAAAGCGATGACGGAAGGGTAGGGGCAAGATGAGGGTGAGTTGGTAGAGGAGGCGGAGATTAGGAAATAGCGAAGGAAGGTAAAGAAGCTAAACTGGGGCAGGACGGGAAGCTGAGTTCTGTCCTTGGTTCACGAACTTAATCCATTTTGGGCCTAGTTCGCAAAACAAATTGCTCACGAACCAAAACAATTAATCCGTTTCAGAAATATGGTATTTTTACATATATTTGTTCATAACAAAAGTGCAAGCCTGTCCTGCATTGGCTTGTGACTGAATAATCCAATCTCATCACATTTGAACACTCGATATATACTCTTCACTTTCAACAAACTTTTCAAATTCATCCACAGCTTTTTCGTTTGAACTTGCAGCCTTTCTATGCTTTACAAGACAATGAATTCCACTCCGTCAGTGTTTTCGAACTACCCTCTGCCTCTAAAGTCTCCACTTCCGTCACTTGTAGTGGGTGATTTTGCCAAAAAATCACTGTGCAACTCACTAGCCTTTGCACAAATTATTGCTTCACTAACACCGTCTCCAGTCAGCTGTCTTTCTATTTCTTCCAGTACTTTAAATCTTTTCTTCGTTAACAAACTCCCTTACCAAAATCAGCCACCTTTATTGCCTCTTTGTTCTTTATAATTGTGCAGATCGTCGATTTTGCCAAACTGCACTGCTTAGCGAAGTCTGAAACATGAATGCCATCCTTATTTACTTCAATAATAATACACTTAGGTTCTTACTGCTCCTATCACTAACACTTTTCTCCTTCTTAGGTGGCATAATTGAGGATAAAATAATACACAAAAAGGGGAAAAATTAATGTTTAGAACACAGCACTCTTACAAACAGTTTACACCAAATGCACAACTGAGCACGAGGTTCCATGGATTGTGGGTAATGTGCGTTCGTGCCCCCAAACATTGCTCATGAACCAAGGTTTTACTGTAACAGTATACCTGCTATTCAGGTGCAACTGCACTGTTACACTCTAAAAAAAAGAAATTTAAATCAAAAAGAAGAACAGACACCATGCAGGGTGTAAATGGCGAATTTCCAGCCTGGACCACATCACAGGGGGGCGGGGTCACAAAACCCTTATACCATGGGATGCCTGGCAGGGGGATGGCATCCAGCATGGAGCTACGTGGGAAGGGGAGGAGGCAAGCCTCCGCAGCTCCTTCCAGTTGCCCGGAGTCAGAAATAATTCGAGTGAAGGAATAAGCCCTGCAGGCCTAGCTCGGAGATGCGGGGGCCCCCTTCAAAGAGAAAACCTTCACGAGAGTTTGGACTCACTATGCGAGTCTTTTCCTCCCACCACCTCGAAACCTTTAGTGGGTGGGACGGTTACTGAAGCAGAAATCCTACCTTTGGAGGATCCATCGTCTATGAGACACAGTAAATCCTCGGATAGCAGCTTTGGCATAGGAGCCAAAGCTGCTTTGGTGCTACCCTACTTTCGGGTCTCAGCTTTAGGAACCATGACCACCTTCAGGGGTGTTGCTTGAGTTCCCTCCTCTGAGTCTAACGAATTGGAAGCGGTGCACGGCCGTTTCGCCTTACAGGGGAACGCCCGGGCTGAGTAGAGCCCGCAGGTTTCCGGAAACGACCGTAGGCGTAGGCCCGGGGTGACCATACCAAGTAACAAGCAGTGCCGGAGACAGAGAGAGAAAATCCGTAGCCTGAACGGCCAGGATTTCCTTATCCAAGAGATACACAACACATTGCTTCCTAGAAACTGGGTGCGGCTCTCCGCAGTTCAGACATGGACATACACGATAGGGACTTAGCGTGTATGGCCTTGGAGCAACTTACACAAATTTCTGGTAAACCGGACTTTGTACATCTAGCTGAGCGATCTGTATGACCGAAGCAGTGGCAGGAGTAGAACCTCCGCGGCAGTGACACAAATTATTTCATGCAGTTGCAATACCAAATGCCACGCACTGACTCAGGAAGCCTGTGAGCATCAAATATGACAGATTGTAGAGGTGGGTTTCAGGCCCCTCCCCGTTTTCTCATTACATATTTGACCTTGACCGCCCTATCGACGGTTAGCTCTAAAGTGATGTCTCTAATCGAGTAGTCGACGAGTTCCCTCGCATAGTGGCCAATTCGGTGGGATCCGACGCCTTCGCCTGAGGAACGGGACGTGGAGAACTTACTCTGCCTTTGAAAGGCTTTTTGGAGTTTGTTAAAATAGTTAATAAAATGCCTTTCCATTGAGCAAAGTAGGAATTCTCTTCGTCTTTTCCATATTTTTTTTTACGATATCTGATCAAACTTCTGCATCATATACCAGAAGTTATGTGCTCCATCACTTATCTATGAAAGGTGCACATATCAGCCACCGTGCATGAATTTTTCCTGAGGATCAAGCAACTAGCTGATATGAAACAAAGCCAAATTAGATGCTAAAGAACATTCCAGAAATTTTTAAAAGAGTTAAAAGTATCAAACAACTCGTTTATTTTTAATGTATTGATTGGAATAATTTTAACAACAATCACTTTTGTCAGGTTATTATTTACAATAGAATCTTTAAACATGTTTGGTTCTTTAGTTTTTCAATCTACTTCAAAGATTTCAAAAGGGAAGTTCAATTATATGTAAAAGACAAATCGGCAGCGGAGAAAACCGAACGTTAGGAATACAATGTAATTTTCCATAGACCTCAAACCATAAGAGGACCTTTTGCTCCGCAGAGCACTTTAAGGGTTAATAAATCCAGTATTTACTGGTGTACTATTGCATAATAATGCTGTAAGTGTTTCTTGACTAACAATGTGATAATTTCTTCCTTAATACAATGAGCGGTCCCAGGAGTTAAATGGTCCATGTGAACATCTTCTGACTCTAATTATCATGTAATGTTGTTCTTCATACTCTATTTCTGTGTCTTTATTTCATCATTTCTTCCATCAAACCCAATGGATTCAAACAGTGCATTTTCAATATCATTTTTATAACCTTGCTAATTTGTTTTTCATTCCCTTTAACTTCTTTCTTATCCAATATAATAGTTTCTTAAAAAATCCGTCTTTTAAAGGTGCAGCAGCTCTACAGCTTACCCAGTATCTGTCTGCTACAATTGCTAATATTAATAAATCTGATTTGGTGATTTTCCCTCAGCTCAGAATCTGAATTTTTTTTTTTTCAAGGGGCTATCTGGCGACTGCCCACTTGGGCATAAGTCGCCGCAAACAAACAGCCCAGTTCTAGGCAGGAGCCGGCGACCTACAAAAAACAACAACAAAAAACAAGTTAAATACAAGGGAAAAGGCCGGCCTCCCCCCAAAAGTCAATAAGTCCACCAGTCATGGTGCACGCACTCGTCCGGAGTACAAGGGACAGGCGGTAGCGACCCCGCCCATCCCGGTACCGGGACAGGTAACGTGCGCGAAGATCACCCAGACTGGGACATTCGACAGGAATGTGCCGAACAGTCTGGGGGACGACGCAGTCGTCGCAATAGGGCACAAGCGAGCGCTCCATCAAATAGCGATGCGTCACAAGATTTTTTATTTTTTTATTTAAGGGGCTATCTGGCGACTGCCGACTTAGTCATAAGTCGCCGTAAACAAACAGCCTAGTTCTAGGCTACTTTTAAAAAATGAACAGGAAATATCAATAAAAAGAAATAACAATAACAAAAACAACAATTAAACCTGGTTAAATGAAAGGGAGAAGGCCGGCCTCCCCCCAAAAGTCAACAAGTCCACGTGCACGAATCTGTCCCGAGTACAAGGGACAGGCGGCAGCGACCCCACCCATTCCGGTACCGGGACAGGTATCGTGCGCGAAGATCATCCAGACTGGGACATTCGACAAGAATGTGCCGAACAGTCTGAGGAACGACGCAGTCGTTGCAATAGGGCGCGGGCGAGCGATGCGTCACACGAGTGTGTCCGATTCGGAGACGACAGAAAGCAGCCTGAAGCCGGCGCGGCATTGGGGAAAAGGTCCATGGGAACAGTCGCGGCGCAATGGCACGCAACTTTAAGTTCCCTTCAACCGTCTCCCATCTTCTTTGCCAAGCAGTCCAAAGAGCTACCCGTATTCCTGCCATGTAGTCGGTGCGAGGAAGAGCGAAACGCTGGTCCAGTCGCAGAGACCTCGCGGAATCTTTGGCGCCCTCATTCCCCGCAATTCCTACATGTCCAGGAACCCAGCAGAAGATAATCTCGACATCTGCCCGGCTCGCCGAAACCGATGCGTCACTGATATCGCGAACCAGGGGATGCGGAGATTCCAATGCCCCGAGAGCCCTCAGGGCGCTTTGTGAGTCGCTATAGATCACAATCCGATCTCCGAACCAGGCAAGTCGCGTAATCTCCCGTACCGAGTGGTGTATTGCCACCAGATCGGCCGTGAAGACAGACGCAGCGCCTGGTAGAGCCCCGCTGACTTCAAACAGAGGGGATACAGCGTGGAAGCCGACCCTCTCTTGGGACTTGGAACCATCCGTATACACTGGCACGGTCCCAGCGTGACACAAGGTGTGCCCCAGAAAGGTCGAGCGCAATACTCCCGGCGCCGTACAAGCTTTGGGAGCAGAGGCGTGGCGACAAATAGCCAAATGTGGTACCCTCCAGGGTGGCGTCCTGGGTAGAACCAGGGGCGCCACCGGCCCGAGAGCTATATCTAGCTCTCGAAGGAGTTTCCTGGCCCTAAACCCAAAGGGCTTAAGGCATGACTGGCGTCTCTCGGCGGCATAGGCACCATCGAGATCAGCTGCGGATGCAGTGAGAGCTGTTGGCGCCTGAGGGAGGCGCCGGGCTCACGCGTACAGGCGAATGATGCACTGCACGCGGCGTAGAGCGAGTGGCATATCCCCAGTATCGACCAACAGGCTCTCAATGGGGGAAGGGCGGAAGGCACCGGTCGCAAGGTGGAGGCCGGTGTGGTGGATGTAATCCACCTTCCGCAATAAATGCTCGGCTGCGGATGCATAAAACTCGCATCCATAGTCGATCTTTGAACGAACAAAGGATCGATAAAAGGTACGGCAGGGGCCTTTCAGCGCCCCAAGCGCTGAACGTCACGGAACGGAGAATGTCCATGGCGCGGGTACAAGAGACCCTAAGGCTGCGAATATGAGCCTCCCAGGTGAAGCGTCGGTCGAATACAAGACCAAGGAAACGGTGCGACTCAACCACATCCAGGCGCACCCCATTAAGAAACAAATCTGGGTCGGGGTGAAGCCGTGGATGGCGGCAGAAGTGAACCACCTTAGTCTTGGCCAAAGAAAACCGAAACCTGTACGCTTCGGCATAGCGAGAGACGCGGTTCAATGCCTGTTGGAGTCAACGCTCCAGAGTTGGCATCTGGGCCGCGCCAAAAGAGATCGAAAGGTCGTCTACGTAGAGCGTAGCGAGAACATCTTTCGGCAGCAACGAGGTGATGCCGTTGATGCTCAGGGCAAAGAGTGTGACACTGAGCACACCTTCCTGCGGGACCGCCTTAATCCTGCTTGTCGTAGAATTCCCCCCCCCCCTTTTGTTCTATTCTAAGAGTGCTAAGAGTGTCTAATATATATTGATATCTGAATATCTTAACGAACAGAGCTATTCCGAAACACGAAAGGATATCGAGAGAAACGCAAAATAATCCCAAAATAAACTTATATTTTAACTTTAACCATTGAATACACAACATCTAAACATTAATTACAGCAATACTCTGAATATTATCCTAAACAAAAATTTATTAAATTAGTTTACCCACAAAAATTGGTAAATTTCTCTACACACAATAATAAAATAAGAATTAGGCTTACGAACTCATCTGGAGTTTAAAGGCCTCAGAAATGTTATTGACTCACGACGCGTGTCGTCTGTCCAGATGTAGATGGGCGAAATTACATGGTCGTTTTGGCGATGGTAGCAGCTGGGGGGTCTTCAAGGACGAGAACAAATACATTGCCTTATGCAAAACCTAGGCAGTCGTGGTCTCTCTGGCGAGAGTGAGTCGAACTTGGTTCTTAAATCAAGTTAACTTGGAGTGCGGTGTGACCACCGAGTAACGAGCTCGAGGAGGAGCTTTTCTCCTTCGTTACTTATTTCCTCATGGACGAGGACTGAACTCGGGGAGGGTCTTCTTCAAGGGCGAGGATCGATGAGCCGGGCTTCTCTAGCGAGAATAAGTTACTTAAAGTTCAGTTCGGTTACCAAGGAACTAGCTGGAGGATGAGCTTCTTCTTAGTTCCAGTCTTCTTCCAGGGCGAGTATAACGGAGGGGGATTTCTCTGGCGAGAATAATTTTAACTTGGTTCCTTACCAAGTTAACTTAGGAGTTCGGTGTGGCTCGAGGGAGAAGCCTTTTCCTTCTTCTTTTCTTAATTCCTCAAGGACGAGGAACCCCCTGGTGTTAAGGTGCACCAGGATATGAGGGGTCTCTCTGGCGAGAGTAAGTTGAACTTACCAAAGTTAACTTATCGTTTGGTTTGATAACCCGGGACTAGCTCGATGATGAGCTTCTTCTTAGCCCCTTAAGGTAGGTAGCCCTGCCTCTCTTGCAGGGTAGTTCTTGGTCTGTCGAGCCAAGTACACTACCTCTGACTGACGTATACTACCGCGATTTTCCTCAGAGTTCCTCATTTATACCTCCTCACCCCACTGGGGGAGTGGTAAGGGGGAAGGGGCTTGAGGACGGCCCCAGGAGAGTTCTTTTTGCAAACGGTTTTTCCCACGAAGTCAAACATCGGCTCCTCGTTAGCCTTCGAGATTGGGAGAAACACGTCTCCAATTTCTTATTTGACGTGAAACTGGATCTCACTCTCCTGGGGGAGATCTTACATTTTGACCTTTAGAGTCTTTCATGGCACCGAGTTGTGCCACGCGGCGGTTACGCTTTTGACTCGCCGATGCCTGGGCCGGATGTCTTTGCGGTAACCGCCTTGAGACTGCCCCGCGAGTGATGGGACGATTTCCCTACACTGCTCCATTAGGCCGGAGAGGGCTCCCCCCACCCGTACGCGGAATCGACGATCTCACAAAAATTCAGATATAAACATTGGGAGGCGTCCCCTCGCCTCCATCGTGTGGAGAGTCTCCATGATACCGTATCACCATGCGGTATCATAGGCTTTCTCCAGATCGAAAAACACCGTGGCATAGTGCTGTCTACAAAGGAAAGCCTCGCAGACGGCATTTTCCAGTCGGAGCAGAGCATCCGACGTGGAGTGAAACTTGCGGAAGCCGCACTGTGCGAAGACAGATGGCCTCCGCTGTCCATTAAAAAGGCTAATCTAACATTTACCAATTTCTCCATCAACTTGCACACGCAAGAGGTCAGAGAGATTAAGCGGAAACCGGTCGGGGTAGAGTGATCTCTCCCCGGTTTGCGAAAGGCGAGCACAGTAGCGATTCGCCAGGAGTCTGGGAGAAGACCCTCCACCCAGATCCTGTTGAAAAAATCTAAGATAAATGCCATGCCTCGCTCACCCAGGTGTCGAAGCATGGCGTACGGGACATCGTCCAGACCATGGGCGGTGTCGGCGCACGAAGCGAGAGCAGAGCGCAACTCACAGTAAACTTGTCGTTGAAGGGTTCTCCGCCTCTGGAGGCAAAGTCCAGTCGGCGACCTTCCGCGATATGACGACGTGCATTGAATGCTGGCGGAGCAGCATCCCGGCTAGAGACTGCGGAATAAGCGGTCGCTAAGGATTCCGCCACGGACGCGGGGTCCGAGATTGCGGTCCCATTCTCCTGGAGAACGGGAGGGGGGTCCTGCGAGAACTTGCCCAGAATCCTTTTGACTCGCTTCCACAACTCAGCTAAAGGGGTCTTCCCGTTAAGTGAAGACACGTATGCCCGCCAAGAAGAGCGGCGGGCGTACTTCGAAATATACCGGAACCTAGCCCTAGCCCGACGAAATTCAGCGACAGTGAAATCGTTCGGGCGGCGCTTATAGCGCATGTAGGCATAATGCTTCTGTTTGAGGGCCGTCTCACACTCGGCCGACCACCATGGGAGTGGTCGGCGTGCAAAACGGCCAGACGTCCTAGGAATAGTAGTCAGGCCCACGGCGATGAGGTTGCCGGAGAAGAACTCAACGGCCTCATCTACCGACCTAAACTCCTTGACTGAGATAGAGAATTCAGTCATTTCCTGAAATGCAGGCCACCGCGCCCGCGCTAAGCACCACCGAGGTGGGCTCTCAGGCGGCAGTTGCCCTGAAAATGATATTTGAATGGGAAAGTGATCACTACCATGGAGGTCATCGACCCACCCCCCCAATAAAAATCAGACTGTGCATCCGAAAAGCACAAAGATAGGTCAAGGCAAGAAAATGAAGCGGTTCTCGGACAGTGATGCGTAAACTCATCCACGTTTAGGACACCCATCTCAAGCTCTTCGATCAGATCGGCAAGGACTTGTCCCCTGTGATTTATGGAGTAATCTCCCCAGAGAGGATGCCTGCCGTTCAGATCTCCAAGCAAGAGATAGGGCCTCGGCAACCGTGCCACGACGCGGCGGAAGTCCCCCGCGTCGAAGTCAGCTGACGGTGGAATGTACGCAGAAATCAGAGTATACCTCCTATTCAGGTGCAGCTGCACAGCCACAGCCTGAAAGGAGGTATCTAAAGAGAAAGGAAGAACGGAGACATCACGCCGGGTGTAAACCGCGCATCCCCCAGCCCGGCCATCCCGCGGTGGTGGGGTCGCAAGACCCTTATACCCCGGGAGGGCGGGCAGGGGGCACGCGCCTAGCATGGTCTCCTGCAAAAAGATAGCTAACGGGGAACAGGACGAGCCTCCGCAGCTCCTCCCAGTTGGCCCGGAGTCCACGGCAATTCCATTGAAGGAATATGCCCTCCAGGCATAGCTCGGATGAGACGCGGGGGCCCTCCTTGAACTGGAGACCCTCACGGGAATGGCCGTACGCTTCCCGGGGGCAGAACCCCAGGCGCTGTCGCCTTCGAGGAATTATGGGGGAAGTTGGGCTCGCCATGCGAGTCTTTTCCTCCCTCCGCCTCGAAACCTTAGGCGGGGGCCCTCTTTTCGAGGAACCAGTCTCCGAGCCACACGCTCCACCTTGGGGCGTGGGTGAAGGAGCCGAAGCTCCTTTCGGGGAACAGCTTTAGGAACCCCGGAAGATGGCCGAGCGACCATCTTCAGGAATGTTGCCTCCTGTGAGTCTAACGAGGCACGTGGCCGTTTCGCCTTCCGGGAAACGGTGACGCTAGGGGAAGCCCTGGTTTTAACCGGGGCTGGGTGTGAACCCTTTTTGCCGCCAGCTTTACCAGGAAAGGGCCCGGTTGAATAGAGACCGCAGAAACAACCGTGCTCGTTAGCCTGGATGGGCCAGGAGCAGAGGGTGCCTTTCTAACTATTGAGGCATATGACGTCCCAGGCAGAGCCTCGCGGAATGAGAGTCGATCCTGGGCCTGAACGGCCAGGACTTCTTTCCTAATGAGATATGCACCACATTGCTTCGAAGAAGCGGGGTGCGGCTCTCCGCAATTTACACACTTGGCCACACACGATTTGGACTTATCGTGTGCGGCCTTGGAGCAATTTACACAAACTTTGGGTGACCCCGACTTTGCACGTCTACAAGAACGATTCGTATGGCCGAAGCGGTGACAGTAATAGCACCGCCCCGGCAGTGGCACGAATGCCTTCACGCTACGACTCAGGGAGCTTGTCACAGTCGAACGTGACAGTGTAGTTGTGGGTCTCGAGGCCCCTCCATGTTTTCTCTTTACACGTTCGACCTTGACTGCCCTATGGTTGGCCAGCTCTAGGGTGATGTCCTCAATGGAGTAGTCAACGAGTTCCCTCGCATAAACTACTCCTTTCACAAAGTTCATGGTAGAGTGCGGCGTCACACTAACCAGGGTGCCATGAAGTGTCCGAAGAGCACTTATCTTGGCCGCCTCGGCGGGATTCGCCATAAGGCTCTCTACCAATTGCACTAGCTAATCCTCTCCTCTGATAGATCATGTTGCCATCAGTGGAGCGAATAACGAGGAAGCGTTTGAAGCCAGCGGGCTCGAAAACGCCAAGTAACCTCTGAATGAGGGGCCCAGATGTCATCGAGGCTCCGCAACCAGAGGGGCCGGATGTGCCGATCTTGGCTTGGTCGCTTCCCAAAGTGGCAGCATACCCATCCGTCCCCGTAGCCCCCACGGGTGGAGAGGAGCCCCGAGTCTTCCTAGTCTTTGTCTTTTTCGTCAATTTCTTTTTAGGAGAGGAGGGCGGGGAATGAACCCGCTTCTCACCTTCGCCGATAGGAGCCCCTAGTCCAGATGGACCGGTCTCAGCGAGGTGCTTCTCCGATATGGAGAAGGTGCTGGTGGTCGCAAGTGTCCGAAGAGCACTTATCTTGGCCGCCTCGGCGGGATTCGCCATAAGGCTCTCTACCAATTGCACTAGCTAATCCTCTCCTCTGATAGATCATGTTGCCATCAGTGGAGCGAATAACGAGGAAGCGTTTGAAGCCAGCGGGCTCGAAAACGCCAAGTAACCTCTGAATGAGGGGCCCAGATGTCATCGAGGCTCCGCAACCAGAGGGGCCGGATGTGCCGATCTTGGCTTGGTCGCTTCCCAAAGTGGCAGCATACCCATCCGTCCCCGTAGCCCCCACGGGTGGAGAGGAGCCCCGAGTCTTCCTAGTCTTTGTCTTTTTCGTCAATTTCTTTTTAGGAGAGGAGGGCGGGGAATGAACCCGCTTCTCACCTTCGCCGATAGGAGCCCCTAGTCCAGATGGACCGGTCTCAGCGAGGTGCTTCTCCGATATGGAGAAGGTGCTGGTGGTCGCAAGTGTCCGAAGAGCACTTATCTTGGCCGCCTCGGCGGGATTCGCCATAAGGCTCTCTACCAATTGCACTAGCTAATCCTCTCCTCTGATAGATCATGTTGCCATCAGTGGAGCGAATAACGAGGAAGCGTTTGAAGCCAGCGGGCTCGAAAACGCCAAGTAACCTCTGAATGAGGGGCCCAGATGTCATCGAGGCTCCGCAACCAGAGGGGCCGGATGTGCCGATCTTGGCTTGGTCGCTTCCCAAAGTGGCAGCATACCCATCCGTCCCCGTAGCCCCCACGGGTGGAGAGGAGCCCCGAGTCTTCCTAGTCTTTGTCTTTTTCGTCAATTTCTTTTTAGGAGAGGAGGGCGGGGAATGAACCCGCTTCTCACCTTCGCCGATAGGAGCCCCTAGTCCAGATGGACCGGTCTCAGCGAGGTGCTTCTCCGATATGGAGAAGGTGCTGGTGGTCGCAAGGGCACCGGTTGGAGGAGATCCCTCCCCTCCTTGTACTGCCTCGGAGCCCTCAGCCGTTTGAGGACTTTGCATAGGGGCGGATTCGGAGCTTGGCGCCGAGCCCGGATCCTCCCCCATGGAAGGTCCTACCGTCTGAGGCTGGGTTTTCTCAAGGACCATGTCTATCCCAGGAGGGGCCTCCAGTTGGCCATCCCCTCCCAGGAAATCGCACGTCCCCTTGGCAGCGTCACCAGTCTTTTGTGGGGAGGCACAGGCCTTGACCCCGGCAAGGTTTAATATTCTTGCCAGCAGGTCTTTTGAGGGAAGAGACCGAACGGGCCTGGCTTCCCTCTCCCCCCTAAGGGAGTTTGCCCTACCGAGCCTATTACACGAGGGGCGGTCGGCAATGGGCTGACTGCTGGCTTTCTTGGCAGTCCCCTTGGAAAGAACAGAGGGGACTGCCGCTGGAAGAAGGGAGGTGCCCGAAAGCACCTCCAGAGAAGGGGGTGAGGGGAACTCCCCTTCACCCGTAGGCGTAGGAGAGGAGTAAGCGTCCTCTCCGGTTGAAGAGATATGGAGGGTCCCCTGTGAAAGCACAGGGGATGAAACCTCCATTTTTTCTGTGGAGCTGCCCGAGAGCAGCTCCGTCGTTTCTACAGGGGGAGTTAAAGGGGTTTTTTGGTTACACACATCATTGGGCATGGTGACCCTCTTTTTATTACGGGATGCAACCGCTCATCACCTCTCGCAGTTGCCCGTACTGCAAGAGGTGCTTACAGGCCTGGAAGATCCAGGCGCCGCCATTTGGGACCACCCCTCCCGCCTGGTGGCCTGGCAGTCCATCGGCATGGCGGCTCCACCTTAGACGCGGCGTAAAAATGGATAGAATGTGAAGAGGAGAGGAAGGTATGGGTGGGGGTGAAGCAGGTTGTTAAAAAAAAACTTATCACGAACCGGAGCTCAGGGGTTAGGGAGCATTGTCCCCTCCCCTCTCAGCCCCGATCCGGGACGGTTGGCTTGAGAAGAAGGTCAGCATCTACCCAGTGAAATTAGAGGCTGATCATTGAAAGTTGTGGGAGAGGTTGTATGAAAAGGGACGAAGTAGGGGAGAAATACAGGCTATCTGAAGGAAGGAAGAGTGGCTAAGCTAGGGCCGGACGGAGCGCTGGATCCCGTCAGCACGGCGGCCAGGATGGCAAATCACCGCGCCCCTTACGGGGAAATCTGGAAAAAGGCAGTATTCTGCATGTCATCCTTCAGTATATTCAAATGCGTTAGTTTAGCTCATTGAAGCTTCCTTTTTTCTCTGTTTGCTTTCATTCTGCAGTTTTTTTCTGAGCAGAATATTTCTCTGTTAATGGGTTCTAACTAGTTTATTAATTTTTTCTTCGAGGCAAACATACTTAATCATACATAACATGAACAAGTGCAGATGTCAAAGATTTCATTAAATGCTTATAATTTGTCAACAGCTATCATTTGTTTTAATTTGAGCGTCATTCCTCTTCATGTTTTCTTATAATAATGTTGAAATACATCAGCCTTCAAGGAAATCCTGGATGTGGGAAATTTTGTAGGTTGTCAAAATACAGAATGAGTTTTGTGTCCAATTGCCATATTAATATATTATGTACTTTTAATATTTATTAAAGCTGAAAAAAAAGTAATTTCTTTGATTATAATTAGTAATAATTTAAATTTTCCTTAATGACCTAAAAAATATAAGAATTATCTTTTACCACCCCCACAAACCCCCTTTTTACCCCTATATATAATTTCTGCCCTTAAAAACCTAAACTAATTTTTTATGTTTATGCATGTCTATTTTTAAAGCAACTAAATAACAAATAGAAAATTGCTGTATATTTAACTATGGTAACTAATGGCACACAATTGTACCTAAAACTTTATTGTCCACCAAATTGGGGGAGGAGAAGGGGTATGCAGGAGGTGGTTGCATTCATTAATATTTATACAGAATGTTAAAATAAGCATTTTAATCTGTGTGCATTGTGTGAAATACTAAAATAGAACTTGTTTTAAATATATTTTGACGCCTTCCTAATAATGTACATGCATGGGACAAGTATGACCAACAAGCCCAAACAAATAACTTGAAACAGCATCTCTGTAACTCAAAATAATGGCTTACTGGGATTCAGAAATACCCAGGTTGACAATTTGAGGAAGTCACTGCTGCTCAGGCAATCAGAATTAATGTAGAAGTATTAGCACAAGTATACCCAGATGACAGTGACTCTAAAGACCTGTCAACTTGTTTTGGAGTCTATGCAGGTTATAAGCCTTCAGCTTATTTAATCTTCTTATGCCTTTAACAAAATTTACTGTGGGATGGGCCATAAAAGACACTAAAAATTCTGCAACAGAAACATTTCGAACAGAATTGTGCTGGGTGTGGCAAAAGACTTCCATCACCGTAACATACAGTGTAGCTCACCACAGTGCACTTCAAAAGCATCACTCAAATCAAAAACATGAACCTTAAGACAGCAAAGTAAGAAAATTGGATTTCATTACACAAAAATGAGGGTAGTCATACTTAGGTTCTACTTCATTGGCATAGGGATCCAATGAGAGGTGGTAACTATACTCAACTCTATAGAGTGTAGTAGCAAACAACTTTTTGGAAGGAAGACTATCCCAGAAGTAGCCTGGGGATATTTATACACCATTGCATTGTAAATAAACTCATGTTCCCCCTGTGATTCCCCACCACCAAGGCTTACAAGGGGACGGCACAATTGCAATTCTTGGTTGCAAAAGATACAGATCCAGAATGCCCCCCCCCCCCATCCCCCGTTCAGACAGTCTGTCAGAATTTACCAATGTAGGCTAAATGTGAATCAGTGTCAGCCTTCAACTTGGGCATAGCAGACATAGGATCATGGAGGCAGCCATGCCCCAGCTTCACCAAAGAATAAAATGAGTCATCAACATAGGTCTGTCTGATAGAAGAGAATGAACAGGAAAGGGACAAGCAGAGAAGAAAAGGGGTGGGGTCAAAGCCCCCAAAAGAACAGAAAAAATTAAGATAGATAAGGAAAGCAAGAGGATATAATGTAAATACCCAAATAAACAAAATGAAGTAGGGAAAGAAGGAATGGGACTATTTAAAAGTCCACTTTGCAACCCTCACTGCTAAAAGGCTAGTCCCTCCACCGCAATTTTTTTATTTTTTTTTTTAAAATTTATAGAGCCCATCTGGCAACTGCCCACTTGGGCATAAGTCGCCGAAAAACACGACAGCCTAGAACTAGGTGTGATAGAACGTGTTGAAGCTGCGTTTAATTTCAACTCCTACCCCGTATTTTTTAAAACCACGATGCTGCCCACGTGCATCTTCGATTCGAGGCTTGGAGTCTTATCTCAGCTACCGGATGCCAATGTTTAAACAAGGAGGTTATCGTCCCCCCGTTCGCCCCCATACGCCAGATCGAGTTAGGCTTATGAACAGATAAGGCATTGTTCCCCGGCCCGGTTGTGCGTTCCCTCCAAGCTTCCACTCCATTTTCCCCCAAGCCAAGGAGATGTCCTGGCTATTTATATGGAAACTTTACCACTAAGATCAGATTGGAGATCCAGATTTTCGTCGCGAAACATCACCACGACCCTCTCTCCCTTTGTGCGCCAAGGGACCTCGACCTCGAGATTCACCATCACTTGTCCAGAAGGAGGACAATATTCCTTGAGTGCCAAAGGTTCGAGCCTTTCCGACGGCAAGTCCCAAGGCTTCCCCCCCTGTTGTTCAAGGAGAACAGCATTAGAACAGCCATTGTTCGTTTTGAGCCCTTCGCCAAGAAACGGTTCTCATCCCCCCCTATTGTTCAAGGAGAACAGCATTAGAACAGCCATTGTTCGTTTTGAGCCCTTCGCCAAGAAACGGTTCTCATCCCCCCCCTGTTGTTCAAGGAGAACAGCAATTGTTCGTTTTGAGCCCTTAGCCAAGAAACGGTTCTCATCCCCCCCTGTTGTTCAAGGAGAACAGCATTAGAACAGCCATTGTTCGTTTTGAGCCCTTCGCCAAGAAACGGTTCTCACCCCCCCCTGTTGTTCAAAGGAGAACATTAGAACAGCCATTGTTCTTGAGCCCGTAGACAAGAGACGGTTCTTATCCCCCCCTTTGTTCAGAAGAGAACCTAGAACAGCCATTGTTCTTCAAGCCGTTCGTCGAGAAACGGTTCTCCTTCCCAAGACGCCTCGTCAGGATCCTTTTACCCCCCCCTTCGGCTGGAACTCGCCAGCGGACCGAAACTCCTTTGCGCCACCTTCCACTGCACCACTAGTGCCAAAGTTACGTAAGCCAAACTTCACCTTTGAGTATTGATCCCTTTTGTCAATTCTATCCTGTGCTTTAAATTGTTTATCGAACCATCCCATCTCTTTAACTCTATATTTGTTTTACCTTTTTTTAATCCCTTAAATCCTTGGATTAGCCCGAGTCTCCACGACCCTTTCCATTCTGTTTATGACAATATTTTCCGTTTTTGTGTTTTGTTTATAGTTATTATTAATAAAACTCTATTTTATTAATGATAGCAATATTATTATCCTTGAGCTCAGTTCCACTTCATAAGCATATCGAAAATACATAATATCGGCCGCCAGACAGTAAAAACGCACTCTAGAGATAATTAAGGAAGTTCCCTCAACGAATAGTGTAATATATGGTATCGTCGGGAGTCATTCTACACTAGGCTACTTTTAAAAAAAAATATGAAAACATAACGATATAAATTGGAAAACAATCAGGAAGCAATCTCCGGCAGCGGGGTGAGGTTCCCCTCACCCCGGTGCAGGAGAGTGCAACCTACAAAAAAATAACAAACGAAAAACAAAAATAATCTTAAATAAAGGGGAGAAGCCCGGCCTCCCCAAAAAGTCAACAAGTCAATGTGCACGAACTCGTCCCGAGCACAAGGGACAGGCGGTAGCGACCCCGCCCATCCCGGTACCGGGACAGGTATCGTGCGCGAAGATCACCCAGACTGGGACATTCGACAAGAATGTAGCGAATAGTCTGGGGGACGACGCAGTCGTCGCAATAGGGCACTGGCGAGCGCTCCATCAGATAGCGATGCGTCACACGAGTATGTCCGATTCGGAGACGACAGAAAGCGACCTGAAGCCGTCGCGGCATTGGGGGATAGGTCCATGGGAACAGTCGCGGCGCAATGGCACGCAACTTTAAGTTCCCTTCGACCGTCTCCCATCTTCTTTGCCAAGCAGTCCGAAGAGCTGCCCGTATTCCTGCCATGTAGTCGGTGTGAGGAAGAGCGAAACGCTGGTCCGGTCGCAGAGTCTCCCTCCACCGCAAGTGCTGAAAAAACGTGGCTGGGGAGGAGTTCGACTTTAGATCTGGGATCTTTCAGGTTGGTAATCCTTTTAGAGGTGTCAAGTCATTGACCAAGAGGGTCCAAGGGGATGAAGAGAAGCAGGTCCATAATAAGAAAGAGCTTCAATCAAAAGGGTGCACAAATGAACCAGGGAGATATCCATTTTTTTTTTTTTTTTATAGAGCCCATCTGGCAACTACCCACTTGGGCATAAGTCGCCGAAAAACACGACAGCCTAGAATTAGGCTACTTTAAAGTTAAAATATGAAAACTTAACAATCAATATAAATTGGAAAAACTTAACAATCGAAGCAATCTCCGGCAGCGGGGGGAGGTCCCCCTCACCCCGGTGCAGGAGAGTGCAACCTAAAACAAAACAATAACAAAAAAAGGAACCTTAAATAAAGGGGAGAAAGCCGGCCTCCCCCAAAAAGTCAATAAGTCCACCAGTCATGGTGCACGCACTCGTCCCGAGTACAAGGGACAGGCGGTAGCGACCCCGCCCATCCCGGTACCGAGACAGGTATCGTGCGCGAAGATCACCCAGACTGGGACATTCGACAAGAATATGCCGAACAGTCTGGGGGACGACGCAGTCGTTGCAATAGGGCACATGCGAGCGCTCCACCAAGTAACGATGCGTCACACGAGTGTGTCCGATTCGAAGACGACAGAAAGCAACCTGAAGCCGCCGCGGCATTGGGGGATAGGTCCATGGGAACAGTCGCGGCGCAATGGCACGCAACTTTAAGTTCCCCTCGACCGTCTCCCATCTTCTTTGCCAAGCAGTCCGAAGAGCTGCCCGTATTCCTGCCATGTAGTCGGTGTGAGGAAGAGCGAAACGCTGGTCCGGTCGCAGAGTCCTCGCGGACTCTTTGGCGCCCTCATTCCCCGCAATTCCTACATGTCCAGGAACCCAGCAGAAGATAATCTCGACATCTGCCCGGCTCGCCAAAACCGTGGCGTCACGGATTTCGCGAACCAAGGGATGCGGAGATTCCAATGCCCCGAGAGCACTCAGGGCGCTTTGTGAGTCGCTATAAATCACAATCCGGTCTCCGAACCGGGCACGTCGCGTAATCTCCCGTACCGAGTGGTGTATTGCCACCAGCTCGGCCGTGAAGACAGACGCAGCGCCTGGTAGAGCCCCGCTGACTTCAAACAGAGGGGATACGGCGTGGAAGCCGACCCCCTCTTGGGACTTGGAGCCATCCGTATACACTGGCACGGTACCAGCGTGACACGATGTGTGCTCCAAAAAGATCGAACGCAATACTCCCGGCGCAGTACAAGCTTTGGGAGCAGAGGCGTGGCGACAAATAGCCAAATGTGGTACCCTCCAGGGTGGCGTCCTGGGCAGAACCAGGGGCGCCACCGGCCCGAGAGCTATATCTACCTCTCGAAGGAGTTTCCTGGCCCTAAACCCAAAGGGCTTAGGGTATGACTGGCGTCTCTCGGCGGCATAGGCACCATCGAGATCAGCTGCGGATGCAGTGAGAGCTGTTGGCGACTGGGGGAGGCGCCGGGCTCGCGCGTACAGGCGAGTGATGCACTGCACGCGGCGCAGAGCGAGTGGCATCTCCCCAGCATCGACCAACAGGCTCTCAATGGGGGAAGTGCGGAAGGCACCGGTCGCAAGGCGAAGGCCGGTGTGGTGGATCGAATCCACCTTCCGCAATAAACGCTCGGCTGCGGATGCATAAAACTCGCATCCGTAGTCGAGCTTCGAGCGAACAAAGGATCGATAAAAAAGTAAGGCGGTAGCCCTATCAGCGCTGAACGTCACGGAACGGAGAATGTCCATGGCGCGGGTACAAGAGACCCTAAGGCTGCGAATGTGAGCCTCCCAGGTGAGGCGTCGGTCGAATACAAGACCAAGGAAACGGTGCGACTCAACCACATCCAGGCGCACCCCATTAAGAAACAAATCTGGGTCGGGGTGAAGCCGTGGATGGCGGCAGAAGTGCACCACCTTAGTCTTGGCCAAAGAAAACCGAAACCTGTGCGCTTCGGCATAGCGAGAGACGCGGTTCAATGCCTGTTGGAGTCGGCATCTGGGCCGCGCCAAAAGAGATCGAAAGGTCGTCCACGTAGAGCGTAGCGAGAACATCTTCCGGCAGCACCGAGGTGATGCCGTTGATGCTCAGGGCAAAGAGTGTGACACTGAGGACACTTCCCTGCGGGACACCCTCTTCCTGCTCCTTTGGGCCGGAGAGGGCTCCCCCCACCCGTACGCGGAATCGACGATCTCGCAAAAATTCAGATATAAACATTGGGAGGCGTCCCCTCGCCCCCATCGTGTGGAGAGTCTCCATGATACCGTATCGCCATGCGGTATCATAGGCTTTCTCCAGATCAAAAAACACCGTGGCGTAGTGCTGTCTACGAAGGAAAGCCTCGCAGACGGCATTTTCCAGTCGGAGCAGAGCATCCGACGTGGAGTGGAACTTACGGAAACCGCACTGTGCAGAAGACAGATGGCCTCCGCTGTCCAGGAAATAGGCTAATCTAACATTTACCAATTTCTCCATCAACTTGCACACGCAAGAGGTTAGAGAGATTGGGCGGAAACCGGTCGGAGTAGAGTGATCTCTCCCCGGCTTGCGAAAGGCGAGCACAGTAGCGATTCGCCAGGAGTCTGGGAGGAGACCTTCCACCCAGATCCTGTTGAACAAATCTAATAGAAAGGCCATGCCTCGCTCACCCAGGTGTCGAAGCATGGCGTACGGGACATCGTCCGGACCATGGGCGGTGTCCGCGCACGAAGCGAGAGCGGAACGCAACTCACTCACAGTAAACTTGTCGTTGAAGGGTTCTCCGCCTCTGGAGGTAAAGTCCAGCCGGCGGCCTTCCGCGACATCACGACGTGCATTGAATGCTGGCGGAGCAGCATCACGGCTAGAGAATGCGGAAAAAGCGGTCGCTAAGGATTCCGCCACGGACGCGGGGTCCGAGATTGCGGTCCCATTCTGCTGGAGAACGGGAGGGGGGTCCTGCGAGAACTTGCCCCGAATCCTTTTGACTCGCTTCCACACCTCAGCTAAAGGGGTCTTCCCGTTAAGTGAAGACACGTATGCCCGCCAAGAAGAGCGGCGGGCGTGCTTCGAAATATACCGGAACCTAGCCCTAGCCCGACGAAATTCAGCGACGGTGAAATCGTTCGGGCGGCGCTTATAGCGCATGTAGGCATAACGCTTCTGTTTGAGGGCCGTCTCACACTCGGCCGACCACCATGGGAGTGGTCGGCGTGCAAAACGGCCAGACGTCCTAGGAATAGTAGTCAGGCCCACGGCGATGAGGTTGCCGGAGAAGAACTCAACGGCCTCATCTACCGACCTAAACTCCTTGACTGAGATAGAGAATTCAGTCATTTCCTGAAATGCAGGCCACCGCGCCCGCGCCAAGCACCACCGAGGTGGTCTCTCAGGCGGCAGTTGCCCTGAAAATGATATTTGAATGGGAAAGTGATCACTACCATGGAGGTCATCGACCACCCCCCAATCAAAATCAGGCTGTGCATCCGAAGAGCACAAAGATAGGTCAAGGCAAGAAAATGAAGCGGTTCTCGGACAGTGATGCGTAAACTCATCCACGTTTAGGACACCCATCTCAAGCTCTTCGATCAGATCGGCAAGGACTTGTCCCCTGGGATTTATGGTGTAATCTCCCCAGAGAGGATGCCTGCCGTTCAGATCTCCAAGCAAGAGATAGGGCCTCGGCAACCGTGCCACGACGCGGCGAAAGTCCCCCGCGTCGAAGTCAGCTGACGGTGGAATGTACGCAGAAATGATAGTATACCTCCTATCCAGGTGCAGCTGCACAGCCACTGCCTGAAAGGAGGTATCTAAAGAGAAAGGAAGAACGGAGACATCATGCCGGGTGTAAACCGCGCATCCCCCAGCCCGGCCGTCCCGCGGTGGTTGGGTCGCAAGACCCTTATACCCCGGGAGGGCAGGCAGGGGGCACGCGCCTAGCATGGTCTCCTGCAAAAAAATAGCTAACGGGGAACGGGATGAGGCGAGCCTCCGCAGCTCCTCCCAGTTGGCCCGGAGTCCACGGCAATTCCATTGAAGGAATATGCCCTCCAGGCCTAGCTCGGAGGAGACGCGGGGGCCCTCCTCGAATTGAAGACCCTCACGGGAATGGCCGTACGCTTCCCGGGGGCAGAACCCCGGGCGCTGTTGGCCGGACAAAGCGCTGTCGCCTTCGAGGACTTATTGGGGGAGGTTGGGCTCGCCATGCGAGTCTTTTCCTCCCTTCGCCTCGAAACTTTAGGCGGGCGTTGCGGCTTCGGAGGCGGGGGGCCCTCTTTTCGAGGAACCACCGTCTCCGAGCCACTCGCTCCACCTCGGGGCGTGGGCAAAGGGGCCGAAGCTCCTTTGTTGCTGTCCTCCTTTCGGGGAACAGCTTTAGGAACCCCGGAAGGTGGCCTAGCGACCATCTTCAGGGGTGTTGCCTCCTGTGAGTCTAACGACTCGGTGGAGGCGCGTGGCCGTTTCGCTTTACGCGAAACGGTCACGCTGGGGGAAGAGGGGGGAGCCCTGGTTTTAGCCGGGGCAGGGTATGAACCCTTTTTGCCGCCAGCTTTACCAGGGGAGCGCCCAGGTTGGGTAGAGCCCACAGAAGGGCTCCGAATGGGCGCGGAAACAACCGTGCTCGTTGGCCTGGATGGGCCAGGAGCAGAGGGTGCCTTTCTAACTATTGAGGCATATGACGTCCCAGGCAGAGCCGGGCGCGCCAGGACCAAGTCCTTTGCCTCGCGGAATGAGAGTCGATCCTGGGCCTGAACGGCCAGGATTTCTTTCTCAAGGAGATATGCACCACATTGCTTCGAAGAAGCAGGGTGCGGCTCTCCGCAATTGACACACTTGGCCACACACGATTTGGACTTATCGTGTGCGACCTTGGAGCAATTTACACAGACTTCGGGTGACCCCGATTTTGCACGTCTACATGATCGATTCGTATGGCCGAAGCGGTGGCAGTAATAGCACCGCCGCGGCAGTGGCACGAATGCCTTCACGCGGTAGCGGTACCAACCGGCACGCACCGACTCAGGGAGCTTGTTACAGTCGAACGTGACGAAGAGTGTAGGGGTGGGTCTCGAGGCCCCTCCCTGTTTTCTCATCACACGTTCGACCTTGACCGCCCCATGGTCGGCCAGCTCTAGGGTGATGTCCTCAATGGAGTAGTCAACGAGTTCCCTCGCATAAACTACTCCTTTCACAAAGTTCATGGTAGAGTGCGGCGTCACACTCACCGGGGTGCCATGAAGTGTCCGAAGAGCACTTATCTTGGCCGCCTCGGCGGGATTCGCCAGAAGGCTCCCGTCCGAGAAACGGGTTACCTTCGGCTCTCTACCAATTGCACTAGCTAATCCTCTCCTCTGATGGATCATGTTGCCCTTGGACAACATGGTGCCATCAGTGGAGCGAATAACGAGGAAGCGTTTGAAGCCAGCGGGCTCGAAAACGCCAGGTAACCTCTGAATCAGGGGCCCCGATGTCATCGAGGCTCCGCCCTGTGCATTCTTGGTCTTAGTCGTAGTCAGGGGCTCCGCACACGAGGGGGTAGAGGGGCCGGATGTGCCGATCTTGGCTTGGTCGCCTACCAAAGTGGTAGCAGACCTATCCGTCCCCGCAGCCCCCGCGGATGGAGAGGAGCCCCGAGTCTTCTTCGTCTTTTGAGTCTTTTTCTTTTTAGGAGAGGAGGGCGGGGAATGAACCCGCTTTTCACCTCCGCCGGCAGAAGTCCCCAGGCCAGATGGACCAGCCTCAGCCAGGTCCCTCTCCGAAATGGAGAAGGTCATGGTTGTCGTAGGGGCACCTGTCGGAGGAGATCCCTCCCCTCCTTCTACTGCCTCGGAGCCCTCAGCCATTTGAGGAGGACCTTGCATAGGGGCGAATTCGGGTTCGGTGCTTGGCGCCGAGCCCGAATTCCCCCCCATGGAAGGCCCTACCGTCTGGGGCTGGGTCTCCTCAAGGACCATGTCTATCACAGGAGGGGCCTCCAGTTGGCCATCCCCTCCCAGAACATCGCAGGTCCCCTTGGCAGTATTGTCACTAGTCAGGTGGTGTGGGGAGGCACAGGCCTTGACCCCAGCAAGGTTCAAAATTCTTGCCAGCAGGTCTTTTGAGGGAAGCGACCGAAGGGGCCTGGCTTCCCTCTCCCCCCTAAGGGGGTTTGCCCTACCGAGCCGCTTGCACGAGGGGCGGTCGGCAATGGGCTGCCTGCTGGCTTTCTTGGCAGTCCCCTTAGAAAGCAAAGGAGGGACTGCCGCTGGAGATAGGGAGGTGCCCGAAAGCACCTCCAGAGAAGGGGGTGAGGGGGAGTCCCCTACACCCGTAGGCGTAGGAGAGGAGTAAGCCTCCTCTCCGGTTAAAGAATTATGGAGGGTCCCTTGCGCAAGCACAAGGGGGGGGACCTCCATTTTCTCGGTGGAGCTGCCCGAGGGCGGCTCCGTAGATGTTTTTGGGGAAGTTGGGGGTTGGGGTTTTTGTTTTTTTTTCATACATGGGCATGGTGACCCTCTTTTGATTACGGGACGCAATAGCTCATCACCTCTCGCAGTTGCCCGCACTGCGAGAGGTGCTTACAAGCCCGGCAGAGCCAGGCGCCGCCATTCGGGACCACCCCTCCCGCCTGGTGGCCTGGCAGTCCTTCGGCATGGCGGCTCCACCTTGGACACGGCGTAAAAAATATAGGTTGTGAAGAGGAGAGGAAAAGGGATGTGAGGAAGATGTGGGTGGGGATGAAGCAGGTTGTTAAAAAAAACCCATCCCGAACCGGAGCTGAGGGGTTAGGGAACAATGTCCCCTCCCCCCCTCAGCCCCGATCCGGGGTGGTTGGCTTGAGAAGAAGGTCAGCATTCTACCCTGTGAAATTAGAGGCTGACCAGAGAAAGTTGTGGGAGAGGTTGTATGAAAAGCGACGAGGTAGGGGAGAAATCGGGCTATCTGAAGGAAGGAAGAGAGGCTAAGCTGGGGCCGGACGGAGAGGGAGATATCCAGCCTCTCAAAGTCCACTTAGTGAGCAAGGACTTCACATCATTGGGGCAGGGAGGGCATTCAGTCCTCCAAAAGTCAGCTATAGCTTGGTTGCGCCCAACTAGAACCGACACTCCATTGCAAGGATTCAGGGTGGCAACAAGCTATCCAGTGAGGGAGGGAAAAAGGGTTATATAAAATGAAAGGCACCATTATATAAGATATATATATATATCTAATATTTTACAAAAATAAATAATTAGACTGATGTTGTGTAGGAAACTTACCTATAGTAGTATTCAATTCAACATGAGGACGCGATATAACAATACTTTAGCATCACTAAGTGAGGACCATCAATTCTTATAAAACACAAGAGCAAATTCGCTCGCTCATCATCATCATTTTCACAAACATCTAATTCCTTGCACATAGATACAGACAAATGATAAGTATGAACACAAACATTCTTTTAATTTTAAGATTTTGTCGAGGCAGCAACTAATGAAAGCATCGCTGCCACGATCCAGAACACTTTCAAACAAACTGAGAGAGATCAACTCCTGCTTCTTGATCTGTTTCTATATCGATCTCTTCATACAGTTCTCTTTTCGATTTGGGGTAACCTTCAAGAATAGCATCAAGAATATCTTGAGCGATTCTTTTCCTCTTTTTCCACTCCTTTAGATTCCTTTCTCGTTCACACTCCGCACGTTCTTTCACTTGCTTTGAAACTAGAATGCCACTGGACTGCACTTTAGCCAAAGACTCCTCCATTTTCTCTATCTCTTTTGAAACCTAAAAAAAAAGAAAGAAATAAGATTAACAATGTAATGACTTTCAATCCTCTTTTCACCTATCACAAATTCATGAAGATCATTAAAGAGAAATATATGGGGGTGAATGAGACAAAAGAGGTGAAAAGGACTGACTGCAACATTTCACATTTATCCCTACATGGTAGAATGGGATATTTAAGGTGCTTAAGAAGGTTATAAGATAATAAAAGTATTTCCAGCCTTCATCAGTAACATGATGCCCAAGGAAATGGGATTATTTTTTAAAGGCAATCATCTGGCAACTGCCACAAATGGCTTAAGTCAGTGTACTTAAAAAACAACATCCTATCACTAACTAGGCTCATTAAAACAACCAACACCAAACAAAGGTAACTAACAAAAAAACAAGCATGATGCATGCTCTGGGGTATCAGAGGGAGGCGAGCTCCATATCTGGCCCCCTGGCACTGGAGCACATGCGCAACACCAAATAAAATGGAAGAGGCCAGCCTCCTCTATAAAGTACATGGGTCCACACATGTGCATTAACTCGCCCCAAGCACATGGAATAAGCGGTAGTGACCCTGCTTATCCAAGGAAACGGATAATGAGAAAATGATAACTTTGTGGTTGCCTGGACCAATCTCATTTTTTTTTAATATTAATTTTTGATAAATAAAAAAATATCCTAATTAATTTTAAGTTTGAAATGTCATAGTTGACAATCCAATAGATTTTTGGTGGCAGTGGAATTCTAAAAAATTACATTTCTATTTAAGAGAGAAAAAAAAAATGCAGAATATTTTTTATGAAAGTTGCCTTGACCACCAATGGATGCATTCATCCTAAGTGAAGCTTTTCACTGTCAAGAGAAAGGGAAAGTTTGCTTTTTAACACAGCCATCTGACAAATGTATGGGTGATGGTTCCTTCTCAGTTTGTGCTCCTAAACTCTGGAATGCTCTTCCTGCCGAAGTCCGATCCTCTCCCTCCCTTGCTACTTTTAAACATCTCCTGAAGACTCATCTCTTCAGAATTGCCTTCTCTCCCCTCGCTACACAACCTGCGCTCTGGGAGGGCTAACAGCCCTGAAGGGCGCATTATAAATACCTATTATTATTATTAGTGGTGATTAAATTTTCAGCCTAATGGCAGGCTACTTTAAAATTCCCCAAACTAAAAAAACAAACAAGAGGGAAGCACACTTGGCCTCCCTCAGCTCAGGGAAATGTGACAAACGGCAAAAGAGATTAAAATAAAATGGAGGCCAACCTACTCTAAAAAGTCGGATAGTCCACAAGTCTGTGTGTATGAACCATCCTGAGTACAAGGGATAAGTGGTAGCGACCATGCTCATCCCAGTAGTGGGACAAGTAATGTGTGCAAAGATCACCCAGACTGGGACATTCAAGAAGAATGTTTGGGACAGTCTGAGGGATAGGGTGCAGGAAAGCCCTCTATCAAATGGTGGGGCATCCTATAAGTGTACCCAATTTGAAGTGACCCGAAGATGAAAAGGCAATGTGGGGTAGATTCACAGGAATAGGTGCGGCGCAATAGCAAGCAACTTTAAGTTCCCATCTTCTTCTTTGCCAGGTAGCACAGATTCCTGTCATCTTCAGTGTGAGGAAGACAGTATTTTTGGCACCCTCATTCATGGCAATCCCTATCTGGCCCCAAACCAGCACAAGGTAATCTCAACATTTGCCTGGCTCACAGATACCATGGACCGGGGGATTCAAATGCTGTGAGAGCATCGTGGCATCTTGTGAGTGACTATATCTATATCACGATCCAGGTGCAGCATGGAATCTTTGTGAGCAGAGGCTCCACTCGCCGAGAGCTACACTTAGTTTTCAAATGATTTTCTTAGCCCTAAATCCAAAGGGCTTAGAGTATGACTGGCATCTGCACCCTCGCTATCAGGCGGAAGATGCAGTAAGAGCTGCTGGAAACGGAGATGAGTGGCCTGTGCCTACAAAGGCATAATGCACTGTATATGGCGCAGAGCGAGTGACATATCTCCAGCATCAACAATTAGGCCCTCAATGGGGGATAGGCAGAAGGCACACATCATCAGATGTAGTGGAACAATTTTTTTGTTTAAAGAGCCCATCCAAGAACTACCCACTAGGGCCAAGGTTGACAATCACATTACAGCCTAATACTAGGCGAGATAAAAAAACCCCTAACATTTAAAATAGAAAAAAAAGGATGCAGCCTCCGGCATAGGGCGAGTCTAGCCTCCCCCCTGGTGTAGAAACATGCGAGCTACAACAAAGTCAAATAAAATGGAGGAGGCCAGTCTCCTCCAAAAAGTCACAGTCCACAAGTCTGTGTATAGGAAAACCCTTCTGAAGTACAAGGGACAAGCGGTAGCAACCCCACTCATCCTGATAATTGCATAGTTAACATGGCTAAGATCACCCAGACTAGACTATTAAAAAAAAATGTACCCAACAGTCCTGTGACTGTTCCCAATTCGAAGATGACAGAAAGCAACCTGAAGCCACCACCCCACATTGGGGACTAGGTCCATGGAAACAGTTGCGGGGCAATAGTACGTAACTTTAAGTTTCCCTTGGCCATCACCCATTTTATTTGCCAAGCAGTCGTCTAATGCCCTGATTTCCACCATGTAATTGGTGTGAGCAAGAGTGAAATGCTGGTCTGGTTGCCCAGTCCTCACAGACTCATTGGCGCCCTCTTTTCCCATAATTCACAAATTTCCAGGAACAAAGTTTAAGATAATCTTAACATCCACTAGGCTCGCAGCAACTATGGCATCATGGATACCACAAACCAGGGGATGTGGCGATTCCAATACCCTGTGAGCACTCAGGGTGCTTTGTGATTTAATAATGATCACAATCAATTCTCCAAACCGGGCACGTTACATTATCTCCCATACCAAGTGGTGTATTGCAATCAGCTCAGCCATGCAGATGTAGCTCCTGGTAGAGCACTGCTGACTTCAAGAGGGGTTACAGCATGGAAACTGGTCCCCTACTGGGACTTGGAGCAATCCATATACACTGGCATGGATCCAGCCTGACACGTAGAGAGCTCCAAAATGGCCTAATGCAATACTTCCATTGCTGTGGAAGCTTTGGGAGCAGATGCGTGGTGACAAATAGTCAGAGGTGGTTGGTACCCTCCATCCAGTGGTGTCCTGGGCAGAACCAGAGGCGCTGTAGCGGGCCGAAAATCTAGACTCCAACCCGCTTCCTACACTAATTCAGATGTGAGAAATCAAGGGAGAAATGAAATGGATTGTATGTACACTCCTTTACTTACAAAAAATATGGGGTAAATATTTACAAGAGATAGGGGTGAATAAATTTGAGATCTCGTAAAAATAATCCTACTTATTGGAAAAATATCCACAATCTTATTTAACTAAATGCTACTACCCAAAAAACAAGAGATATATGAAAAAACAACAAATGCAATAAACAAGATGAATGTAAAACAAGTACTACAAAATTGTATTAAGGAGGCCTAACAACCACACTTGATCAAAACAACAATACAACAAGAAAAGGCCTCATGTGATAGCCCAGGAGGGAAGTCCTGCCAGGTGCCACTCAAGTGTTCACAATACCTAGGACTTATCAAGAAAAACTGGCGCATCCGAGCTTGATATAATATATAGTGATCTTGTCGCAGTATTGAGGCTATATGGAAGCCCTCCTCCTTCAAATGGGATGTACAATAACTTTACTGCCACTTTTTACAAAAAGGAAAGATTAAATTTTACAATTCTTTATCTATCATAGAGTGGCTTATCATAAAATATCAAACAACGGGTAAATAGCTGAGGAAGAGAAAAAAACATTTTAAACAAAACATGAAATCAAATAAATATATTATATATAAAAAAAACAAAAAAAACAACACATTCTTACAGAGGAAGGGAGAGGGTATTGGGAAAGGGGTGGGGAAATGGCCCTTCACATACACACATTCGCTCAACCACACCCCTCCTTCCTTAGGCCATTTGGGCTTCTATATAGCCTCAATACTGCAACAAGATCACTATATATTATATCGAATTCAGAAGCGGCAGTTTCTCTTGATAAGTCCTAGGCATTGTGAAAAGTTGAGTGGCAACTGGCAGGACTTCTCCCCTGTGGTATCATGTGAGGCCTTTTCTTGTTATATTGTTTTTTTTTTATCAAGTGTGGTTGTTAGGCCTCCTTGATACGATTTTGTAGTACTTGTTGTACATTCATCTCGTTTATTGCATTTGTCGTTTTCATATATCTCTTGTTTGTTTAGTAGTAGCATTTAGTTAAATAAGATTGTGGACATTTTTCCAATAAGTAGGATTATTTTTACGAGATCTCAAATTTATTCACCCCCTTATCTCTTGTAAATATTTACCCCATATTTTTTGTAAGTAAAGGAGTGTACATACAATCCATTTCATTTCTCCCTCAATTTCTCACGTCCGAATTAGTGTAGGAAGTGGTTGGATCAACTGGGGTTAAAGTCTAGATTTTCAGCCCACTACAATGCTACTGATCCAAGAGTTAAATTGAGCTCTCAAAGGATTTTCCTAGCCCTAAGCCCACAAAGGAAGTAGGGTATGACTGGCATGTTAATGGAATAGGCTCCAATGAGATTGGCTGTGGATGCAGTAGGAGCTGTTAGCAACTGAGGAGACACTGGGTTCTCACAATACAACTGTTCTCATAGGCCTGGAAAGGCCAGAATCATAGGGCACGTCTTTAAAAATTAAAGTATAAGACTTTTGAGGCAGCATAGCCAGGACTAAATCAGCCTCATAAAATGAGAATCTGTAGCCTGAATGGCCAGGATTTCCTTCTCCAGGAGATACACACCACATTGCTTCAAAGAAGCAGGGTGCTATTTTCTGCAATTAACACACTTGGCCATACACAACAGGGACTTATCATGTAAATCCATGGAGCAACTTACACAGACTTCAGGTAAATCTGAGATTGCCTGTCTATATGAGCAATTCATATGGCCAAAGTGAAGGCAGTCGTAACACCTCTGCGACAGTGGCACAAATGCCTTCACAATTGAATGTGATGAAGAGTGTAGGGGTAGGTAGGTCTCTAGGCCTCTCCCTGTTTTCTCATCCACACATTTGACCTTGACTGCTCCATGGTTGGCCAGCTCTAAGGTGATGTCATCTATGGAGTAGTTAACAAGTTCCCTTGTGTAAACCATGCCTTTCACAAACTTCATGGTAGAGTGTGGCTTCACACTCACAGTTGTGCCATTAAGTGTCCAAAGGGAACAAATCATAGCCACCTCTGTGAAATCCGACGCCTTCACCAGAAGGCTCACATCAAAGAAACGGGTCACCTCCCGATTTCTACTAATCAAACTAGCTAATGCTCTATTCGGATGGATCCTGATACCATTGGCCAACATGCTGCCATCAGAGGAGCAAATAACCAGATAGC
>OZ018321.1:206822237-206879737 GCA_963969495.1 Ceratothoa steindachneri
AGAGCCCCGCTGACTTAAAACAGAGGGGATACAGCGTAGAAGCCGACCCCTTCTTCCGACTTGGAGCCATCCATATACACTGGCACAGTTCCAGCGCCTCTGATTTGGGGGCAGAGTCGTGGCAACAAATAGTCAAATGTGGTACCCTCTAGGGTGGCATCCTGGGCAGAACCAGGGGCGCCACGGGCACGAGAGCTATACCTAGCTCCTGAAGGAGTTTCCTGGCCCTAAACCCAAAGGGCTTAGGGTATGACTGGCGTCTCTCAATGGCATAGGCACCGTCAAAATCAGCTGCGAATGCAGTGAGAGCTGTTGGTGACTGAGGGAGGTGCCGGGCTCGCGAGTAAGGGCGAAAGAAACACTGTACGCGATGTAGAGCGAGTGGCATCTCTCCAGCATCGACTAGTAGAATCTCAATGGGGGAAGTGCAGAAGGCACCAGTCACAAGGCGAAGGCCAGTGTGGTGGATCGAGTCCACCTTCCGCAATAAACGCTCGGCTGCGGAGGCATAAAACTTGCATCCGTAGTCGAGCTTCGAACGAACAAAGGGTCGCTAAAAAAAGTAAGGCAGTAGCCCTATTAGCGACCCAAGCACTGAATGTCACAGCGCGGGTACAAGAGACCCTAAGGCTGCGAACATCAGCCTCCCAGATGAGGCGCCGGTCAAATACAAGACCAAGGAAACGGTGCATTTCAACCACTTCCAGGCGCACCCCATTAAGAAACAAATCTGGGTCGGGGTGGAGCCGTGGATGGTGGCAGAAGTGCACCACCTTAGTCTTGGCCAAGGAAAACTGAAACATGTGCACTTCGGCATAGGGATCGAAAGGTCACCCACGTATAGTGTAGCGAGAACATCTTCGGGGAGCACCGAGGTGATGCCGTTGATGCTCAGGGCAAAGAGTGCGACACTGAGGACACTTCCCTGCGGGACACCCTCTTCCTGCTCCATTGGGCCGGAGGGCTCCCCCCACCCATACGCGGAATCGACAATCTTGAAAAAATTAAGATATAAACATTGGTAGGCATCCCCTCACCCCCATCGTGTGGAGTCTCCATGATACCGTATCGCCATTCGGAGCAGAGCATCTGACGTGGGGTGCAACTTGCGGAGGCCTCACTGTGCAGAAGACAGATGGCCTCCGCTGTCAAGGAAAAAGGCTAATCTAACATTTACCAATTTCTCCATCAACTTGCACACGCAAGAGGTTAGAGAAATTGGGCGGAAACCGGCCGGAGTAGAGTGATCTCTCCCTAGTTTGTGAAAGGCGAGCACAGTAGCGATTCGCCAGGAATCTGAGAAGAGACCCTCCACCCAGATCCTGTTGAACAAATCTAACAGAAAAGCCATACCTCGCTCAACCAGGTGTCGAAGCATGGCGCACGGGACATCGTCCAGACCATGGGCAGTGTCCACACATGAAGCAAGAGCGGAATGCAACTCATTCATAGTAAACCTATTGTTGAAGGGTTCTCTTCCTCTGTAGGCAAAGTCCAGTCAGCGGCCTTCCGCGACATTACAACGTGCATTGAATGCTGGCGGAGCAGCATCACGGCTAGAGAATGCGGTCGCAAATGATTCTGCTACGGATGCAGGGTCAGAGATTGGAGTCCCATTATCCTGGAGAAGGGGAGGGGGGTCCTGCGAGAAATTGTCCCGAATCCTTTTGACTCGCATCCACACCTCTGCTAGAGGGGTCTTACCGTTAAGTGAAGACACGTATGCCCGCCAAGAAGAGCGATGGGCGTGCTTAGAAATATACCGGAACCTAGCCCTGGCCCGACGAAATTCAGCGACAGTGAAATCGTTCGGGCGGCGCTTATAGCGCATGTAGGCATAACGCTTCTGTTTGAGGGCCGTCTCACACTCGGCCGACCACATTGGGAGTGGTCGGCGTGCAAAACGGCCAGACGTCCAAGGAATAGTAGTCAGGCCCACGGCGATGAGATTGCCGGAGAACTCAACGGCCTCATCTACTGACCTAAACTCAACTGAAGGCTACCGCGCCTGCGCCAAGCACTACCGAGGTGGTCTCTCAGGCGGCAGTTGCCCTGAAAATATTTGAATGAGAAAGTGATCACTACCATGGAGGTCATAGACCACCCCACAATCAAAATCAGGCTGTGCATCCGAAGAGCACCAGGATAGATCAAGGCAAGAAAATGAAGCGTTACTCGGGCAGTGAACAGATCAGCAAGGACTTGTCCCCTGGGATTTATTGAGGATGCCTGCCATTCACATCTCCAAGCAAGAGAAAGGGCCTCGGCAACCGTGCCACGATGCAGCGGAAGTCCCCCGTGTCGAAGTCAGCTGACGGTGGAATGTACTCAGAAATGATAGTATACCTCCTATCCAGGTGAAGCTGAACAGCCACTGCCCGAAAGGAGGTATCTAAAGTGAAAGGAAGAATGGAGACATCATACCAGGTGTTACATACGTAATATCTGATAATTCGCCTTTACTTTCTGACTAGGGCTGTGACGTGATATCGTGGGACCTATGTTCGCTTAATTGAGGCTGACACGTCATTCAAAGGAGTTCTAGAATTTTCGTTCACTTTGATCGGCCAGTTTCCCTCCTAATTATTTTATTGAATATTAAATTGGATTAAGATTATTGAGTTTTTGTCATGAAAGAAGGCATTTAATGTCTGGAGTTAAGAATTTTCATTGTATGTTGATGTAGCATTGGGATTTTGAATGATCCGTATTTGTCAGTGTTCCGTGGAATTCAATGTCAAGGCCTTCATTCTTCACAGAAGACAGACCATTTTTTTGTGCTAGGAGAAGAAAGTTGTGTTCGGGAGCAGAGTGGATATTGTGTAATTATTTTCTGGTTTCATGCGTCTCGGAAGGCTTAGTGTAAGACAACTGGCAGAGTTGTACCCCTTTTGTACTTGCGGGTTTACCGCGAGTGTTGTGCCTCTCGTGCATCTTTGGTAGGACAACTGTGTGTGGTGTCCTTGTTTTTGTGTGGCCCATACTAGGCCTGTACATTGTAGTTACGTTACCGGTGAGTGCTTCCCTCTGTGGCTCAACCTTCTTTCTCCGTCGTCTCATAGATAGGAATATCATACGTGCGTTATTTTTGTGTACATATTTTTTCTTGTGTCTTCCATACTCTAGATATTTTTATATGTTCCAAAAGGCCATTCCTTAGCTCGACCTATCAAAGTTGTAATTAATTTTTAGGTCCTTTCTATGATAATTTAGTCTTGGAATATATCGGCATTTTTCAAGTCGATTCATTTATCAAACATTTGTAAATAAAGTTTTTTCGTTTTAAGTCGACGCATCTTCTATCCTTGGCTATAAACTTTTGGGGCTAAAGAATCTGGGCATGTCACCTGACCCCAGGTGTAAACCATGCATCCCCCAGCCCAGCCATCTTGTGCCTTGTGGTGGTGGGGTTGCAAAACCCTTATACCCCGGGAGGGCGGGCAGGGGGCATGTGCCTAGCATGGTCTCCTGCAATAAGAAAAATAGCTAGCGGGGAACGGGACGAGACGAGCCTTCGCAGCTCCTCCCAGTTGGCCCGGAGTCTACGGCAATTCCATTGAAGGAATATGCCCTCCAGGCCTAGCTCAGAGACGCGGGGGCCCTCTTCGAACAGAAGACCCTCACGGGAATGGCCGTACGCTTCCCTGAGGCAGAACCCCGGGTGCTGTCGCCTTCGAGGACTTATTGGATGAGATTTGGGCTCACCATGCAAGTCTTTTCCTCCCTCCGCCTCAAAACCTTAGGCGGGCGTTGCGGCTTCGGAGGCATGGCCGAAGGAGCTGAAGCTCCTTTGTTGCTGTCCTCCTTTCGGGCGACAGCTTTAGGAACCTCAGAAGATGGCCTGGCAACCAAGCTCAAGGGTGTTGCCTCCTGTGAATCAAACGACTCAGTGGAGGCGCGTGGCCGTTTCGCCTCACGGGAAACGGGCACGCTGGGGAAGAGCCCTGGTTTTAGCAGGGGCTGGGTGTGAACCCTTTTTTGCCGCCAGCTTTACCAGGGGAGCGCCCAAGGTCAATAGTTTATATGGAAAAAATATTTAAAAAAATTACAGGCATCTAAATTTTAAATGGGGGGACCCCCAAAGAAACATGGAAATGAAAAAATTGATTTTTCAAAAAAAGTATATCTTGTTCTGTTACAAGTTTTATCTGATGAGCCTGATGATGTGGATATAGACCATGAGTCAATGAAGCCCAGAAATAATTTCCCTGTTATCCCACTCTCAGTTTAGCAGCATGAGCATATAAAATATACGCTAAGCCTCTATGTATTTCAACCTACAGATATTGAACCACTCCTTAATGCACTTAGGCATGTGCAGATGCACTGGTCTGCATAAACACCTCACTCTAGCAAGCATTAAAACAATCTTTATGTGGTCACAGAGCAGCTCCAAGTACCTCTCCTTGTTCACAGTAACATCCTTATCCCAGACCACAAGTTTACTAATGCTGTTATACCAGAAAGCACCCTAGACCATAACACCATAGGGTGTTTCATGGTGGCTTGAATGTACCTATCGTCGAGAGGATCTGACCTTAGCCCCCGTCAGTTCCAAGTAATACTAAACATGGACTCATCACTCCCCAATACCTGCAACTTCACTGGTTCTCAAGTTAAGCATTTCTTAGTAAGAGCAACCCACTTTTTAACCTGGGAGAAGTTACTTGTGGTTTCATGAGGGTTATGCGGTGTTTGAAATGGAGATCATTACACCTTTTCACCCTCAAGTAAAAAAATGAACTTTCATATTAAAAAAAATTAACTTCAAATTGTAAAAGTTGACATTCATATTAAAAAAAGTTTGACATTCAAATTTAAAACATTGACATTCTAATTAAAACACTTGGATTTGAAGTTAAACATGTTTACCTTCAACTTAAAAAAGCTAACTCACATAAAAAAAGTTTCTTTCAATTAAAAACAAGTGAAATTCAATTATAAATTGTAATATCATATGAATATGTGTAATGTCAACAGCACTAATTTCGCCACCAACCTATGCATAAATAACCTAGTGTTTTCGCTTCTCAGGCACTTATTTCTTCATGTTTTATACATACAAACATTCGTAAGTCATATCTACAGTATTACTTACCATATGCATTTGTAATGATAAACTGATTAGAATTATAGAAAATAAAATTCATCATGTCATCTTCTGATGTTTCCAACATTTTGGCCAACTTTCTACTGCGATGTTAGATAGTCTTTTCGTAGCTTGTGGGATTTCTTCTCATCATATCCTCATTGGCAGCTCTTTCGGCCCCCTAACAACCGTTCCTATACATAACTAAGCCCTCCCAAAAATCAAGTGAGTATTTTTTCAAATACTGCACTGGAAAAATATTTAATAATACAAATTTGCAATACTGGTATTTTCTACCTGTCTAAAATTAAGAGATCTCTGAAAAAATGAAATAATATCCTGTAAAGAGATAAAACTGATATAAAAGTTGGATTCAATACCACCTCCAGGTCGCGAGGAACGACCTTACAGCACATGGCCAACCAAAGTGGGACCAGTGGGTACTGAAATGGCCTAATGGCTTGCAAAAGCCTCGGCTCAACTACCTGCACAAGAGTGGGTAGATTGGGTATAAATACAGGTTTATCTACAGGCATGGGAAATCACTTATTTTATCTGAAAGGCAACTTTTTAAAATTAAAAGTTAATTTTTCTTAATATGAAAGCCAACTTTTTTAATTTGAAGTACATTTTTTTTTATTTGAGTCCTAATAGAGCTCTTCTTCATCACATGTGGTTTCTTCTTGATTTCCTTGTCCGTAACCCCCCCCTCTAGACAAGCCTAAAAGTCCTCTGGAAGGTTTCACATAGCCTGCCCCTGGCCTCTTCTTGTGAAATGGTAGTTGGGCAGCAACAGCCTTGCATGCCACTTAGGGCAGCTATTTCCTTGCTGGACTTTTTTGCTTTAAACAATGATGCTTGGCTGCAACTTGGCCAGATTTCAAATCCTTTTCCCAACCCACAGCCAAAACAGAGAGGGTAAAAAAACCTCAACACATTGCACTTCAAAAGAGAGCATAACCTATAGCTACCAACACCAGAAGAAAGATTGTCTAGATGCAGTCTCTCTTGTAACCCCCCCCCCCCCCACCTGACTCACACACCAAGTAACTTTTAGGGGAGGATATGTAAAAAAAAGTGCCATAATAGTTGGCCTGCTGTTTTCATGCCAAGAATTATGGCACTGGCTGTACAATGATAACTGACTAGCGATAAACCTCTGCAATTTTTCCATGTTCTTTTCAGATGGCATTTTATTTGGAATTCTGTTTCTATGTACTGTTCCTAGTGCTTGAATGCAGTGCTTAGCTAATTACACCACCTTGATAGAAGCATAATAATTTTCAAAATAGTGTGTGATTTTTCTGCACAATCTTGCAAAAAAAAATTAATATAAATACTGCAGTGGGCTAACAGCCCTGAAGGGCGCATTATAAATACAAGTTATTATTATATCTGATCCTACTGCCAGTAGGAACTATGCTGGATCTCTAGGAAAACCCCATTCAGGCACTGGAATTCAAGGCACCTGGCCTTAGGATTGTAAAAAAGGTAGGTAAGTAAGGACATACGTATTACCACACAATGATGAATGTGAATTCTGGTTAATAAAAATTGGTAGAGCAAGGTCGCATTATCAACATAATTTTGACTGAGCAAACTTTGTCACTCCCCATCCCCCCATTATGAATTAAGCTGGATGTGAAATATATTTTGAAGACCTTGTAAAATAAGCTCACAGTGACCCTAATTGTACTTTGGAAAATTGGGGGGGCTATGGTGTGATTCACAACTCGTACATCTGTCACACAAGTGTGGGGTGCAGTATAAAGCATTTGAGTCAGATCAGCATTTTTGATGCACAAATAAAGTTGTATATAATAAAAAGTGCCACTGGCTTTATGTTATTTATCCAAATCTGTTCTTTTTTGGTGGTTGCTTTTGAGTTGCTTATAGTAAATTTTTTTTTTGCTAAATCAGATGTTGGGATTAGAACCCCCTTCCTTAAAGATGGGGGGGGGGGTATAGGAGTTAAAGCCCAAATTGTTAGGTAGATATCTAAATCTGTTCATTTTTGGCAGTGGAAGGGAAAATAAAGGTTTACAGGAAGAAGTAATAAAATATCAAATAAGTGACTTCTTACAGCCTAAATTCATTACTATGATATTGGTCTGTATAAACATTATTGGGTACAGTTGATAAAGACCCAAGATTTTTAGTTTTCAACTGATCCTATGATTATAATTCACAGGAAGATATTAACCATAATATAAAACTAGCCAGACCTAATTAGATAAAGAATTCAGTCAAAAAGGCAAGCACCTACCTCAACTAAAGAATCAAGAGCTTTTTGGACAGCTGTTTTCCCAAATTCTTTGTGCAAATTGAGGAATATATCATTAAGACTGTATGGTCGATTTTGTTCTTTCAAGTAAGTGCAAACTTTGTCTGCAGCATTATCATCTTTTTTACTCATTGGGTTCTATTTATTCAAAATTAAAAATGAGCAAATCTTTTGGGAAGAACTTATATCATTAGAAAATAGGTCATTATTTGAAATTAGAATAAAATGATTGGCCATATTTAAAGTGAGGCTGAGTGGGTGGATAGACAGAAAGGTGTGATCTGTTTTCAAATCCATAAAGATTTCTGGCATCTCTTTTCCATTAAATCTAAATCAGCCTTACTACTGCAGTTTACAAATTTTTCTTTCCATATTAGTCCATATCTTTGGCAAAAGTCAATCATAGCATAAAAACAGCCATAATATTCCCACAAAAATGCATGCCGCATTGTATCACAACCATCCAAAGATCGGCAGTTATGACTGACAAATTTGACTAAAATAAGCTTCTCTTTGTTATTATTTCTGGTTGCATTGGGAACCACCAGGAAAAAACACCTAAACCTTACATAACCTAATAAAAACAAACTACATGAACCCATAAAACCTAATTTATAACAGCATATATATATCATTTGAAATGAATAACTCAGAAAGTAGCATGCGAGGTTCGCAATGAATGCAATGACCCGCAGAAAAAATGAAAAGGTGCTTCCAAGTACTTTTGAACTTTATTCAATTCATTCAGTCCTTGAGAATGAAATGAATAAAGTTTGAAAGTACTTGGAAGCACGTTTTCATTTTTTTTGCAGGACATTGCATTCATATATATCATTTATATATTTCAAAATACATTTATAACAAAGCACTTTCAATTGTATTATAGAGTCATTAATCTTTAAAACTTATCAGGTAATCTAGGCTTCAATGGACCACAGCAAATACTCTCAAGTGATTTCTTAATACCAAATGGAATATGTTAGGAGCACTGCACCATCTTTACTAGAAAAATATAAGTTAGTTGCATAATCTGGTATATCTTTCTATGAAGGAGACTCAGCAGCTGGCAGGTCTGAGGGATGTAGATTAAGTTTTGGTTATCCTATTGGCTTACAAAGATGCAAACCTAGGTAAATGTTTGGAAAAGGACAGGCCTCAATTTTGTGGATAATTCATATTTAATTTTGCTTAAGTTTTTGTTTTAATTTAGAGACTGCTTTTTCTTTGACAAAATCCAAAAAGTGAGCTTGGAAAAGATTCATTTTAACACATTTATGATTTTATACTTTTCAAAGACAACTGTATTTAACTTTTTAAAATGATGCTCACCGCTACCATTTTTAACTTCCAGAACTTAATAATAATGTAGTTAATTTAATTGAAAATATTTGCTATTTTGCTAACTTCCAATCTTTCTTTGTCATTTTTGACCTAGCCCCTTCAACTTTTGCCTTGATTCAATCACTTATACCTGGGCTTATGAGATCTAGAGGCAATTTGCGCATGCGTCTTTTGGTGATATTCTACCAATACCATGTTTTTTTTATATCTGCAGGCCCTTTGCCAATGAACCAATAGCATTTTGTGTTATATTCCTGTCTATTTTGAATGATATACGGCTAAATTTTTCCTTATTTTATATGGTATAATGGCATTTAGCGTCTGTGATAGGCTGAGATTAAAGGATTTGAAAGGGGGAATAACCCAACGCAAATTTTTCATTAGTGCAATTAGGGGCACGTGGCTTTCTAATGCCGTCATTCGAACAAGTAATAACCTTTTATCTATAAAGTGTTTTCTGCGCAGAGCTTTGATTCAAACTAAAGGCCTAGTAACATTTAATAATTGACTTGTGAATTCAAATATGAAGGTAGGCTTTGGAATTAGGAATATTACAAGTTTTTTTTAAATATCAAAATTTTTTAATTTTTAGTAGAAATAGCCTAAAGTAGGTGGTGCTATCATCTTAAATTACCAGGTTAGGTGAAGTCTGGTTCTAGGTCTTTTAAACGGTTTTAAAAATGTGTATTTCTTATGCATTTTTACAATGCTGAATTCAGGACACTATCAGTGTTACAGCAGGGTCCCTTTATATCATGAATTCTGTATAACATTGTTTCTATTTGAAACCTCTGATATTTTTGGTTTCCATGTATTGGGCTGATAGTTAGGGATACTTGTAATGCTACTTCAATGTTAGCATTGAAATTCTAATTTGCTTAGCAGGATGGCTGATGCAAAAGCTGAGTCTAGCAAATGCTACATTGGAAATTATCTGAAGGAGGATTGCCACAGCACTAATTTTTCCCGGAAAAAATGTGTCTTATCTTTGGAAAACATCCAATGACAGTGTTAAATTGTTATAAGTAAGAACTGGATATAAATGCAAAGAAGACTTGCTTTGTTATCATCATGAGAAAGTCTTTTTGAGTATGCTTACCTCAGCGAAAATTAAGAGGAAAGGGAGTCAGTGCTCGTATAAAGTGCCTCTTCTCTGGTTTTGAGTCTCGTACTGGTCATATTTATTTTTAAAGGTGTTAAGACTAGGGCTACTAACTATATACTGAGTGAGACTATTCCACTTGTTTGTAATCCTCGCATTAAAGAATTTATTTCTCTTGGTGGTCCTGTACCGTAGCTTCTTCAACTTCAGGCTGTGACCTCTGGTCTCTGGGTGATCACGTCTTAGAGCAAGTTGGAGAAAGCTCCTGTCCCCCAACTTGACCACACCCTTGAGTATTTTGAAGGCCTCAATCATGTCACCTCGGACCCTCCGTTTCTCCAGTGTGGTAAGTCCAAGGTGGGCCATCCTCTGCTCATAGGGCAAGTCTGCCAGTTCAGGACTAGTTTGGTAGCTCACCACTGGACTTGCTCCAACTTCTTCATGTCCCTTTTGGAGTATGGTGACCATGGTGGTCAGGAAAATTTAATGGCTCAAAGTGAGGCAGGGATAGGAAGCAAACACAGATTTGTAGAAGGTAGGCAGGCTAATGGAAGTGCTTTAGGGTTAAATTATTTGAGTAGTGATAGTGGTCAGGGAAATACAAGAGTACAGGGTCGGGGAAGGAGAGAAAGGAGATAGGCCCTCAGGTGCTTCAGGGATAGGGTAGGCTGAGTTGTCTTTACACAAATGCTCGTAGTCTTAGAAATAAGAGGAATGAATTATTTAGTTATATCATTCATGAAGATATAGATATAATATGTATAGTTGAATCATGGGTTAATAAAAATATATTTAATGATAATGTGAGTGAATTTGAACTAGAAGGTTATACTATGTACATTAGTCAAAGGAGAGATAGGACTGGTGGTGGGTTGATTATTTATATCAGAAATAGCATTTCTTCAAATCTAAATAACTCTATAAAGCAAGGAGAAGGTGAATCATTATGGATAGATATTAAGGTTGGTAAAAATAGGAAAATACACTTGGGAGCTTTTTATAGACCACCAGGACAGACTGATTGCATCGATGAGTTAATGATTAGGGAAATAAGTAAAGGATGCAAAGAAGATACAGTTATTCTTGGTGACTTTAATTTAAGTTCTGTAGACTGGGAAAATATGATAGGAAGAGATAGAGCAAGTTGTAAGTTTATGGAGTGTTTTGAGGATAACTTTTTGACCCAATTTGTTAATAAGCCAACAAGGGGTGCCAATATATTAGATCTAATTCTTTCAAATGATGATCACTTAGTTCAAGGATTGAGTGTAGGGGAATCATTGGGAAACAGTGATCATCAGATGGTTCGGTTTAATTTGCAAATAGTTAAGGGTAGAACAGCAACAAACTCCACAAGAATTCCAAATTTTTATAGGGGAGATTACGATAAATTACGCAGCATGCTAAATCAGATTAGGTGGGATATAGCATTCCATGGAAAGAATACTTATGAGATGTGGGATATTTTTAAGACTATATTAAACATGGTTCAGGAACAGTGTATCCCGATGAAGTCTATTAGGAAGAAATGTAGGAAACCATTATGGTGGAATCAAGAAATAGCTAATAAAGTTTCAGAGAAAAAAATGGCATACCAGAGATTACAAAGTGAGAGTAGTTTAGAAAATTTAAACCATTATAGGTCAACCAGAAATGAACTAAATAAGATTATTAAGAAGACCAAAAGGACAGCCGAAATTAATTTAGCTAAAAATAATAATAAAGATCCTAAAAAATTCTTTAGCTATTATAGAATCAATAATAAATCTAACAGTGATAAAATAGGGCCTATTAAATATGAAGGGGTTTTGAAAGAATCTGATGAGAAAATAGTAGAGGTCCTTAATGATCATTTTGCTTCAGTATTCACAGAAGAGAAACCAGTTAGATTAATTGATGATAATTCTAGGTCAAAGGAAGTAATGATAAATTCTATTAATATAGACAGAGAAGAAATTAAAGGGCTTATAATGCAGTTAAATACTAGTAAGGCATCTGGCCCTGACAACATTCATTCTAGGATACTCAAAGAAGGTGTAGAAAGTATTGCAGTAGCTCTTGAGAAGATATTTATTAGATCACTAGAAGTCTGGAGAAATACCAAATGATTGGAAATTGGCAAATGTAGTGCCAATTTTTAAAAAGGGAAGCAAAGAGGACCCAAATAACTTTAGACCAGTAAGCTTAACTTCTATAGTCTGTAAAATTCTTGAGAAGATGGTTAAGAAGGGAATTTCTGATCATCTAGAGAGTAGCAGGTTAATTAATGATGCTCAGCATGGTTTTAGAAAAGGTAGATCGTGTTTAACTAATTTACTGGATTTTATGGATTATGTAACTAAAGAATTAGATAGGGGTGAGAAAGTTGATGTGATCTACTTAGATTTCAGCAAAGTTTTTGATAAGGTTCCACATAGAAGACTAGTTCATAAATTAAAGCTGCATGGGATATGTGGGAATGTTTGAAATTGGATAACTGAATGGCTGAAAAATAGGAAACGGAGAGTTGTACTGAATGGAGTGAGGTCAGAGTGGAGGAATGTTATTAGTGGCGTACCTCAGGGATCAGTTTTAGGCCCTTTATTATTTATAATCTATGTAAATGATCTTGGGCAAGGTGTAAATAGCAAAGTGTCAATTTTTGCTGATGACACTAAATTGGCAGCTGTAGTCAAAGAGGTTGAAGGTAGCTTTAAAGTACAGGGTGACTTAAATAAGTTGTTAGCTTGGGCTCAGAAGTGGCAGATGACTTTTAACCTTAATAAATGCAAAGTTGTTAACATGGGGAGAGATAATAGGGAATTTAGCTATGAGATGGATGGGTATTGGCTTAATTCAGTTGAAGATGAGAAGGACTTAGGAGTAGTAGTAGATAGGTCACTGAAATTTTCAAAGCAGTGTATTGAGGCAAAAAATAGAGCAAATAGGGTGCTAGGTTACATTAAAAGAAATGTTAGCTACAAGAGTAAGGTCATCCTTAAACTATACAACTCTTATGTCAGGCCACATTTAGAGTACTGTATACAGGCCTGGTCACCACATTTTAGACATGATATAAACTTATTAGAGTCAGTATAAAGGAGGGCAACAAAAATAATACCTTCCCTGAAGCACCTTGAATATGAAGATAGACTGAGGGTATTAAATATGTTTTCATTTGAAAGAAGGTGTGTGAGGGAAGATATGATTGAGCTTTTTAAAATCTTTTCTGGGATGGATAAATTGGATTTCAGCAAGTTATTGGAGTTAGAAGGTAGTAATAGAACTAGAGGCCACCACTTAAAGATTAAAAAAACAGAGGTGCAGAGTGGTGGATTATTGGAATAGTTTGCCACCTGAGACTGTAGACAGCCCAAACTTGAATGTTTTCAAGTGCAGATTGGATGATTATATGGGAATGGAGGGTTAATTTCTTACTTTTTGGTATGGGGATATGTTTCTTGACTCATTCCTGTGGATGCAGTTTCTTTTTATTGTATATTTTGGGGGAATTTGATTTTGTTTTTGACAGACTCCTATGGAGGCTTTAAAATTATATATTGTAGATGCATGGTTGGACATAATCCTATGGATTTTTAAATTGTATATTGTAGATGCATGATCTGACAAAATCCTATGGATGCATTATGTGGGTGGGATTTGATGGGCCCTTGTGGCTTTTATCATCCGTGAAATTATGTTATGTTATGTCATGCAATACTCGAGCCGTGGCCTTATCAGTGCCTTCTATAAGGGAAGGAACATTTGAGCATCCATACACGTGTAAGTTTTTTGTAGGAGTCTGATGATGGAATTTGCCCTAACCGCTGCCTTTGTGACCTGCATAGAGGGGTTTAGGTCTTTTGTGATGAAGACTCTAAGGTCCTTTTTTGCCTCAGATTCTTCAAGTGGAGTGTCCCCAATGTAGATATCAAAGTTTGCTGACAAGTTGTGCTGATCCATTCCAGAAGCATAAAAAGTGAGTCACTGGTAAGTGGAAATTCACTAGTTCTTTATGTAAAGTTACATTTTAGAAATAAGTTTAATTTCACATTATAGGAGTCTTGATATATATGATTTATTTATACACTAAATACAAAACTCATTACAGTTTTTGTGAACAGTATTTACATTAAGCGACAGCGGTACAATTTCAAACAATCAGCATGTAGGGGTACATTTTTCGCGGGTTCCCATTTAAGTTTAAAAGACATTGTTAAAATTTCATATTTTATCGTAATTAATAATTTTATGTAAGTAAGTATTGTTTGTCATTAGGTTACCAGGTTTTTTCTGCCAGTAAAAAGCTGGGTAACGCTTCAGTTTGGGGGCGCACGGTAGGTGCCGCTGTTTATAGGCTTCAATAGTCTTATGATGTCAGACGGTAGTGTCAGATGTGAACAATTACGGCATTATATTTTTGGTAATTGTGTAGACGATGGCCAGATCCTAGGCCTAGTTTATCTCTAACCTTAGTTTTGTATAATTGATAAAAACTTTTAGGATCTTCATCGTTACTTTTTTAGAGATGAAATCGAAGAATTTTATGGCAATTTTCGCTTTTATACTGGGGGCTGTGCCCCCCAGACCCCCCCAAAGGATTGAAACTCAGGGTCATTGCAGTCACATGCCCGCGATGAGCCGTCCCCAACAACGAGCCAATGCTCAAAATAATCATTAATACTTACATGGGGGTTTGGGGGCGTCAGCATCAATACACAATTTATCACACCGAAACACCCAATTTTTGTTCATTCTGAGCTGTGCAGAACAATTAGGACACTCGCACGTTGATTTGAATACCCCCATGGGCTTCAAGAAACGCAACACATCTATCGTTGTCAGTTAAAACAGAAAAATTAGGACACACGTAATGATTTGAATACCCCAAGGGCTTCGAGAAACGCAACACATTTATTGTGGTCGGTTAAAACACAACCTAAATTGTGATAATGTAATGAACAAACTGCGCATGAAAATGAAATTTGACAAATGACCGGAAAACTGCGTGTAAAAATGCTAATACTGAACGCATCCTTTTGGAACAATAATCAAAATGAAGGTCGTAAAAAACCTTTTAAGAAAAATCAAAGAAGAGAAATAAATACGGAAGAGAAAAATGAAAAAGTCATTTTTTCGTCAGAATTAAGACGTGAGACTTCATTAACACCGAAATATGGTTTAATAGAGAATTAAACAATGGAAAATTAAGCAACAAGTAATTAAAAAGACTAAATAATGTCAGGCATAGGGTAGGTAGGATATATAGAAAAGAAATAAGTGGGGGAAACATCTAAAATAAAAGAAAAACCTAGTTTTGATCAATATAAAAAGCACAAAAAGCCTTGAAACAAATACAGCTTTCTGATTGGTCATTGATGAAACTGAATCAAGATCTGTGATTGGCCAGTGCGAAGCAGAAAAACACTGAAAAGTAGTCCCCAAAATAAGCTAGTCGCATCCAGCCATCGTCGCAACATTTACCATATTTTTTGGTATACAAGTATATACTAGGGGCTGCGCTCCCCAGACACCCCCAAATTGATTGAAACTCAGGATCATCGCAGGGTGGTCCCCCTGCAGTGATATCTCCCCCAAGAGCAGTCCCCTTGAATTTACTGTTCTTTTCCCCCCAACAGCGTTTTACTGGCAGAAAAAGCTAACCTAATGACAAACAATACTTACTTTTATAGGTTTCTTGATTAGTTTATGCGCCTCTAAATAATCTTAAAGTTTCATGCAAAATAAACCCAAATTTGAATAATGAAGAAGCACAACTAGAGCACAAAAAAGCCATAATGAAAGAGAAACAACGGTAAATATGTAGACGAACAGCCCGGCCGCTAAGATGTACTATTTCATTTGTGTTCCAAAATGTTTCACGTTTTTGGAGTACATTTATAGGGGACGGCTCATGGGCGGGTAAACACGATGCGTGGACCACACTACTATTATCCTGAGTTTCATTAAATTGGGGGGGTGGGATCTGAGCCCCCAGTATATAATCCTAATTTTTATAATCTAATGTTTACAGAGGTGAATGCTTTAACTACATCATGTCAGCGCCTTTAATCGTTTTGCGAATTATAATAGGGGTTGGGGTATGATGTCAGAAAACTCAAATGCGCATTAATATTCAGAGACGGGTGAACGATAATATTTACACAAAATAATTTTTCCCGGCCGGGCCGCTCGTCTACAAGTTTACCCTTTCACATACTCATTTAGTCCAATTGCTGGAGCTATTTCAAGATTTAGGTAATATTTCAGTTTAGGGGTGCATGATAGGGGCTGCTGTTTCGGGGCTATAATTTAGGCATCAGACATAAATAGCATAACATAGTTTCACGGATGACAAAAGCCACGGGGGCCTATCAAGGGTCATCCGTATCCATCAAAACTAACCCACAAAAAGCACCGGTAACACTTCAGATTCGGGGCGCATGGTGGATGGCGCTGTTGGTCGGCTGCAATTTTGAGCTACAGCGTGTCTCTTATGACTTGAGACGGTGGCGTTAGATGTGAATGATGTTCGCGTAATATTTTTTTGAATATGAGTATATACTGGGCGTGCTATGCCCCCCCGACCCCCCCAATTGATTGAAACTCAGGATCATTGCAGGGTGGTCCCCCTGCAGTGATATCTCCCCCACGAGCAGTCCCCTTGAATTTACTGGGGGGTTTTTTCTCCCCAACAGCTTTTTACTGGCAGAGGTCATCTTTTATGTAACATAACATAACATAATTACACGGATGACAAAAGCCACAAGGGCCTATCAAAGGTCATCCGCCTCCGTCAAAACCCACCCACAAAAAGCACCATCACCAGGGGAAGAAAAAATCAAAGTCCCCCACAATATAATATAACGGATGACAAAAGCCACAAGGGCTCATCATAGGTCATCCGAGTCAAGCGGCCTCTTTTTCAAGGCACCCAAACTCCCAGGAAAACTACATCCAGAGGATTGCATCCAGAAACAAGGGTATCACCAATCAAGGCTTGTCAAGAACTAAATCATGCAGCTATAGATATATACAAACAATATTAATATATACAAAACTTAGGAACCATCACAACCTTCCCTTCCCACAAACTCATCCAACCTACTCTTAAATACATTTAGATTTGGACTACCTACTATATATTTTTCTAAGGAGTGGGAAGATTATATTTTGCGGTTGCATGAATGGACATAATCCTCTGGGTGGTAAAGGCCTAGGCAAGGGAGGCGCTAAGCGCCATCGTAAAAAAAAAAAAATAATGTTATTAGTGGCGTACCTCAGGGATCAGTTTTAGGCCCTTTATTATTTATAATCTATGTAAATGATCTTGGGCAAGGTGTAAATAGCAAAGTGTCAATTTTTGCTGATGACACTAAATTGGCAGCTGTAGTCAAAGAGGTTGAGGGTAGCTTTAAAGTGCAGGGTGACTTAGATAAGCTGTTAGCTTGGGCTCAGAAGTGGCAGATGACTTTTAACCTTAATAAATGCAAAGTTATTAACATGGGGAGAGATAATAGGGAATTTAGCTATGAGATGGATGGGTATTGGCTTAATTCAGTTGAAGATGAGAAGGACTTAGGAGTAGTAGTAGATAGGTCACTGAAATTTTCAAAGAAGTGTATTGAGGCAAAAAATAGAGCAAATAGGGTGCTAGGTTACATTAAAAGAAATGTTAGCTACAAGAGTAAGGAGGTCATCCTTAAACTATACAACTCTTATGTCAGGCCACATTTAGAGTACTGTATACAGGCATGGTCACCACATTTTAGACATGATATAAACTTATTAGAGTCAGTACAAAGGAGGGCAACAAAAATAATACCATCCCTGAAGCACCTTGAATATGAAGATAGACTGAGGGTATTAAATATGTTTTCATTTGAAAGAAGGTGTGTGAGGGGAGATATGATTGAGCTTTTTAAAATCTTTTCTGGGATGGATAAATTAGATTTCAGCAAGTTATTTGAGTTAGAAGGTAGTAATAGAACTAGAGGCCACCACTTAAAGATTAAAAAACAGAGGTGCAGACTGGATGTTAGAAAATATTTTTTCACTAACAGAGTGGTGGATTATTGGAATAGTTTGCCACCTGAGACTGTAGACAGCCCAAACTTGAATGTTTTCAAGCGCAGATTGGATGATTATATGGGGATGGAGGGTTAATTTCTTACTTTTTAGTATGTGGATATGTTTCTTGACTCATTCCTGTGGATGCAGTTTCTTTTTATTGTATATTTTGGGGGATTTTGATTTTGTTTTTGACAGACTCCTATGGAGGCTTTAAATTATATATTGTAGATGCATGGTTGGACATTCCTATGGATTGTTAAATTGTATATTGTAGCTGCATGATCTGACAAAATCCTATGGATGCATTATATGGGTGGGATTTGATGGATACGGATGACCTTTGATAGGCCCTTGTGGCTTTTGTCATCCGTTAAATTATGTTATGTTATGTTATGTTAGATCTGACGAACTCCTGTTAAGGGTGACAATGTTGATGACTTTTGTCTGGTAAGAAATCTTTTGTGTGTTGAATGGAACAGGAGCTGCCAAGTGTAGGCCATGAATGGTCTTTTGCAGTCACCTTCTTTTCTTATGTTCTTAATTGATTGAAGTCTTCAAATGGGTAAAAGGATATAATAAAGGGGATCTGGGTAAGGTTCTTATACTTAGTGAACATGACAGGACACGTAGCAATGGGTTTAAGCTTGATAAGTATAGGTTTAGGAAGGAGATTGGGAGGAATTGGTTTACAAATCGTGTGGTAGATGAATGGAATAGGCTCACTAGACATGTGATAGAAGCCTCCTCTCTGGGTAGTTTTAGGAATAGATTAGATAAATATATGAATGAAGCTGCTAGATGGGACTGACTTTTTTATGTATATATTTTTCTAAGGAGTGGGGAGATTATTTTGCGGTTGCATGAATGGACATAATCCTCTAGATGCATTTTATGTATATTATAGATTAGATCTGACGAACTCCTGTAAAGGGTGACAATGTTGATGACTTTTCTCTGGTAAGAAATCTTTTGTGTGTTGACTGGAACAGGAGCTGCCAAGTGTAGGCCATGAATGGTCTTTTGCAGTCTCCTTCTTTTCTTATGTTCTTATTACCAAAAGCTGTTGTCATTTGTATTTTGGTAATTGTGTAGACTATGGGCAGATGCGATTCTAGTTTATTTTTTTGGGCTACTTTTCATTGTTTTTCTGCTATCGCACTAGCCAATCACAGATCTGGATTCATTTTCATAAATGACCAATCAGAAAGTTCTATTTGTTTCAAGGCTTTTTGTGTTTTTCTAATAATCAAAAATTGGTTTATCTTGTATTTTCGATGTTTTTTTCCCCCTCATTTCTTTTCTATATATCCTACCTACCCTATGCCTGACATTATTTTGTGTTTTTATTTACTTATTACTTAATTTCCCATCCTGTCTGACGTAAGTATTAACCATTATTTTGAGCGTCGGCTCGTTGTTGGGTACGGCTCGCCGCGGGGATAACACTGCGATGATCCTGAATTTCAATCCTTTTGGGGGGTCTGGGGGGCACAGCCCCCCAGTATAAAAACGAAAATCGCCCTAAAATTCTTCGATTTCATCTCTAAAAAAGTAACAACGAAAAGTAGCCCAAAATAGCCAAAAAAAAACTAGGTCTATGATCTGCCCATAGTCTTCACAATTACCAGGGACTGGTCGTGGGGGAGATATCACTGCAGGGGGACCACCCTATGATGCTCCTGAGTTTCAATCAAATGAGGGGGGTCTATATACTCATATACAAAAAAATATAATGCCGTGAGTGGTCACATCTTACACTACCGTCTGAAATCATAAGACATATATTGTAGCCCAAAATTGCAGCCTATAAACAGTGCCACCTACCGTGCAACCCTAAACTGAAGTGTTACTGATGCATGATCTGACACAATCTTCTGGATTGTTTAAATTGTATATTGTAGATGCATGATCTGACAGTCCTATGGATGCATTTTGTAGGTGGGTTTTGACAGATGCGGATGACCTTTGATAGGGCCTTGTGGCTTTTGTCACCCGTGAAATTATGAGTCCAATGCCTCATTGCCATAAAACCCATTCCAAACACTAATCCCGACTTCTCACACAGGTTTTTCACATAGAGTAGTCCTACATCAAGACTATCTGGAAAAAAATATATAGAAAAACGCAAAAAGTGCAACAATACTAGAGAAACAGATTAGTGGGAGCTGATGCTAAGGCTTAGTCCACATCTAATAGTAAACAATGCACTGCGATAGTTATTAGGAGCATCAAATATTGAAATACAGTTACACTTTTGAATTTCGCAGGAAATTTCGGCACTACAACTTCTTCTTCTTCTTGTGCCAACCGTTTAAATCGAGATTTTGTTTTCTTTAGAACAGAATTTGAATTTTTTTATTTTTTTAAATCAACACTAGTTCATTTGATTCAGCCTTGTATAATCTTCTCTATACAAGGATTTTGTGTAATATTCACTTTAATCATCCCAGCTAGAATAGATAAGTACAATAATTTCTTTCACTCCACTGAACTAGAGGTGAGCAAACAGCGGCCTGGGATGGCTTGTAGGGCTCGTTCTATAAAATAGGTTGGCCTCTGGTAACAAATTACAGCGCTTAAGAGGCCCAACGAAGAACTCAACAAATGGATACTCGGTGGATTTATCAAATCCTAAAAATTGCTATGTATGTAAATTAAGGACAAAAAAGGCCAAGATAACTTGTCCTATATTCATCTCTTTTTAATAAATGCGTTTGGTATTAAAAAGAGATATGAATATAGGACAAGTTATCTAAAAGATGGACTAAAAAAGACAGTTAGAAGAATAGAAAGTTGCCAAATGAAATCGATAAAGGCGAAATATGCCATTGTCTTCAACAAAATTTTCATATATATATATATATATATATATATATATATATATATATATATATATATATATATATATATATATATATATATATATATATATATATATATATATATATATATATATATATATATATATATATATATATATATATATATATATATATATATATATATGTGAGAATGGATGGATAGAAAGAAAAGTCTAGACACTACACAGAGCTCTTTATTGACGTTTCGCCTCTTGGCTTCCTCAGAATGGAACTGACAAGAGAGATGGAAGATCGCCGCTCGACCATTCGTAGAGTTAGTCTGGGTCGCGGTCAATAGCTCTCCCCCGGCCGTTTCCCCCTCGTCTCGACCCTTTTGCCTCTTCATTAATGAGCCTTGCCGCACCTGTAGCCAGCTTGAAGAAACCCTCCCGGTGCGGCAAGGCTCATTAATGAAGAGGCAAAAGGGTCGAGACGAGGGGGAAACGGCCGGGGGAGAGCTATTGACCGCGACCCAGACTAACTCTACGAATGGTCGAGCGGCGTTCTTCCATCTCTCTTGTCAGTTCCATTCTGAGGAAGCCAAGAGGCGAAACGTCAATAAAGAGCTCTGTGTAGTGTCTAGACTTTTCTTTCTCCCCATCCATTCTCACCTATACGTCGAGTCTTTTATGCAATATATATATATATATGTGTGTGTGTGCTAAACTGTATAAATAGATCTGAGGCAAGAGGTCGTTAGAGTCGTGCGGAGACCCACGAGAATACAAAGATATCAAATGCGATCACCTAGACAAATACGGGGATGGCACACAAACAAACATACGCGTGTTGGGAACAGTTATCAGCAGCTGAACAAATGGAGGCTTTGACCAAAGAAATTTCACAGAGACCTGCAGCAAAAGATTCCATATAATAAAGCTAAATCTATGGGAAATATGTAAGAACTACAGGTACACACAGCTGTCGGAAACCCCGCCCAAGGGTTGGAAATAACGAACGAACTAAACCACTGAGTCCACTCCACGGACAAGTCAAGGTCACACCCCTTGCCGATGAAACATATAGAGAGAGAAAGACTCATTATTCAAATTCCTTATTTATTAACTCAGTTCATTCTCTTAGTAGCGTTACGGAATCCCGTTTTCTCGCCTAAGTCCTGCCGCCTTCAGACTCGATATTTCGCATAAAACAGAAAGCCTACACATTGACAGCAAAGAACTCGATACCTATCCGCTTGCCTGTTTAGTATACCAATTTAAGAATACAGTTATATTTTCTAAGCCACGTCCTTTCAAAGTCCTAAACTTATCCCGATTACCGAGTTACCTTCGGTAAGCCCAAACTAACGCATAACCTCCGTGAAAAATTATAAGGAGTCAGAACTGATTCAAAAGAGGCGTAAAGTAGGACCACTGCCTAAATTCCTCGTCACCCGTCGAGAGCAAAAGCAGCAAAGACTCAGCAATACATCTCCTTATAATTAACGACCACGCCCCCACAAACCTGTAACCTATACCACCACATAAACTGGTAATATTTGCCTGGTACTAATAATAGCCCCCCCCGCCCCTCCCAATAAACTGGTAACCCTTTTCACCCGGACAGTGAAGGAAGATAAAATGGACGCATAAGACCATCGACAGGCAGAACAAGGAGAGGCGGAGATCGTGAATGCTATCGCCAATAAGCCACCCGTCTTTAACGAGACTGCAGTTGCAGGTTGGTTCAAGATTGTAGAAGCCCAGTTTTACATTTCAAGACTAAGTAAGAAGGATACTAAATTCTTTCATGTGTGGTGCACATGGTGCACATAATATGTGCGCACACAAACCAAAGAAGTAGTAATGTGAACCCTCAGCCAATGTAAATAAATATATGTGTGTGAAACGAAACAAAGATAAACTCAAATGAAACATGTAACAGGATATTTTAGAACCATTCCTAGTTTGATTTCCCTAGAAGACCAAATTCGCGGAGAAGAGGAAACTGGGAATGAGACTAACTATTCTGTGGCTACGGTTTGAAAAAATAAACATTAAGAGAAAAGAAAAAGGAACCTTAAAATGGGTTAGCTCAATCGTAACGACACAAGGTGAGCATCAAATTGCAACCACAACATTATATTTTTTAATTTTGTTAAGGAAGGCGAAAAAAAGCGTTTGACCAAATTTCACCGTTTCAGTAAATTTTCTCACGAGAGAAAAGGTTTTCAAAAGTATTATATATATATATATATATATATATATATATATATATATATATATATATATATATATATATATATATATATATATATATTGTAAATGTCATCAAGTATAAAAACGAGCAATAGAGGAGCAGCGAGGATCATTCGAGAGAGGGCATTTGAGAGATTCGAGGAGCAGTTTCACATATTGCTCGCGGCTCATACCAATCAAGTTATTTACTCTGCATTAGGATATAGCATTTACGCAACTAATCTTACATCAAAATGAGTCTTATTCATTCATCGTACCAAAACACAAACATTAAGAGTTGTATTTAAACATCATCAAAGATAAGCTCGTGAAATCGATAATCAATCTAATTCGAACTCCTCCTCCATTTGCTACCCAAATCAACTAAATAAATAGAACTACAGTCTTCTTGTTTTCATTACAATTTTGCTCGAAGGCAAAATCATATAAAAATTTCTGCTCATCGCTCAGTCAAAAATATTCATCATTACATTTTGGAGTCAGGTAATAATTTCTCGGCACGTTATCGTATCACCCAAATCCGGTTTAACGATCAATGTTTGGAAACAATCGTATGGGGGGGCGCAATAGCAAAGAGGGTCACAAAACGAGGTGGAATATAAATATATCTGGTGACCAACGAAGATATCCTTTCATCTTCCAAGCTTCCCCCGCCATACATGTTTTGGCTGCATTGCCTACCGAGACCGCCCACCGTCTTGCGGCTGAAATCCTATCTACTTATAATTACCTGCTCTTGAGGACTGAGGTGAGTGGGCTCTTCGAGAGGACGAAACCGAGCTTTTCGAGAAGCTCATTGCCTCCTCCACGCTCACCGGTCGATCTTCTACCAATTTAGAAGAACTAAGGAGTACTGCTCTACAGGTAGGATTGGTGAGGAACTCGTGAGGCACAATTTTATCCAATCCTTGCTAGCTTACATCGCGCCCATAATTGCTACCCGGAAGGAATTTAACCTTTAATAGTTAGGAAATCCTGCGTATGAACTAATGCCATTCTATAGAACACACGGTCTTAATGTTAATGATAGTAGTGAATCCTTAGTCCGTAGTGACACTTCTTTGTCTGATATTTATGTATTGCTAATCCTAATAATAGAAGTGATAATTATATAAATAATGTGAATTCTACGGGTAGTGAGCGATCAATGCCCATGAGTGCGTACCGTAATAGGATCGTCCCAATTTTGTACAGCGAAATAATGATCATAGGGCTTATAATATTCTAGTAGGTTTACGACCTTATCCAAGGAAGCAAAGACTTGTAGTCTGCCGTTCACATTTGTACTTTGGTGAGAATGCGAAATTCTTATCGCGATTACGACGGGTAATGGCGGTTAAATAAAAGTGCACGGCGAGGTGCAAAAGGATATGTTATCTCTAGTCTTAGCCGATCATTCACATGGTCATTTTTAGGCGCAGAAACCAAACTCGTATCACAAGTGAAACTATCAGGGGAGCCTGCGGGAGCTTTAATTATTAATGACCTACACCAACTACCACATCATTGCAAAGCCATATTGGAAAAATATGAGGCTAGTCCCTCCCCATCTTCGCTGAACTCAGTGACGCACACAATTGAGACAGGTAGTGCTCCAGTGACATTCGCGCGGCCGAGACCCCTTCCAATGGAGAAGCTGCAGGTTGCCAAAGCAACTTTCGAAACACTAATGAAGGAGGGATCGTGCGCCCGTCAAAATCACCATGGGCATCGCCTATTTCCACGGTACCGAAGAAGTCGCCCGGTGAATACAGGGTGGTCGGCGATTTCCGAGTGCTCAATGCGATCACAAATCCCGACAGATATCCATTGCCGCGAATTCTTAGTGTGGCAAACCACATCTATGGCAAAAAGATTTTTTCAAGGTTGGATCTGATTCGTGCTTACCATCAAATTCCTATGAACCCAGTAGACATAGAGAAAACTACGGTGATAACGCTGTTTGGATTATGGGAGTACGTAAAGCTTTCAATCGGCCTCCGGAAGGCAAGTTGCACATTCCAACAACACATGGATAACCTGCTTCGGGGATTAGGGTTCGTTTATGTATATATCGACGACATCCTGATATTTTCGGACAATATGGACGACCACTTAAGGCATTTGTATCAAGTCTTCAAAAGCCTAGTGGGAAACGATCTAAAATATCCCTGGAGAAATGCAAACTGGCAAACGAAGAGATTGATTTTTTTAGGGCATCACATTTTGGTGGAAGAAATTTACCCACGTCCAAAGAAAATAAAGGAAATTGGAGCTATGCCCTTAACAAAGGACTACAAGGAACTACGACGAGATTTGGGCATGTTGGGATACTACCGAAGTATGATTCCTAATTTTGCCGCAATTGCAGCCCAGTTGACCGAGCTTGCACGCCTGTAACCTAAGGCTAGTGAACTCGAATCGAACAATGTTGCACGAGGAGCATTTGAGAATACTAAATCGGCCTTAATCAACTCTGTCAAACTCTGCCACCCGTTGCCCAATCATCGCCATACCAGCTGGTGACTGATTGCTCCCAATACGCGGCAGGTGCTGCCCTGCACCAAATAGTAAACGGATCGCTACGACCTGTGGTATTCTTTTCGATCAAGTTAAGCCGGACACAGCATAATACTCAGCTTCCGACAGAGAGTTCCTTGCGGCGTATCTTGCTGTTATCCATTTCAGGCATATGATTGAAGGTCGCCATGTTACCTTGTGCACGGACCACAAGACATTATTATCGGCCTTTTCGTCGCCATTAAGTGCAAAAACTGACAGACAGCAACACCATTGGACAGCTATTTTTGAATCAAACAGCAACATCATATACGTGCGTGGTCAGGACAAATGTAGTCACTGACTGCCTTTCAAGGAACTTCAATTCAGTCCAAATTGAGTCTTTTGACCTCTGAGATCTGGGGGCAGCGCAGGATGACGAGAAAGAAATAAAGGAATTTTGCTTGCGTTAAAATCTTTCGCTTATGCCGGAAACCTCAGCTATGGTGTAAAGTAACATCAAAGTGCCAACGACCGTTTGTCCCTATGGTTTGCAGAAGGACTATTTTCAATCACTTACATAATCTGTCACACCCTGGAGTCAAGGCATCACTTCGTCTTATCAAATCTCGATATTTCTGGCCTAATATGGACAGGGATATTCGCTCCTGTTAATCTCCCAAGATCAGTGGCAACACGCAATCTCGACCGTACCCATTCCTATTCCAACTTTAAGGTTCGAACTTATCCCGATTACCGAGTTACCTTCGGTAAGCCCAAACTAACGCATAACCTCCGTGAAAAATTATAAGGAGTCAGAACTGATTCAAAAGAGGCGTAAAGTAGGACCACTGCCTAAATTCCTCGTCACCCGTCGAGAGCAAAAGCAGCAAAGACTCAGCAATACATCTCCTTATAATTAACGACCACGCCCCCACAAACCTGTAACCTATACCACCACATAAACTGGTAATATTTGCCTGGTACTAATAATAGCCCCCCCCGCCCCTCCCAATAAACTGGTAACCCTTTTCACCCGGACAGTGAAGGAAGATAAAATGGACGCATAAGACCATCGACAGGCAGAACAAGGAGAGGCGGAGATCGTGAATGCTATCGCCAATAAGCCACCCGTCTTTAACGAGACTGCAGTTGCAGGTTGGTTCAAGATTGTAGAAGCCCAGTTTTACATTTCAAGACTAAGTAAGAAGGATACTAAATTCTTTCATGTGTGGTGCACATGGTGCACATAATATGTGCGCACACAAACCAAAGAAGTAGTAATGTGAACCCTCAGCCAATGTAAATAAATATATGTGTGTGAAACGAAACAAAGATAAACTCAAATGAAACATGTAACAGGATATTTTAGAACCATTCCTAGTTTGATTTCCCTAGAAGACCAAATTCGCGGAGAAGAGGAAACTGGGAATGAGACTAACTATTCTGTGGCTACGGTTTGAAAAAATAAACATTAAGAGAAAAGAAAAAGGAACCTTAAAATGGGTTAGCTCAATCGTAACGACACAAGGTGAGCATCAAATTGCAACCACAACATTATATTTTTTAATTTTGTTAAGGAAGGCGAAAAAAAGCGTTTGACCAAATTTCACCGTTTCAGTAAATTTTCTCACGAGAGAAAAGGTTTTCAAAAGTATTATATATATATATATATATATATATATATATATATATATATATATATATATATATATATATATATATATATATATATATATATATTGTAAATGTCATCAAGTATAAAAACGAGCAATAGAGGAGCAGCGAGGATCATTCGAGAGAGGGCATTTGAGAGATTCGAGGAGCAGTTTCACATATTGCTCGCGGCTCATACCAATCAAGTTATTTACTCTGCATTAGGATATAGCATTTACGCAACTAATCTTACATCAAAATGAGTCTTATTCATTCATCGTACCAAAACACAAACATTAAGAGTTGTATTTAAACATCATCAAAGATAAGCTCGTGAAATCGATAATCAATCTAATTCGAACTCCTCCTCCATTTGCTACCCAAATCAACTAAATAAATAGAACTACAGTCTTCTTGTTTTCATTACAATTTTGCTCGAAGGCAAAATCATATAAAAATTTCTGCTCATCGCTCAGTCAAAAATATTCATCATTACATTTTGGAGTCAGGTAATAATTTCTCGGCACGTTATCGTATCACCCAAATCCGGTTTAACGATCAATGTTTGGAAACAATCGTATGGGGGGGCGCAATAGCAAAGAGGGTCACAAAACGAGGTGGAATATAAATATATCTGGTGACCAACGAAGATATCCTTTCATCTTCCAAGCTTCCCCCGCCATACATGTTTTGGCTGCATTGCCTACCGAGACCGCCCACCGTCTTGCGGCTGAAATCCTATCTACTTATAATTACCTGCTCTTGAGGACTGAGGTGAGTGGGCTCTTCGAGAGGACGAAACCGAGCTTTTCGAGAAGCTCATTGCCTCCTCCACGCTCACCGGTCGATCTTCTACCAATTTAGAAGAACTAAGGAGTACTGCTCTACAGGTAGGATTGGTGAGGAACTCGTGAGGCACAATTTTATCCAATCCTTGCTAGCTTACATCGCGCCCATAATTGCTACCCGGAAGGAATTTAACCTTTAATAGTTAGGAAATCCTGCGTATGAACTAATGCCATTCTATAGAACACACGGTCTTAATGTTAATGATAGTAGTGAATCCTTAGTCCGTAGTGACACTTCTTTGTCTGATATTTATGTATTGCTAATCCTAATAATAGAAGTGATAATTATATAAATAATGTGAATTCTACGGGTAGTGAGCGATCAATGCCCATGAGTGCGTACCGTAATAGGATCGTCCCAATTTTGTACAGCGAAATAATGATCATAGGGCTTATAATATTCTAGTAGGTTTACGACCTTATCCAAGGAAGCAAAGACTTGTAGTCTGCCGTTCACATTTGTACTTTGGTGAGAATGCGAAATTCTTATCGCGATTACGACGGGTAATGGCGGTTAAATAAAAGTGCACGGCGAGGTGCAAAAGGATATGTTATCTCTAGTCTTAGCCGATCATTCACATGGTCATTTTTAGGCGCAGAAACCAAACTCGTATCACAAGTGAAACTATCAGGGGAGCCTGCGGGAGCTTTAATTATTAATGACCTACACCAACTACCACATCATTGCAAAGCCATATTGGAAAAATATGAGGCTAGTCCCTCCCCATCTTCGCTGAACTCAGTGACGCACACAATTGAGACAGGTAGTGCTCCAGTGACATTCGCGCGGCCGAGACCCCTTCCAATGGAGAAGCTGCAGGTTGCCAAAGCAACTTTCGAAACACTAATGAAGGAGGGATCGTGCGCCCGTCAAAATCACCATGGGCATCGCCTATTTCCACGGTACCGAAGAAGTCGCCCGGTGAATACAGGGTGGTCGGCGATTTCCGAGTGCTCAATGCGATCACAAATCCCGACAGATATCCATTGCCGCGAATTCTTAGTGTGGCAAACCACATCTATGGCAAAAAGATTTTTTCAAGGTTGGATCTGATTCGTGCTTACCATCAAATTCCTATGAACCCAGTAGACATAGAGAAAACTACGGTGATAACGCTGTTTGGATTATGGGAGTACGTAAAGCTTTCAATCGGCCTCCGGAAGGCAAGTTGCACATTCCAACAACACATGGATAACCTGCTTCGGGGATTAGGGTTCGTTTATGTATATATCGACGACATCCTGATATTTTCGGACAATATGGACGACCACTTAAGGCATTTGTATCAAGTCTTCAAAAGCCTAGTGGGAAACGATCTAAAATATCCCTGGAGAAATGCAAACTGGCAAACGAAGAGATTGATTTTTTTAGGGCATCACATTTTGGTGGAAGAAATTTACCCACGTCCAAAGAAAATAAAGGAAATTGGAGCTATGCCCTTAACAAAGGACTACAAGGAACTACGACGAGATTTGGGCATGTTGGGATACTACCGAAGTATGATTCCTAATTTTGCCGCAATTGCAGCCCAGTTGACCGAGCTTGCACGCCTGTAACCTAAGGCTAGTGAACTCGAATCGAACAATGTTGCACGAGGAGCATTTGAGAATACTAAATCGGCCTTAATCAACTCTGTCAAACTCTGCCACCCGTTGCCCAATCATCGCCATACCAGCTGGTGACTGATTGCTCCCAATACGCGGCAGGTGCTGCCCTGCACCAAATAGTAAACGGATCGCTACGACCTGTGGTATTCTTTTCGATCAAGTTAAGCCGGACACAGCATAATACTCAGCTTCCGACAGAGAGTTCCTTGCGGCGTATCTTGCTGTTATCCATTTCAGGCATATGATTGAAGGTCGCCATGTTACCTTGTGCACGGACCACAAGACATTATTATCGGCCTTTTCGTCGCCATTAAGTGCAAAAACTGACAGACAGCAACACCATTGGACAGCTATTTTTGAATCAAACAGCAACATCATATACGTGCGTGGTCAGGACAAATGTAGTCACTGACTGCCTTTCAAGGAACTTCAATTCAGTCCAAATTGAGTCTTTTGACCTCTGAGATCTGGGGGCAGCGCAGGATGACGAGAAAGAAATAAAGGAATTTTGCTTGCGTTAAAATCTTTCGCTTATGCCGGAAACCTCAGCTATGGTGTAAAGTAACATCAAAGTGCCAACGACCGTTTGTCCCTATGGTTTGCAGAAGGACTATTTTCAATCACTTACATAATCTGTCACACCCTGGAGTCAAGGCATCACTTCGTCTTATCAAATCTCGATATTTCTGGCCTAATATGGACAGGGATATTCGCTCCTGTTAATCTCCCAAGATCAGTGGCAACACGCAATCTCGACCGTACCCATTCCTATTCCAACTTTAAGGTTCGAAACTGTGCATATCGATATAGTTGTACAACTCTTACTGTGTACACTGCCTGGACAATCCTAACCCTCGCATAATCGGTATTTACTATCGTGAATCGACCGAACTACGAGATGGATCGAAGCGTTACCGATTCCGGACACAAGTGCCACAACGGTTGTGTTGGCGCTCATAAACGGGTGGATTTCCAGATTTGAAGTCCCGCTTTACGTAGTGACCGACCCAGGGATAAATTCGAATCCGAGATATTCAATGAACTGTTCGCACCATGGCATACCCCTCGTCCACCTACGGGATGGTGGAAAAGGCACACAGGACTTTGAAGTGCTCCATAGTGACCCGTTGACAAGGTGGCTGGTGGAACTTCCAATTATCCTTGCCCAATGACCCTGGAATTTCTGCTTTCACGGCAATCACTGCAACTACACTTTTGTGTCCGAGAAACTTAGTTTCGTCATTCTCATCTAAGACAGATTCGAATTTTATTAAAGAATTAGCATCAACCATGGCACAAGTCTATTTCACACAGGCATCCCTAGGGCACTTGCCTTCGGTGCCTAAGCGTTTCGTACACAAAGATCTTCATGAGGCTCCTCATGTGTGGGTTTGAATAGACCGCGTTTGCAACCCACTGGGAGCGCCATATGCTAGCCCTCTTCCGGTGATCGAGCGTGACGGCAAGGTTTACAAATTGGAATTCCCTGATATCAAGAGGTTTCCTCCCGAGCATTGTGATAACGTGCCGGGTAATCTGTAACGCCCGAGGACTTGGGCAGAGAACAGGAGGAGGACCGATTGCACTTCACCTCTTGGAGTGCATGTGACAGAAGTCAATGATGCCAAAGGAAGTCGACAAGACACCTCTACAGGAACCGGATAGAATAACGACAAGTCAAACGTCTTCACGCTCTACGGGAGACGAATCACGTTTGTCAGAAACCCGTCATTTCCATATTTTTTAATCTTTTTGTAGGCATTATATTGCAGCGACAGATTATAATGAAAGTCCAAGAGGCATAAATATAAACATACCTCGTTACTCTATAGCTTTCTTGCGTATCGAACTATGTATATGTACTGTGTCATAATTATAGCATTTGTATAGCATTCGAAAAGGGATGATACCCAATTGTAAGATAATTATATATTATTGTGTATTATATGACAGAAAATGGCATAATGAATAGGCCCGTTTTATTGAGTCCTGATATATGTGCTAACGAATGTCGAGGCCCTGTACGAATATTAAAAAGGTTGTTAGATATTAGGTCTGCCTGAAATATGTATTTAATATGTATCTATCTATATATGTATAATGCGTTATATTTCACTAACTCAATTACTGGCAGGGGAGTCAGGTAAGTCGTTCTATAAAATAGGTAGGCTTCTGGCACTAAATTACAGAATTTTGTATGCCCAGCGAAGAACTCTAAAAATGGATGCTCGGTGGATTTATGAAATATATATATATATATATATATATATATATATATATATATATATATATATATATATATATATGTGTGTGTGTGTGTGTTTTAAACTGTACAAATAGATCTTAGGCAAGCTGTCGTTAGATCGCGCAGAAACCCACGATCATACAAAGATATCAAAGGTGACCAACTGGACAAATACGGGAATGACTCACAAATAAACATACGCGTGTTGGGAACATTTATCAGCAGCTGAACAAATATAGGCTCTGACCAGGGAAATTTCACAGAGACCCGCAACAAGTGATTCCCCATAATAAAGCTAAATATATGGGAAATATGTAGGAACACCAGGTACATAGAGCTGTCGGAAACTCCGCCCATGGGGCGGAAATAACAAACGAACTAGACCACTGTGTCCGCCACACAGACAAGTCAAGGTCACGCCCCTTGTAAACAAAACATATATAGAGAGACGACTCTCATTATTCAGAATCTTTATTCAGTAATTCAGTTCATTCCTTTAGTAGCGTTACGGAATCCCGTTTACTCGCCTAAGTTCTGCCGCCTTCAGACTCGATACTCGCATAAACAGAATGCCTACACATTGGCAGCAAAGAACTCGAGACGTATATTTTCTTAGCGGCGTCTTTACTTACACCAATACCGAGCCACCTTTGGTAAGCCCAGCCTAATGCATAACTCCTGTGAGAAATTATAAGGAGTCAGAAACAATTCAACAGATGCATAAAGTAGGTCCACTGGCTAAAGTCGTCGTCAACCGTCGAACGCAATAGTAACGAAACGAAAACTCTTCAATACACCCCTTTATAATTACCGACCACGCACCCACAAACCGGTAACCTATACCACCACATAAACTGGTAACATACATCCGGTACCATATAACCCCCTTCCCTTCCATAGGCTTTTCATGTGGTCCGCGATTCATTTCAGAATTCGGAAAAATATTGAAAATTAATTATTGAACATTTGGCAAAAATCTCACCTTAAACACGAATTTTATCACATTTGAGTGCGATATTAACAATTTCTACGTCTGAGCTGACTCCTCACTTCGAAGGAATTGTTAATGCCCTAAAATGTACTTATGCCTCTCATTATTTTTTATGTAATTGCTAGATTCTTAAATTTGTCACTTTTAAATATATTTCATTCGTGGAAAAAATGTTTTGCTTAAAAAAACGACACTTTATCAATAATTATTCTCATTACCCATATCTACAGGCTCTCTTTCTCTCGCGGAAGTTAAGCTACGTTGTTTATGGTTAATACTTGGATAGGAGACGCCTGGGCCGTGGGTAATGATCACATGATGTAGAATTGTACATCGTGGGTCGGATTCCACGTAAATGTGTAGGTCCCCAGTCTGATATATGTCTGGAAACAGATTAAAAGGCGTGTCAAAACTATGCAAAAAATACCCTTTACATATTAATGTGTAGCTATAACTATGACGATGTTGTATATTCAAGCAAATGCAATAATGCAATGACATTTAACGTATATGTATTCGAAATTTGTATCTAACTGTTTAAGTGCTGCCCGCAAAGCTTTACATAAGCTTCAATTTACCCGCTGTTTAAAATATTGCCCATCCCTGCGCTAAACCTATTCAGTTTTGTAAAAAGTACCCTGCTATGATACTTAAGTAAAAGTATTGTTGCCATTGTAGCGGGCCGAAGGCAACAATAAACCCGCGTTCCAACTTATCTTAGAATTTATGGACCTTGAGAACCCCGAGGAAGAATTGATACGATTTGATATACAGTCCTTTACTTTACCAAAAAATACAGTGATAATTACAGTTTATATTAAAAAAACAAACAAACACCGGTGCGCATTCAAAATAAATACAAATTAAACTTCTCCAACCGAAAACAAAATAAAATATGACAGGCGCAGAGAACAAATTACCCAACCCAAACAAGGTCCACACAACAAAACAAAAAAAACAACACCCGAACGAGAAGGGGCACGGGACTATCACTTGTGCGCTGGGGGTGGTGGTAGTAGTAGTAATAGTCAATAAAAAAAGGGACAGGCTCGTCAGCCAATGCAGGTGGGCAGTGCAGGTAACGCCCTCTGTTTTAGAGCTGGGCTGGGCGGAGCACTCGCCTCGAGGATTCCCTCACAGTCCGCTGAAGCTTCACTCTTTGAAGACACCGGATGCGATACTAAAAAGAGCCAGAGAAATTTTGGTATAGCGTTTCCAAAGAAAAATCTGGTGATGAACTTTGCTATCCCTCGTTGTTAAAATTAATGTTGAGCCTATTAGCATTACCTCATTCTTTATACTGTTTGTTAAAATAATTTTAGCAAAGAACCAATCTTACCTAAGTGTAATATCCCAATGCGTTGGACAACCAATTACAATTTAACTTTCTAAATATTTACTCTTATATTTATATATATTTACAAAAATATATCTCTGAAAAGAGAATACAATCGGTTATTATTCGTATTCATAATATAAAAAATCGGAAGGCAAATTATACCCACACACTCACACAGGGGTAGGGAAAGATATATGTAAAGGGGTTGGGTGGGAGAATGGCCCTACAGACACACACAGACACCGCTCCCCCACAATATGATATCCCCCGTTTATAATCTATTTACTATAGAGGGAAGGGAAACCAATAAGTGGGCATTTGACCCGAGGAAATTTCATTAACTATCTTACCTCTAAGTGTATATTTAAGTGCGCACGACAAAATTTTAGGAAATTCTTTACTGATTTTACACAATTCTATAAATATTTATATTTATATACTGAACATGGAAAACAATCTGTTAACATTATTTGTATTAATAATATGAAAAATTGGAAGGCAAATAACAAAATTGTCTACCCACACACTCACACAGGGGTAGGGAAAGATATATGAAAAGGGGGGTGGGAGAGACTGATTTGCTTGCCTGAGCCAGTCAAATTCTTCTTTACGTTCCTATAGATACAACAAAAAAATTTTTGGTTTGTTTTCGCACGAGAATTGAGTAAAGTGATTCACGCGTTAAAGTCATTCCTCGCTTACGAGTTCTTTCGCGGCTTACGTGGAAAGTGACATTGCGCATTTGTGCAGTAATAAGTGAAATTTCACTCGCTTCGTGCGCCGGTAGTGAGGGTGAACTTGCTTCCATCCTCCCCCTCCGTTTTTCCTCATCGAACTCCCTTTGAGGTGGACCAAGGACCTGCAGGCTCTCGAAAATCACCTGCACGTAAGGTAAAGTGCCATTTTTGTTTGGGTTATAATTATTTTTGCTTTGGACAGGGACTATCCTCTTTAACTAGTCTGTTTTCACTGGTGAAAAATCTCTCACATACACACACGAGCACAGCCAAGCACGCCGAGTCTTTCACAAAAATTTGTTTTTCCAGTCCTTAAATGAGGAAATGGAAAAATAAATGATGGAGACCCAGCGGATACCGCTGAGGACCCTCTCCGATGGCCCCAAGCCAGATCGGGGGGAGGTCTTCGCTATTACTCAAGGGAAACTAGAGGTGACCCTAGTCAGACTTATTTACACGCACAACGGTTACTCGGCTATCTGCCAAAAGGAGAGCGACTCCGAAGTCCTCACATCCCCAAAAGCAGTAGAATCCCTGAAAAAAATCAACTTGAAACCTCACACGCCACCACATATTAAAACTCCCTGCAGCATCATTCTTCGCCACCTCGATCCTTGGGTCGGAGGCCACAGCATCGAAGAAATTCATGCTGAGGTCGAAAAAAATCACTCATGGGCTAAGGTAGCGGAAGTCCTTAAATTTAAGGACTATACACACGTCTTCAAAATCGTGTTTACGGATTCGGCAATGGCGGTAAAGGCCCCCGAGGGCGGTATGCTCCTCTTTAACGTTCGAATCTGCCCCGAGCAGATCGAGCGTGAGGAGTTTATCGACCTCCAAATGTGCTTCCAATGCCTCAAGTATGAGGAGCACACTACAGCCAACTGCCCCAGAGGAAATGCTATCTTGTGTTCTATCTGCGCGTCGGACACCCATTCTTGGAGGAGCTGTAAGAGCACCTCCATGAAGTGTCTCAATTGCGCTGGAGAACAGAAGACGCTCTCCATGGCTTGCCCCACCAAGAAACAGATTTTGAAGAAGAAAGCTAACCAAAAGAAACTGGAAGAGGAAACATAGGCTAACACAACCTATGTCAAAGTTGCAAAAGCTGCGGTAGTGGAGTCGAAAGGAAACCTGACATTTCTCCACGTCGAGAATGAAAACTCGACAAAAATTATGTGTTGCATATATTATGCTCATATTGCGAATCTCTCCTCCCTGGGGTGCTTTGCAGATGAGCTTAATAAGATGCTAATTCATAATGGAATGGAGAAAATGTGGTTTCCCCCAAACCCGCGGTCGGAGGAGATCCTGAAAATTAGTCTCAAACCCCAATGCGAGACTAGTTGTCAGAAGCTCCCAACTCACAGCAGTGCCACAACCCCAGCCTCCTCCAGGGATCCCACGATCCAGGCTGCAAAAGCACGCATGGAGCAACAAACGACGCAAACTCACCAGAACAAAAACACAAACACACACACACTCACACAGGTTGACAATGAGGCTACGGAGACTGGAGCTGCGAGAGCCGAGGGGAAGGGGGGCACGTTCGCCCCGCTCACGGAAAACCTCGCAGCCCCAGAGACGCCCGAGATCGTCCTCTTCTTGCAAGAGGGAATCTGGGCACGCATACCATTCAAGAAAAATTAACTTGAAGGTATTCGCTGCCGAAAGGTCCCCTTTTCCTAAGGAGATGGATGCCCTTGATGTATCAGAAGGTATAATAGCCGGAAGATACAAATGGAAATTTACCTCGGACGAGTACAGTGAAAAGCAAGTCGAGGAGGCTTTACTCCAAGGCTTGGTCAAACTGACTCCGGATACCTATGTCACCCTTACTGACGGCGAATTAAGAAAGAAACGTACAGGTAAAACTATCACGCCACTTAACACTCCACAAGGGCCTAAGCTCGGAAGAGAATAAGTCCTAAAAACATCATATCACACTCAAGAACCCTTAAGTGAACTATACAATGAAGACTTTAAAGATATTACACTTTAACTCTGACGGTGGACAAATAAACAGACAGTGTACAGAAATGTATTGAGACAATGCGACCCAGACGTTATATTTATTTCCGAACATGGAATAAATGACACAAACACACTAAAATTTTTTCCCTAAGTCTTGACCAGAAATCATTGCGGAGAACGTTTTGACGGATGTGCTATAGCTGTGAAAAGAGGTCTTGACTTCAAATCAATAAGTGGACTCGACGAATCTTACCTCGCTGTGGAGGTCCGTACGGCAGTGGGACCCCTGGTCTTGGCAACGGGGTACCAGCCCCAAGGAGAGGGTATTTGCCCCTTCCCAACTTCTTGCAGTTATGTGGTCACGGCAGAACCGTTCTCTTTGCCGGTGACCTCAATGCAAGAAGCGCTGCCTCCGGTTATACGTCAACCAACCCAGCAGGCAGGAATCTCGAGACACTTATCGATAGACATATTATGACTAGAATTGGACCAGACTTCCCTACATTCATCACACACAGGTCAGCCACCAAACCAGATATTGTACTAACCAGCAATATGTTCCCATACAATTACTTCATTGAGCCGGGCCTCCCTATTCCCAGCGAGCACTAGGTTATCCTTATTAAAGCTTCAACCTCCCCCATTCAAATCCCTATCTCAGAGCGAAAGAGCTACGCTCGAGCCAACTGGGATAAGTATAAACAACTCCTCGAAAGTTATAACCCAGAACCCTTAATTAATGCCTCCCTAGAAGAAATTGACGAGGATTTGGATAAAATGAATGAAAGTTTATTAAAAGCCGACAAGGAAGCCGTCCCTCGAGTTAAATATAAAACTCTCCCTGCCCCCTCATGGACCCCTAGAATGAAATCCCTCGAAAGTGAGTATAGGGAACGGATCAATGAAGTGAACCTCACTGGCCCCAACCTCAACACACACCGACAAACATAACTCATTCGTGACGAACTAATGACTCTTATAAGGGACCAACAGAATGTACTCTGGAATAATTTAATTGACAGACTGAACGTAGAAACCGACTCACGTACATTCTGGCAGACTGTTAAACGACTAAAAGGCGGACAACCACCAAAGACTATTAAGCTCAGACGTGATGACACAATTTCGGACGTGGAAAGAATCGAAGAGGAATTCAGACTCTTTTGGGCATCTATATTTAAGATATCCCCGAAAGAGAATGATGACTTCGATTTGGACTTCGAAGACGGAATCATTAACGACCTGAATGATCAAATACACAGAACTCACCCTCACCATTGCATATCACAGGACAGGGAAATGGAAGGACTCGGCGGTAGAATTACTGCCGAGGAGCTCTCAATAACCTTAAAGTCCTTTCGACAGCGAGCACCGGGGCGTTCAGGACTGACAAAGAAGAATTTTATTCGAGCCCCGCCCGACATCTTATTGGGGCTCATGAATATCATGAACGCGTGCCTGAATGTGGGTTATTTCCCTGACCACTGGAAGGTAGCGAAAATGATATTCATTCAAAAAGCCGGTAAACCACCGGACAGTTCAACTAACTTCAGGCCTATATCTCTCTTAGAATTTTCAGGGAAAGTCTTGGAGAAGATATTGGCCAATAGGGTAAATGCGTTCCTCGAGAATAACAATTCTCACACCATCAGCAGCATGGCTTCCAAACGAAGCGAGGAACAGACACGGAGCTAGCCGTAATTACCGAGAAGTTGGCAAAAGTAAAATCAGAAAAACGCCAAGCAAATCTGGTGCTACGCGATGTCAAAAAGGCCTTTGAGAAAGTATAGAGGAGAGGCCTACAATACATGATCTTACAACTGGGCCTCAATCCCATACTTGAGAGGATCCTTTGTGACTACGTAATGGAGAGGAGGGCGTTTTTGAGTATTAAAGGTTATAGTGGCCCTGAGTTCGAACTTGAGGCGGGGGTGCCGCAAGGCGGGTGCATAAGTCCCCTGCTCTATAACATTTGCACCATTGACCTTCCCCAACCTCTGACTGAAGGCTCCTTGTACGTCCAATTTGCGGACGACATAACAATGATATGTATGGGGCCTTATCGGAATACGAATTTTATGGCAAAGAGTACGGCAGTGGAAATCGAAAACATCAACTTTTTCGAGAGAAGATGGAAGATATCCACCAATGCCCAAAAGTTCCGTGTAATTCCATTATTCCGAAAGACACTGGCAGACATCCGTGTGGGGGGTGCACGCATCCCATACCAAACGGAGGGCACGGTTCTGGGACTGCATATTAAGACTGGTAGGTATAGGAATCATGTAGCAAAAACTACACAGAATGCACGGAGGGACTTGGGGGAATTTTTAGAATTCGTAAACCTGAGCACCTCCAACAAACTCAGCAATCTACAATGCGTGCATTAGCTCAAAACTCCTGTACCCCCCGGTCCCTATAAACACAGTTTCCAAGACCCAAGTCCTTAAACTGCAAAGGGCCCAGAATAAGGCAGTATATATCATTACGGGAGCCCGAAGGAGAGAAGGGAGAAGGCAAAGTGAACTCCATGGTGAACTGGGAAAGACCCCCATAAACGTGGAGCTTCACCTCAGAGCAGCCAAAATCTGGGACCAGGTGCACCGGCACCTCCCTCTCAAGTTTGTGCTCGGGCACATTGACTTTGACAACTTAAACAACATAAGACGACCAATATCGTTTAAAAGCAGCAGACTACCGATTGACATTGACGTTGATCCAAGGTTCACTTAAAGTAAAAAAAACCCAATTCACAACACAAATTACGAACAAAGCCAAGCGAAATTAGCCACTATATTAGCATTTGTTAATATTAGTTTTTATTAAAAACTTCCCCCAAAATTTTTGTGCGAAATATCGCCAAAAACAACAACAAACAAACAAACAAAAACAACACAAAACAAATACCAAAATCTGGGTGTAAAATACCCGGAAAAGAAGATGAAAATCTTCAACAAGCCACGTAGAGAGTAAAAAACACCTACTATTACAAAAGCTTGAATGCCCAGCGCATTACCCGATAATATATTTATATATTGTCACAAAAAATATAACCAAAACGCAAAGAAAGCCAGAGATGCCCTTTCACCAGGGATCTGTCTTTAATACTTCTTTTCATTTTCACTTTCCTATTATTTTCCCCTATTTCCCCACTATTTCTCTTACTAAAACCCTCTTCTACTATATTCCTCACTTTATATGTCCAATATCCAATGGGGTGGGAGAATGGCCCTACAGACACACACACACACATACACCGCTCCCCCACACCATGAGAAAACTTTACTGGAAGTACAAATATGGAGTCTAAGTAGCCTAATGGAAAAGGGGATATTCTTGACGTTTCGTAGGGTGGGTAATCAGGTGATCGTCGCTTCCTTTAAAGGTGAAGGAAAATTTTGAGCTGGATTCACAAAGGCTTTATTCGGCGAGAGCGTGGAATTATCTTCAAGTATGTACGGAAAATTAACTGCCGATAACTCATCTTTTTCATAAAATGCTGCTCTATATATAGTTATTATACACAAACATAAGCTATACAAAATTTAGGCAATCAGGATTAAGCAGATTTTTAAAAACAAATTTATGTTTAATTTATTCGCTCACACATAGCGTTAACAAACTTTTATTTATTTTTATTTATTCATGTAGAAAACTGGTGAAAAAATGGGGGACAACCTCCACACTTACGTGGATTGGGGACAAGGGAAAAGAAAAAAAGTGATGAAATTTAAATATAGGAGGAGGTAGAAAGTTTGCCCGGGGATCGGCCCATCTCAGTTTTTCGTTAACAATTTACACTTTACTACAAATTAATATTTGGAGCTAGAATGAAAAATACTTGTGATATTTCTATACAAAAATATTTAGGGCACCCAAAAGTAAAAGATTATATACTACTAGAATAGAACAGCACATCCAATTTAGTCACAATAATATAGGTGAATGGTAGTTAAATTACAAAAACATAATAATTATAGTGTCCAGAATCAGAAATTTGATCGGTTAGATTTTGATTCACGATTAAGATTCTACACTTAGAGAAATCAGTTTATAGTCAGTATGCAAGTTGGACGTAGGGTCACCTGTAGATGTCCGGTGTGGCTACCTTTTTGGCGGGAGGCATGTACGACTTGTATCTCTCCCGGTCATATAGCCTGAACATATCGTCTACCTTGCCTGGTGGGAGAGTAGCCTCCAGGCTGTCCCAGATGGCGGTGCTGCATGAATGCAAGAAGGCATTCACCGTCTTCAACCCGGTTCTGCGATGAAGCTCCCTCGACGTGACGAAATCGTACCATTTCACGTTTAGTATGAAGCGTAGGACCCTATTTGAATCATTTTGGTCCTTGAAGCTGTGTTGAGTGGGACTGCTGGGTACAGCAGCTTCGTTCTCACTAGGGATGTATATATATTTTTTTGTTTTTTTTACTAAGATTGCGAAATCGGTGGGGTTTTCTGAGTTCAAGTTTGGCAACTTGAACCTTCGAATTGATGTGGCTTCCTATGCCGCGTTTGGAGATCCTGAAGCCTAGGATACTCGCCCTTAGCGAATAATTTATTGTTGAGTTCTCCAGTCGGATGGGCTCCTTCTTCCGTCTTCCGATCGTGACTGCAGTGAATTTGTTCTAGTTTGGCTGTATCTTCCACTTCTCTTCGTACCGGAAGATTATCTGGGCTTCGGCTGCAGTCGCCCTCGACATCACTCTTCCTGATCTGGTAGGGCGAATCACAATCTAGGTGATGTCATCCGCATACTGTATGTTGAGGGTTCGGGGAAGTAGAGGTTTCGTAAAGAGGGTGGGACTCGAACACCCTCCTTGGGGGACTCTAGATAGCAGGTCAAATGAGGCTTCGATGTGGTCTCGAAATGCTATCACCCATCTCCTACTAGTCAGGTAACTGTATAGGATTTTCCCGAAATGGGGGGGGACAACCTGAGCCTCGAGATCTTATATTTGAGACAATCGATCCGTACCTTGTCAAAAGCTTTCTTCACGTCCCGGCAGACCACATTAACCATACATCCAGAGGCAAACCCCTTGGCTGCATGTTGGTATGCTAAGGCAATTGCATTCGGCCAATCAGTTTGTAAGACAAATTTTAAGTTTTAAACATAAGCGCTGCAAAAATTGACCAATCAGCGTCAAGATAGATTTTAAGGAACAATTTAAGTTCACTGATTTTCAAATATAAGCATTACTGAAATTCAATCAAGATTTTTTTTTTGAAAGACTGGGCGAATTTTTCGTACGCTGTAGCATTGCCTTACTACCCTCTGAAGAGCGTTTTAAACTCACGCGTGCTATAGAAAGAGAGACTTTTGAGCCTTCGCCATCTAAAAACGCGACTGTCCTGGGTATCTTTAGGAGACCAGTAGATCTGCAAAGATTTTCTTGAATCTTTTCGCTGCGAAGTAGAGGAAAAATGATGGCCTAAAAAAACCTCATTGCTCCCGTCCACCGCCCTGGGTGGGAACCTGCTCGGATGACTGCCCTTCATTAACTTCGTCTTAACTATGCCAGCCACTTGGACTGGCATAATTAAGGGCTTGCGTGGAAACTGGTTTGAGGCCTATCCCGCAGCAGAAGCACAAGTCAGAAATTCTCTCGAATCTGGGGCAAAACTGCGAGTCCCGGACGGAGGAGAAATTCTCATCGCCCAGGGGACCCGGCCAGAATCATAGAGGGAGTTACACCCGTCTCTATGTAGTTGGATGCAGTTTTGGCGTACGTACCCGTGAGGGGTGGCACAAACTTAGCGGTCGTTGATTCGGCCGCTATGCATTAAGTCCACCAAGCTCAACCATCTGAGGTCCCCACTCGAAAACCATCCCCCATCCATCATCATCCATCATCCCGGCACCATCCGAGCGGGGAAACAACAGGAAACTGGACGGGAGCACTCTTCTCACGTCAGAGTCAAAACCAACCCTTAACTCTACCTCCTTTACCACTTATCACTTTTTTCACATATAACATTTAACATACATTTTTAAACAAAGTAAGAAAATAAATTCAAGAAAGAAGAAAGAACACGTCGACGACGATAGAGGCCCCCTCTAAGAGGGTCCCCCTACGGACCTTACCCGGCAAGAAGACCCCCGAAAAAAAGACCGTGTGCGAATCCTTATTTGCGAATTTAAGGATCGCCTGGATCAAGCTAATAGACATACCAAATGGTTTCATCGCCATGTGCGGTGAAACCAAGGATATAGACCGGCTCCTATCTGACGAAGGGGCCGATGTACTAAAACAATTGGACCTGGAAGCCAAGTCGTGCTGTTTGGTTATGTGTGTATTGGTATAGGTGCGTGGTAGTCTCTTGCTGCGTGGTACCTCGGTACCCTTGCGACATTGTGCCTTTGTATGTTTGTATATGGGTTCCCTTACGATTTTCCACAGCTGTCTGGTTAGTCGTGTGTGGGTGTAGGTGTTTAGTGGCACGAGCTTGTTGTTTTGGTGTAGAGTGGACATTATTGTGTACAAATGGGACAAACAAGCGCGGTTCAGAGAAGAGTTTGGATGCTCTGCGCTTTCCTCTACCTTGTGTGAGTCGCCGGTATAAATGCAATTGGTGGGTAGGTTAATAGAAGTTTAACTAGGGTCTTATATAGATGCAATTGGAGTTTTTTTTGGCAGGATAGAATCTAAGCAGCTTCTTGTTTATGATTTTTGCCCTTGCCTGAATAATGGTTTGGTGTGTAGGGAATCTTAGGAGCTTGTCGAAAGTGGCCTCTAGGATTTTCGTGTTGGGTGTGTATGTGAGTTGCGTTGGGTTTGGGTGATCGATGTCTGCACTGTGAGAGTAGAGTTGGAAGTTGTGCATGTACTGATCGCTGGCTCCAAAGAGTGTCATCTGTGTCTTCCGAGAATTTGTAGCAATGAACCACTCTTACTCGCACTCTGTCTTAATGTCCAGTTTTCGTTGTGAGTGGCGTGCGATCATGTCAGGGCCGCGTCCGCAGACGAGTATTGTCTCGTCGCCGGCGTAGGAGAGTGTATATGTGTGTCTGTAGTCATCTTGTAGTCGTAGGCTATTGGTGGTGTACATGATGTAGAGTGTCGGCGCAAGGACGCTGCCTTGAGGCACTCCTGCGCGTCGTGTAAATGGGCGTGATGTTATGTTGTTGTACTTGATAAGACACCTCCGATCCGTGTGGTAATGGGAGAGAGGTCTTCTGGTGCAGAGAGGGAGTTCCGTGTTGTTAGCGAGTATCCAACGGAGTCACTCATACCACACTTTGTCGAAGGCCTTCCCCACGTCCTTACAAATGGAAAGTGCCTTTTGTCTTGTTTGGTGTGCTTTTTGGATGACATCGTGAACGATGGTCACAACTGCCTAAGTGGACCGATCCCTCCTGATGCCATATTGGCAAGGTGAGAACCAGTCCGTATCTTTGAGGAAGCTACGCAGGCGATTGTTTGCCATACGCTCGAGTATTTTGTCAAAGTGCTCTAGTAGAGCAATAGGTCTGTAGTTGTTTGGGTATGAGCGGTCTTTGTTCTTTTTGTGAAGTAGGATGTTGTGTGAGGTTTTAAATGCATGTGGAAAGTGACCGGATGCTAATGAGACGTTGAAGAGGTGTGTCAGTGTGGGGTAGATTGTTTCAGGGAGGTGGTGTATTACAGTGGCTAGGAGTCCGGAAGGGCCGGGGGGAGGGGCGTTTCGGTGTAGATTTAATGTAATGTTCAGTTTCTTCAACGGTGATGGGAGTATGGTTGTGTTGTCGAGCGCATCCAATTGCATGAGTGTGGAGGATGCCAGCTCTTCATCATGAAGTCTGCACTACTCTCGTACTAGTTGGAAGTGCTGATGTGCGTATAGCTTTGGGGGATTGTGTGTATGGACTGTGTCCCGATGGGAGCTGAAGGCGTCGAGGATGTCGTTAGTATCAGTAAGTATTTAGTTGTTTCTGATGAGGGTAATTGTTTTTTTTTTTTAGTTCCAAACCAAGCATACTCCGTATACGCCGCCAGAGGAAGGAAGGGTCAGCGCCACGAGCATCATCCGCAATTCGGACTATCACGTGCCACTGACGAATCCTGTCCTCCTGAACGCAGCGGAAGATACGAGCTCGAGGGAGAGTAATGTTTTGTTGACGTCTGCCTCCGATGTAGTGGTTGTTGTATAGTGTAATGAGGACTTGAGTGTCTAGGGAGAATGTGAAATGTTTAATGGGTGTGTTGCTAGAGTTGGTGATTTCTAGGTAAAGGTTGTGAGGTGTATTTTCTTTTATGTGACTTCTGTGTTGTTGTTGTTTTTTGTTTTTTAGGAAGAAAAAGGTACGTTTCGCGCTTTCTCCTCCCCTCTGTACTCCTCCCACGATCGGGAGGGGCAGAAGAGGAGGAGACCCGCGGCTGACTTGCTCCTGGAGAAACTTCCCACACTTCTACTTTCAGTTTAAGTAAACCGATAGGAAAGTGCTTAATGGAAAGTCCAGAACAAGCTTTAGAAGAGGGTTTATAGCTGTGGGAGACGGAAAGTTTTGAGCTAAAAGAGGACAGAGTGGTGAGGAGGCAGATTGAGAAACCTCGGTATTCAAAGGTGGAAATGGTGGAATATCCTTGCCCGAAAGACAAGGGGGAGCTGCTGATTAATGTGGACTCCGAAACACCGTCATGCATTCCCTCATCATTCTACCCTCCTTTCTCACACTTTTAGCACCTAAGTTGTTCATACAGAAGCGGAAGGACCTCCTAATCTCTGTTTCCTTATTCTCTTCATCTTTCATTCATGTGTTTATTGTAGCATTTATCCCATTTTGAGTTATCTTAGCTCTGAGCTCTGAGCTTTGTTTATGTATTGTTATGTTACTTGTTTGTTGTTTTTACTTTCCTTACTTTGTTTCACTTTTTACTTCCATGGGTCTTCTTTTTTTGTATTCCTTTTATTTTTTTTCTGTTCACTACTCTTTTTGTTATCACTTTTTCTCTATTTCACTTTAGTTTCACTTTGTTCACTTGTTTTACTATTAACTTTCACTTCACTATCATTTTTGTTAAACCTTTTAATACTATAGTTCACTTTTTACACTTTTAGTTTATTTTGTTCGTATTATTTCTGTTTGCACTTTTGATCTGTGTTGTCTTCTTAGTCGGTTGTTTCTTTCTATTTTAATTGTTTAAATTTGTTTGTCTTATTAGGGTATCAATCTGGTGTCTTGGTTGGTTAACTTTGTTGGTCTGGTTTGTATCGTTATGCTTGTTCCTTCTCTCATTTTTAATTTTATACTTAAGTAAATATGGGAACCTCCTCGATTCTCAGCTGTTGTCTGCCGCTGGGAAATTGAGTGTTAAATATGACTCCAGGTCTGGTGTTCGTGTGCTCTGCAAATATCAGAGCTAGTTCCTCTATCTTCCTCCATATATTCCCTGCTCTGTTCCTGATGTTGATGTTGAGCGTTTCTAATTCTGCTTCTTGGTGCAGATCCTGTAGTCTCCTCCTCTCTCTTTCCTACGGGTGTTGGTGATTAGGTAGAGAGCTTTATTTTGTATTCTCTGGAGTTCCAATTTTTTGGTCCTTGATTCACCGTTGATGGGATTGGCGGGTATAGTAGTACCTCTCTTCCTAGTGCAAGATAGAATTTTCTTTTACTTTTCATGCCTAACCCTCTTAGATTGTACAGTAGATTAAGAATCGAAATCGCATTGTTCTTCCTCTCCATTATATGTTGTTTGGAGCCTCTTTTTGTTATTCTGAGTCCTAGCACTTTTCCCTTAATATAATATACATATGTAGTTGTGATCTTCAACAACAATTTCTGCTGTTTTGTTCCTGGAGATTGGGATTATTGTAAATTTCCTCCTGTTCGTCCTTATCTTCCAATCTCTTTCATAGTTGTTGATGTTGCTGATTTCTAAATCTGTTGTCTTTGCCTTAAAGCGTACGTTCCTGTATGGAGTGACGACGAGTTGGCTTATGTCGTCCGGAAACTGTGAGTTTAGGCAACCAGGCCTTGTTGGTGGTGGCAGGTCTGCTGTGTATATTAAATATAGCGTGGGGCTGAGAATGCTCCCCTGCAGGAGTCCAGCTTCCAATTCGAATTCTGGTCCCGAATAACCATTGATCTCCACATATTGTCTTCTGTCTGTGACATAATCGCAGATAATTCTCTCCAGATTGATATTCATCTGGAGATTTAAGATCTTATATTGCATTCCTCTGACCCAGACTTTGTCGAATACTTTTTCTACATCTCTCAGGACCAGATCGATGTAGATATTCTCTGCTTTGGCCTTTGCTATGTGGATGTTGTAGGACATATTGAAGCTACTTAGCACGACGTCTGGCTTTGTAGCTGCATTGCCTGTGACATATGTTGGAAGCTCTGGTCGTAATCTCTTGAAAATGTTCCTTTCCAACTTTATTCCTAAGTTGGCTCCTCTGTTGTTTCTGGAGCGGTATCCATTTGCACTGCACCTGGTATTTAGGTCTGCTATAAAGATGGTTGGGAAACCTGTGCCAAAGATTTTAAATAGGTTGTGCAGTGGAAGGTAATTTTTCCTTGGTGCTTGGTATCCCGTGGCTACTATTATTGGCGTTAATTCCGTTTCATATTTTTACGGCCAAGTATGCCTCATCCAAATTATTGACTTCTTTGAACAAATTAGAAAAAATGGTCCTGTTAATGACAATTTCTTCATCTAAATAGGAAGGATGACATATTTTGTATGCTCTAAGGAAAAGGTTAGAAATTACCGATTTTTTAACAGTATTATCGTGAAACGAAAAATAATGTATATAGGCATTCGAGTGGGTTGGTTTCCTATACACGTCAAGTTATAATTCATGGTGATCTTTATTAATGAGGACATCTAAAAAGGGTAATCTATTATCATATTCCCATTCATATTTAAATTTGATGGAGACATGCAAATTATTCAAATTATTAAAAAAGGTATCAAAATTATGGCCATTAGGCCATACAGAAAATACATCGTCAATGTACCTTAACCATATAAAGTTAGAGGGAGAAATTGTGGGAAGGAGTTCAGTCTCAAAATATTCCATCCTTTCTATTTAGATGAAGAAATTGTCATTATCAGGACCATTTTTTCTAATTTGTATTACCCCGAATGGTTCATATCGTCTGCCCATTTTGCAGCTAGGAGAACATTCTATGGTAATAAGCCTTCCCGCACTAACGACTTCAACAAATGTATAACATTGCCATTTAATAATAAATTAAATAGTTTGAAGGACATATTTGGAAAAGCGGGTATTAATCTAGCCTTTAAATATAATAATTCCTTAACCCAATTGATGATGGCCAGGAAACCCAAAGAACATCATAACATAGGAGTATATGCAATACCATGCAACGATTGCCATAAAGTTTATATAGGGGAAACGGGGAGAAATCTAGACAAGAGATTGTACGAACACAAAAGAGATATTAGAGTGGGCAACGAAAGCAGTGGAATATTTTGCCATGTTAGAGACAAGAATCATACGATCGGTTTCAATGGAAGTAAAATGTTATTTAAATCGGCTAACTATGTTAAGAGAAGAATCGTAGAATCGAGCTTGATTTCGTCAGTTCCTAATTTAAATCTATCTGAGGGTCAATTTCCTTTTAATCCTGTAATAAGAAAGCATATAAACAAAATAGTTATTGTCAGCCCTTCAATATGTTTAGGCCTAACCCCCCCCCCAGATTAGCCACAAATAGGGGATTGGGGAAAAAAAGAGGAGATCTTGTGTTATGCTTATATGCACTTCTCTTATATTTTCTACGCAGTGTCAGTTGAAAAAGGGTGTGAGATACACCGAAACTGTTCTGAATTAAATTGTCTTCGGAGAATGTGGTTTAATTCCTCATCTTTTCTTGCGATATTGCATTAATTTTCATCATATATATATATATATATATATATATATATATATATATATATATATATATATATATGTATATATATATATATATATATATATATATATATATATATATATATATATATATATATATATATATATATATATATATATATATATATATATATATATATATATATATATATATATATATATATATATATATACATAGGTAGGCTTTAATTCCTACTGAACGTGCGAAAGCTGGTTAGAGGCGTGTTGTGCCGTAGCCAGGATTCTCACTATAAAAGTCCCACTTGTTACTGGGGGGAGGTTTGTGATTGTTGAATTCTAAGAGTGCAAAATACAGGTTGAATGAATTAGCCGAAGGGATGCTTAATTAAGGTCTTGCCAACGGTACGTCAAAAGGGAGGAGCCATAAATAAACACACGTACTCAAAATAAACTTTACTTCACACAAATATAATAATTAGCAATAGTTAATAGGCAAAATTGAGGATTAAATATTAAACACTGTCGTTAAGCGTCTAGATTTATAATGACTCAATGGGAGTATCAATCACGGTTAATTAAATAGGTAATTTAAGAATAGAGGGACACTGAGTTTACATATTACCATTAATTGATGGATTGGAGAGACGATTACTCCGGTCCAGACGGGGTGGTTCGGGTGGCGTTAACACGAGTTCTAGGGGAGAGGGGGGATAAGACAACGGGTTCGGGGATGCTGGCTGCAGTTCCGGTTAGCTCACTCCTAACTGGATGTGACACTAACAAATAGTAACTTCCAGTAATTATTTGGATGTTCCTTTTCTTAATCAAGTTAGGTTGAGCAACAGAGCGTACTATTCTAGTCACAGGCTCTGCGGGGCGGGATTTACTTCTAGGAACAATTTGAGACAGCGACCAGGTTGACTCAACGGCGCGTCGGTAGCCGATACGTTACGGCAACGACTTTCGTTTAACATGAGGATTCCGCGAGTAGATTTGGGACAATGCTGTGGAGAGGTAAACAGCGAGTTTATTTATATCGCGGATTGTGGGAAATCGAGAGAGAGATCCCATTCACGACAATTCGCTTATCGCAGCGCCTTCTGGACAATCTCCATGCTATCATAAAGAAGGCAAATAAGATTTAAGCTTCTTTGAGAGACAGGCGTTCTTTCGTCCGACTTTCTGTCGCCAGTTGGGGGAAGGGTGGGGGGAGAGAGAGAGAGGAGACGAAAGTCAACTCAAACGACAAATCTCTTTTATTGCCACGATTGTCTGGCGGCATGTGAGTATGTACGTTCCATACCCTCACACCGAATCAACTTCCTTTACCCGGTGGGTGCCGCCCCCTTGATGGTTTTAAATTCGCGACTGCATCCTCCATAGCATAGAAACGGTTGTATGTCCCTATATGATCTTGGGCGGTAACCCCTATCGATAGAGCTAAAAGCAAAATCAAGGGGTTCACAGTCCCTCCCTTTTCCCGGGGGTCCTCTGAAATTGATTTCTGCTGTGGGCTACTCCTCAAACCAGCTTCCGTCATTTCCCCCAATTATGTCACAACACAGTCGACTGGCATAGTTGGGACGAGGGTTATGAGCAGTCCAGGTACACGATTGCACGGTGCCCGCCGGTGGGGAACGATGTAGGGAGTTTAAGCGCCCATGTCAGTTTTGCGGAGGCGGATGACCTTTGATGGGCCCTTGTGGCTTTTGTCATGCGTGAAATTATGTTGTTATGTTATATATGAAAAAAAATAGTATTTCTCTTTCCTAAGACAACCGTAGGGCTGTTTTTAAAATTGACTGGCTCGGCTCGCGTGTCCTTGCTTCGAACTTAAGAATTTCGAAAAGCACGAATATTATTCGGCGAAAAAACTATACACATGCACGTCAGGTATTAACTGCGAATTCCGTTCCTTCCAGTTGTTTACTCCGTCCAGTTCGCTCTATATAGTTATTTTACGTAAACATAAGCTATACAAAATTTAGCCAATCAGGATTAAGTAGATTTTTACGAACAAATTTATGTTTAATTTATTCGCTCACACTTAGCGTTAACAAAAATGGGCAATCAGTTTTTAAGAAAAAATTTAAGTTTTAAACATAAGCGCTGCAAAAATAGACCAATCAGCATCAAGATAGATTTTAAGGAACAATTTACGTTCACTGATTTTCAAATATAAGCGTTACTGAAATTCGATTAAGATTTTTATTTTTAGCTGTTCAGAATTTTGGACGAAATATATTTGCTATTTACATGTCACTACCACGTAAAGGAGATAACGGTTTAGAAATGTCCGAAAAATGCCTTCGCTCAGTAAAGAACTGTGAGGATCAATTTAGTGTGAACTAATTATAGAACTTTATAAGAGTTCAGAATGTTCATTTTTGAGGTATTTTTTAGTCAAATGCGATTCTATAATGTGGTCCCAGCACCACACAAGTAAAAGTGCCCAAACTTAAATGTACTTAAGTAAAAGTAATAAAGTATCTTATTTATAAAATACTCAAGTAGTGAAAATAAAAAGTTACGACAAATAGTAAAGTAGCCATCACCTCAGACATTTATAGGTGGCCTCGGGGTCTTAATAGAGTCACCAGGATATGGCAGGTTATATTCGTGAGGCAGGGTTACAAATTTATAACGGTGTCAGACGAAGCGTTTGAGGTCGTCCCGTCGAGTTTTCTCTGACTCCCAAAGTTCTTAGGGGCAATCCATGTATAGGCTGGGTTCGAAAGGTAACTTGATTATCACTGCGTTAAATGAAAGACTCGAAAGGAAAATGGGTTTCGTAGGCATTATTCTTGACTTAGGTCTAGCTTAATTGGGGCAAGCGAGATAGTCGAGTCTTAAGTGGCTTGTTGTGAGTTTCCCTCTACGTTAGATAATTGGGGCTAAGGACGACTAGATTTAAGGACGAGGAACGGACTCTTGACGCCAACAAGATTATTGTGAATACGGAATCAAGTGAGATGTATGTATCTTACTAGCAATAGTGATGTTCTTCTTTTTCTCTTCATTCTCTTTCTGTTTGAGAATTACTTATTTATACGAAGCTCCATTAAGGGTGCATGACTTAGCTATCCTTAATCCGAGCGCAAGTCGGTGCCTCACAGGTTAAAGCATGTTCGTTTGTTGCTTTGTTGAGACTGCTGAGAAGAGTCAAAGGGTATATGTATTTCAATATAGATACCTATGGCCGCATCCTGGCTGATATTGATAGCAAGGTGATAGCAAAGTTGATTTTGTCGTTTCGCAGGTCCACATCAACTTTAGCTGGTCAAACCCGACTACATTCCGGCTCCCTCGTTATCTTGTATCGAGACCTTTGGCTCGCAGCTGTTTCCTCGCGTGTGTATGTTTGTGTTTTCACATGAGAAACTCCAACTATTCGCTTGCCTTCTTACACTCATGTTTTTCTTAATACATGTACAACTGTGATTTAATATTATATTGGGTTGAGGAATAAGTTCTTGCGGTTTTATCAAATTTATTCATTACCATTAACAACTTAAGAAAAACTTCATTTTTAATTGATAAAAATATGCAATTTAATCAATAATGTATTCTCCGTTGTTATTTACGACTTCTTCCCAACGTTCAACTAGTTTTTCGATGCCTCTGCAATAAAAATCTCTGGATTTTAACTCGAAGAATTCGTCTAACTAGGTTCTTAATTCCACATCAGTATTGAACTACACGCCACGCAAATTGTTGGAGAGCGATCGGAACAGATGAAAATCCGATGGAGCCAAGTCTGGCGAAAATGGAGGATGCGGCAGGATTTCCCAATTAAGCGTTTGGATGGCTCTTTTTTCATATTGGCAATGTGGGGACGAGCATTGCCATGTTGCAGAAGGACTCCATAACGTCGGTGAGGTCGCTTTTCACGAATAGCTTTAGCGAGTCGATACATTTGTTGAACGTAGAGTTCTGCATTGACAATCTCGTTGTTCGCAAGGAGCTCATAAAGAATGATGACTTCACAATCCTACCACACACACAGCATCGTCTTTCGTGGATGAAGTCCTTGCTTTAATTGCGGAAGTGTTTTTTTTATTGGGGCTAGGCCATTGTTTTCGATGGTTCATATTGACATAAACACACCACTTTACGTCGCCAGTGATGATGTGGTGAAAAAATCTGCCCTTATCTCTACGAGTAGCCTTGTGACGAGCAAGCAAACCTGCAGCAATCGTGGAGCGTTAAAGTTTGTTGCTTTCGCTCAAAGCGTGCAGAACCCATACACCAAGTTTTTTAACTTTCCCCATCGAATGAAGGTGATTCATTACAGTTTTCTGATCATACGCCAGTTGTACACTCAATTCTCTACTCGATTGACGAGGATTTTCATGAAGAAGGTCGTTCAATCAATCATTATCCAACTTAATGGGGCGACCAGAACGTTCTTTGTCATTAAGATTGAAATGACCGTTTTGGAAACGTGAAAACCACCATTGAACTGTCCTTTCTGATAAAGCATTTTCTCTGTACACAGCACAAATATCGCGACGAGCTTTGGCTGCGTTGGCATTGTTCCGCCTCGATTGAAAAGGAATAACAAAAAATGTCGAAAATGCGCCATTCTTTCAACTAGGCACTCCATTTTGAGTACAGAACAAAAATTAAATTAACCTAATAGTCTACGCTATTAAGAGACGTAGCCTAACTTTGCAAATTTTACTCTCATTATTTATTATTGTTTCTTAATATGTGCACAAATCACGTCAACAAAACTTAAATCAACACAACATTAAAAAAATGCAAGAACTTATTCCTCAACCTAATATATAAATATTTCGCTTTATTCTGCATTGGTTCATTGTCACTACATGGTATATTATTTCAGTTGTTAATATGTGTGCCCAATTTCAAGATTACTTAGTTCCAACAGGGTGCTCATTTGTGAGGTTCCTCGTTGAGCCTACTTCACCTTTCAATTTGGACGTCGCTATAAAACTCCCCCTCGAACCATGGAATATTATAAATGAAGAACTATTATACATCGATTTGGGGTATGCAGTTTGCTTCATCTATAATTCTACGCATTTGCATTGCTTCGACACCCATATACATATTTTTTATACTTCGGGTTCCCTCTACCTCTTTAAATAGTCCCTCTGAGAATACTATATGTAACGATTACAATACATGGCATATATAAATTGGTTCACAGCAAAGTGCTATGTACAAAATTATTTAGCGGGTGGACAATTTGCCGCTTTCTCTTTTACTGCAATAGGCCGGGGAAATGAAATGAACGTAACCGGATTTAAAAATAAAAGAATGACGGATCTCTGTCAAATGTAACCCGTCTCCCGGAAACGCGTAAAAATGTTCTGCAGATCGCTGCTCTCCCCGAAAACGGAGAGGTTGCTCTTCGATTTCCTTTACGTCATTGACCTCCGTATTACCTTCTTCCTCCTGACGTTAAGTGTAAGAGGTCGCTTTCCATCTCTTGCATGGGTCTTCGGGTGGCGTTGTTTACCCAATACATTGCCATCATACGAGGAAGCGAGCTTCGCCGGTTTCAACCTGTCCACTGAAACAGTGTCGCGTTTGCCATCAAGGAACTCCAACTTTTAGACCTATAGGGTCTGAGTAAGTTATGGTACTCTCTCTCTCTAGTTTTGCAGGCTGGGTTAAGTGATCATCAGCTTCCTTAAGGGATGAAGGAAATATATATATTTATATATATATATATATATATATATATATATTATATCTGGATTCTTTATTCTTATGTATTTATAGCTGGAATAAGCTTTGAAAATAGTAAACGAGGAATATAACTTTTCTTCTTAAAACAATAATAATTTTCTGATTCTCTTGACAGATTTTTACACAAAATTCACCTATATAAATAGTTATTTCATCTAAACTTAACACTATAACATTTCAACCAATCAGGCGCCAGGATAGATTTAAAATGTTACTAACGCTCCGAACGTTTACATATAAACACGGCAGAAGTCAGTTTGGGGGTATTCAAAGTTGTATTCACAGACACGGAAATGGCGTCCAAAGCGAAAGAGAAGGGCTACTTCTCTTCAACGCCAAAATCAGTGGTGAGCAGGTCGAGTGCGAGGAATACACCCCCGTGCAGATTTGCTTCAATTGCTACCGTCTGAAGCATCACGCCACGAAAGAATGCAAGGAGCACTAATTAACCAGTTCCAGATGCAGCCAAAAAGGACACGGCTGGCGAGAATGCCAGGCCAAGGAGGAAAAGTGTCCAAACTGTAGCCAGAGGCATGGGGCAATGGCGATGTCATGCCGAAAGAAGAAGGACATAATCAGAAAAAAGACTGAAACAAAGAGGGTGGAAGGTATTAGGAGGGCAAATACCTCCTATGCCCAAGTGGCTAAAACCACCCCATCAGCAAGTGCCTCGAACAACCAGGCCCCGAGAACCTACATCAAGGTAGACAAGGATGACAAAAACGCCACAAAAATACTTACGTGCATCCTATATGCACACGTAAGGAATCTGACCAGCCCAGGCTGCTTCGCCAGAGAGGTCAACAATATGTTGAAAAACAATGGCTTGGCAGAGATGTGGTTCCCGGAGAACCCTCCTTCAGGGGATGTCCTACAGGTACAGTTTGGAACACAAAAAGAGGCGCCCGCGACCCCCTTTCCACAGAAGCCCCGAGGAGAGAGAGGGTAGCATTAAAGAAATGGAGCAGAAGCTTACCCCACAGAGGTCCCCTAACAAGGACCCAAGACTAGCTGCAATGGAGAAGAGGGAAGAGAGTGCAAAGAGAGCAGCCAAACGTCTCAAGCAGGCTGAAGGAAATCTCCTATGCTCGGCCTCGTCATCCGAGGATGAATGGGAGATCTCTCAACCCATTAATAAGAGAAGCAGAAGCAGAAATCCGAAAAAAGTAAGAGAATTCGATGGAGAAGATCTCAACATCAAATTCTTCAGAACGGAGGAAACTTCCTTTCCTAAAATCCCCAAGGTGGGGGAAATCATTGAAGGAGTGAAGACGGGACTATTGAAATGGTCTTATGATTCCCCAGACCGTGAAGCGCTGGTAGTAGCGGCGCTCATGGAGGCCAGGATTAAGCTATACAGGGACTCCTGCCTCGCCGTAAGCGAGGCAGAGTTCGAAAGAATTCAGAACGGGAGAAACTCGCGCAGCAAAAACCACTAATCGGGACAAACCAACACACACATACGCAACAGAACATAAACATGGAAAACACCAACAACACACTAAAGATTTTAACAATTAACGTCAACGGATGGGTAGGGAAACACATTCCTTACGGAACCATTTTCCGTAAAGTGGATCCCTACCTAATCCTCATCACAGAACACGGCGTTAACACAAACATGAACAGCATAAAAATACCCAATTACATAATCATTAGCAAAAAACATATACAAGAACGGTTCGATGGCGTTGCTATCGCGATCCGGAACAACCTAACATACAAAACACTTCCAGGTCTAGATGAATCATTCGTGGCAGTAGCAATACCTACCCTAGTTGGAGACCTGACCGTAGCAGCGGCCTATCAACCACGGCGACGAGATTACCTGCCGATCCCTAACTTTTACAACCTCTTCGGGCGTGGGAAATTGACATTGCTTGGCGGTGATCTTAATACCAGATGCCGTGCATCAGGCTACGGAAGCACCGATCAAAGGGTAAGAAACCTGGAGATGCTACTCGTAAGAGACAGACTACGGAGGGCCAGGCCAGATTTCCCGACCTTCATAACACAACTTTCGGCAACAAAGCCGGACATTGTGTCGACATCCAAAAACATTCCCTTCAACATTGTCAATGAGCTCGGACCAGTGGTTTCGAGCGATCACATCCCGATTCTCACTACCATCTCGCTAGCGCCAATACTCAAGCCCGTTACACTTAGGAAAAGTTACGCGAAAGCTGACTGGGAGCTATATAGAGAGATACTCAGTACATACCAACCAACTGATCTGGGAGACGCTAATCTCGAAGAGATTGATGAAGAGATCAACAAGATCACCGATCTCCTCATTCAAGCCGACGAGAGATGTGTTCCCAGAATCTCCTATAAAATGCTCCCACAACCTGAGTGGACGGACGAGATGAGATAAATCGCCAGAGAACATAGAGCAATCTATGATGAGATCGGCAGGACAGGTACGAATAAGGAAAGGACGGCCAGAATGAGGCATCTAGGCATGGAAATGAAAGACATCATAATAGAAAAACAAAGAACGATATGGAATGACATCCTTGGGAGACTGGACAGGGAGAGTGATCCCGTAAAATTCTAGAATAACATCCGGAGAATTAGGGGATTACCTCCAAGACCCAGAACCCAAATTAAGGAAGGAGACGACATCATAGAGGACCCAGAGACTCTCGAAAGAAGATTTAGATCGCACTGGCAAAAGATTTTCGCTATATCCCCGGATTAGAACGACGACTTCGAACAGGACTTCGTAGACCAACTGCTCGACGACCTCGGCACAATGATACATAGAACCCACCCCCATCCACAAGTATCTCAGGAAAGAGTGATGGTTGACCACGGATGCGCGATAACTGTCGAAGAGACCTTGAACACCATAAGGTCCTTCAAACAGAGGGCTCCAGGCTGGTCTGGGATTACGAAAAACAACTTTGTAAATGCCCCAAGGCAAATTATTCAGGGATTGGCAAACACGATGAATGTCGCTCTGAATACAGGCTACTTCCCGGATGGATACAAGATGGCCAAAATCATCTTTATCCCAAAGAGGAACAAGCCCACAGACCAGGTGGCAAACTATCGCCCGATCTCTCTTCTTGAGATGCAGGGTAAAACTTTTGAAAAGATTTTAGCGAATAGGCTACAAGCTCACCTGAGCGAGTTTGGAGC